>LPNX010588807.1:631234-732476 GCA_001517045.1 Pseudotsuga menziesii | reverse complement strand
CACTATGAAGCCAACATAATATTCTACAATTTTTTTTTTTACTGCAAGTCAAAATTCACATGGCATATATGCGTTTTGAGGGCTTCTATCTAGCACATGAGTTAAAATCAGGTTTTCATCGCCAAATTTGGCCAAAAAGTGTTACCCATCTTCATGGAATCACCCATAATCGATAAATTACGTAATCAATTATCTACCATATACATCAAAGCATAACTATAGAACAACATAATAATAAAAATCATGAAAACATAAGTAAATATAGTACAATAACGTATGAAAGCATGGAAGAATGACTCAAGAACAATTTACGACATTACCACAGTATAAACAGAGTACGACACATTCCGCAAGTTCAAATAATGTCCAACATAGGTAGTTTTGACTAGCCTAATAAAAAAAAATATTTTCAACTTTTGGGGATATTACATGTGGCATGAGAGAACAATTTCAACACTAAGAGACCTAATGGGCATACCTGACATTAGTTGCAAGGGAAATAAAGTATTTTTTTTATTTTGTTAACTAACAGAAATTTTTTCCTGTTATTAAAATTTGCAATTTCAGGAATTAAAAAAAAAAAAAAAGTTCAGATCATGAATACCGAAGAAGATAACAGCCGGCAAGGGAAGTTGAATACCCCCACCCAAGAAGTAGAACTGGTGCTGGAACTGAAATATGATATTATGAAAACCATCCAAAGTCTTCAAGTAGACTTACAAAGTTTCAAAGATGATAATATGAATGAAAGAAAAAAACAACAAGCAATTAATGAAGCATTGATGCAAAACATGACCAGAGAAAGCCCACAGGGAAAACCCACTCATTCCATGAACATGTTCAAGAATGAACCTTATCATAAACGGGCTAACAGCCAAAGAGAATAAGGAAAAGAGGAACATACCCCTAGACCTTTAGAAGAATATCATTGCAGTCCTTCCAGTGATGACTCTCTTTCTCCATGCATAAAGAAATAAAGAAGTCATGACAATCTCTAGGGGGACTTCAGAAAAATAAGAGCCTTAACCTATGAAGGAGAGGTGAAGATGGGGGATAAAGCTAAAGAAGGGTTGTTGGGTATGAAAAAGTATTTCTGAGTTCATAACTACTCTAGCGAAATGAAGGCTCAGATGGCCATCTATAATTAAATGGAAAAATAACAAGATGGTGGAGAGACTTGAAGAATACCAAAAAAGATGAGGTAAGAGAAATACGTTGGAGTAATTTGTGCAATATGTTTGAAGAAAATCATATGTTAGAGAGATTCTTCAAAAGAAAAGTGCAAGAGTTTCACGAGTTACATATATGATCATGACTGTGGATGATTTTAGTAACATAATTTTAGATATGTTACATTATGTGTCATACATCAAGGACAAAAAAGTAAACATATAGCAGTTTTTAGGATTTCTTCCTCCCAACTTTAAGGAAAGGATTGAGTTAGACATGCCTAAAATCTTGGACATGACATTGCACAAAGCTAGGCTCTGCTATGAGGATGGACAACTAAGGAAAGAGAACATGAACAAAAACAAATGTATAAGTCTAAGAGCTTCTCTCACAACCACAAACTGGGTTTTAACCCACCCCATACAGAAAATAGAACAACAACTTTCCAACGAACAAGAACTTCAATAAATTGGGCCATATGTACCAGCTCCAAATGTTAACAAGCCATTAGCAAATGGGGGATCCAATTCTACCATCCTACAGATCAAGTATTGGAAATGCAACAAGTGTCATTATGTATGATATTGTAAGAACAAGACCGATGGGGTCTTGCATAACTGTTAGGATATTTAGACACTTAGGAGTTAGTTAAGATCAACTTGTGTAATATATTCGTTAGGTAAAAGTGTGTTTCTTTAGTATGCATTAGTATGCATTTGTAAATATTCTAATCTGACAGTCATGATATGCTCTAGACATAGAGTGATCCGACGGTTCAACTTCTCTTAGATCATACCTACCATTGATCCATGGCTTAACACCCGATTGGTCTATGATCTCTATTTAAAGAGCATAGAGGGTCCTTGGCTAGTTGATCGATTATGAGAAGCTCATGTAACTTTCCTTCTTTTGCATAATAAAATGCTCCAAGTAGCTATTTGGCTGGGGCCCTAGACTGTTTCCCTCTCGAGTTTTTTAACCATCTGACAAACATCGGTGTGTTGATCTGTGATATATTTGTGTGAAGTTGTATCTGAAGGTGTTTAGTCTTTTGGGAGTACCATGTAAACCCAAACATGGTATCAAAGCTTTTATGAAGAGCCGCTTTTTGTTTTGATCAAGATCTGGAATCAGTGTTGCCGAAACTTTGAAAGGGTTTCTGGTTCTGGATTTTCTGTGCATTTGTGGCCTATATGAGCTGCTCCATTGCGTCTAGAGCATCGTTTCCATTGGGAAATAGTTTTCATTTCACCGAAAACCATTTTCGTTTGCTCCAGAAACACCCATTTCGACAAATCTGAAGGTATAATGTTACAGTGACGGATTTGTTTTTTTTTAAATCTGTCATATTTTATTAGTTTATTACTAGATATTTTATTTTTTAGTCTCGGATTGTTGTTTTCCCTGACTACGTATGCTCTTTGCCATGCACCTTGCGCGATCGCGGCGAATAAGAAACAGTAAGGGAATTTTTTTTTCTTGTCTTCTCGGCTACGTATGCTCTTTGCCGTGCACCTTATGCGATCACGACAAATCAGAACTAGCGAGAAAACTTGAAAACGTAGAATTTCCGTGTAAGCTAACCAAGATCTAACCCCATTGTGTGGAAGAAAAAAAAATTGTTTTTGTTTTTTCATTTTTTTGTGATTTGCAGGAAAAGAAAGCAAGCACAGAAAACGAGAGAGAAGAGTAAAAAAAAAAAAAAAACCACTTTCCTCTTTCCATAGTTTTATGTACCTTTTAAACTTAGCTCACTTGGTCCAAAGTTGCTTTACACCTTGATAAGTCTTGAGTTCAAGTCTTATCAAGCTACTTTTTAGTGCATGCAATTTCTATTTTCAAGTTATTTTATTGTAAAAGTGCATCTCACATTAATAAAATAAAATAAAAGTGAGTCACTTAAGTCTTTTAATTTATTGCCGCACTATTTAAAAAGTCACATTATTGTAAAAGTGAACATCACTTATTCTACAAAAGTGATTCACTTCAAGCAAATTTATTGTAAAAAGTGATTATCAAAGGTTGATCTTGGGAAGAGGGGGCTTCTTTTTTTTGGTCAAGTTAATATCTGCCACATCACTATTGGGGACATCTTCAACATTTTCTTTGATTAAGCATAACTTTATCATCCAGAATCAGTTTTAAGTGCCTTTTTTTTTTAAACCGCATATTTTTTCGAGCTCTTTGCATCCAGATAGTTAGTTTCTGTTTTTTCATCCATTATTTTATAGTATTTCCACCCCTTGTGATACTATACTTACAAGTTCTAACTATTTTTCATGGAAATCTTGTATGGAGGATGTTCTACGAAGTAGGGGACTTTTCAGGATAACCTCAGGGAAAGAAACAAAACCCACTGATGATGATAAGAAAATTAAATGGGAAAATAGATGTGATGAAGCTCATGGATTGATTGGGATGTCAATCTCTACTAATTTGCGATTCCACATATTTGGAATTGATGAACCTGATAAAGCTTGGGAAAAGTTGGAATCTGTGTTTGGTAAACACAATGAAATTCGGGGTCATCAAATTGAGAATGGGTTGCTTTCCTTGAATCCAAATTATTTTTCATGCATTCAAGACTATTTATCTAAGTATAAAACTCTTAGATTATTATGTGCAGAATGCAAGATTAAGAAAGAAGAAAAACAATGTATTTATCATATTCTTTCCAAACTTGGACTTGCATACTCTATTTTTGTATCTACATTTTACTCCATGAAAGAATCCTTGACTACATCCAGCCATCAAGAGCCTAGTCTTGAATCCTTTTGTGATTCCTTAATTACAGAGCAAGATAAGCTCATTCATCTTGGAATAATTAACAATGCAGATACATCTGGGAAATCCTTATTGTCTCAACAGAAAGAAAAGTCCAAGCCTCCCAAGAAACAGAATTTTTGCAATAATAAGCAAAACAACAAGGGTCCCAAACCCTCTCAGTCAGCTCCTTCTTTAAAAAATGACAAAGGATCCAAGCAAAAAGAAAAGAAGACTGAGCGTCATTACAATTTTTGTGGAAAAGATAATCATGATAAATCTAAGTGTTTTAAGAAGAAGGCAGCCTTGGAAGGAGCAACGAAGAAGCACCACATCAGCCTAGATTCGTCTTCAGAATCTAACTCTCATGGACATGCACTTTGTGCTTCTAGTTACTCTTATACTGCATCTTCTTCTTCTACTTCAAATGAATGGCTCATCGATTCTGGAGCATCTTATCATATGGCTAAGGATAAAACCATCTTTTCTACTATGCATGAATGTAACACCAAACAAATATTTGTTGGTGATGATAGATCTCTAAGTGTTGTAGAATCTGGAACAGTTCTAGTAGAAAATGATCATTTCAGTGATGTACTATGTGTTCCAAAACTTTCCTGCAATTTGTTATCATTCTATCAAATTACTCATTCAGGTGAAGGTAAAACTGTGATGTTTACACCTCACCAAGTTGTAATCAAGGACTTTAAAAATCCTCAAAATATCCTTGCTACTAGAATTGTTGATGATATTACTAGGTTGTATAACTTTAACAACTTTGGGTCATCACATTTTCCTTCAGTTTTTGTTGCTCATAGTGATAACTTGAGCAAACTTTGACATGAGCGATTTGGTCACTTAAATTATCACTCATTGCAACAACTATGTAAAGACAATATGGTGACTGGTCTTCCGCTGGTATCTTGCAATGATGGTGTTTGTTCCAGTTGTGTACTCAGAAAACATCATCGAGCCAATTTTTACAAACGTGCCTCTTGGCATGCCTCTGTTCCCTTGTAGCTTGTGCATAGTGACTTGTGTGGCCCTCTTCCATCTGCTTCCTTTTCTGATTTCAAATATTTCTTAACTTTCATTGATGACTACTCCATACGCACTTGGGTTTACTTCCTAGAACTTAAGAGCGAAGTATTCAACATGTTCTTAGCCTACAAGGCTCTTGTTGAAAAACAATATGGTCATCAAATTATTAAGTTAAGATCTGACAATGGAAGATAATATGTTAACAACAAGTTCACTACTTTTTGCACTGAACAAGGAATCCAACAACAACACACTTTTCCATATACACCACAGCAAAATGGTGTAGCTGAAAGGAAGAACTGCACTTTAAAAGAAATGGCTAATTGTATGATCCAATCTAAGGGACTAAGTCTTCAATATTGGGCTAAGGCCATAAATTGTGCAAATTACATAGTTAATCACACGCCCACTAAAGTTTTACAGGGTATAACACCGGAAGAAGCATGGAGTAAAACTAAACCAGATGTAAGTCACTTTCGTGTGTTTGGTTATGAAGCATGGGCTCACATTCTGGATGAAAAACGGAAAGCATTGCAGCCTAAAAGTGAAAAGTGCATATTTGTTGCATATTTTGAAGATGTAAAAGGCTATAGATTTATTCAACCACATTCTCATGATATAATCATTATAAGAGATGTTAAATTTGATGAAAATCTCTTGGCCTACGAGCCTAACCTGGCGGGTGTGCCATCTTTGGCCTACGAGCCTGATTCGGTGATTTTTCCTTCTTCTTCTTCTTCTTCTTCCAGCTTCCTTGATAGTGAGGATGAAAATCCACCAATGCCTACTCATGTTCCTCCAATTGCATTATCACCAATACTTCCTCGATGGGTCCGTTCAACATGTGAAGCAGCTGGTGATCTTGTCGGTGATCCTTGAGATCAACGCCGCACACGTTCTCAGTTTCAGCGAGCCTCTTCTCTTTTGGCTCAAGTTTCCGAGAATCATGATCCAGAAACTTTTGTAAAAGCTTCAGGAAATCCAGATTGGGATGCAGTTATGGATGAAGAATATCATTCCTTAATGGCGAATGATACTTGGGATCTTGTTCCTCTTCTAAAAGGAAGAAAACTTGTTAGATGTAAATGGGTCTACAGAACTAAGTATGCATCAGATGGAAGTGTTGAAAGACTTAAGGCAAGGTTAGTTGCCAAAGGTTTTTCCCAACTTGAAGGGATTGACTACAATGAAACCTTTGCCCCTGTAGCAAAAATGAACTCCATCCGCATTTTTCTTTCCCTTGTAGCCTTACATAACTGGGAAGTCCATCAAATGGATGTCAAGTCTACCTTCTTACATGGTGATTTACATGAGGAAATTTACATGGAACAACCTTTTGGATATGTTCAGAATAATTCTAGCCTTGTTTTCCTCCTTAAGAAATCCTTATATGGCCTTAAGAAAGCTCCTAGAGCTTGGTATGCCAAAATGGATAGCTTTCTCCTTGACACTGGTTTTTCTAGATGCCATTCTCACCCCAATGTCAATACCAAGAAAGTAAGAAACCATCTCATCATAATTGCTCTTTATGTTGATGATCTTATCCTTACTAGTAGTGACCCTAACCTTATAACTCATATGAAATCTAGTCTTAAGAAAAATTTTGAAATTCCAGACTTAGGACATTTGCATTATTTTCTTGGTCTCCAAGTCTTGCAAACCAAAGAAGGAATATTTCTTTCCTAGTCTAAGTATGCTTGTGACCTTATTCGTTGCTTCCACATGGAAGATTGTAAACCATCCCCTTCTCCCTTCCAGTCTGGAGTCAAAATTTCTGCCACTTGTACTTACCCTAAAGTAGATTCCACCTTGTATCGTCAACTTGTTGGTAGTCTTTTATACTTGACTCATTCCCGCCTTGAACTTTCCTTTGTCATTGGTCATGTTGCCCGTTATATGCAAAATCCTCATGAAAGTCACTGGAAAGAAGCAAAAAGAATACTTCAATATATTCGAGGTACAATTCAGTTTGGGATTCATTATAGTACAGGGGGGGAACCCTTGTTGGTTGGTTTCGCTGATTCAGATTGGGCTGGTGATCCTGATGATCAAAATTCTATGGCAGGTTATGTTTTCAGTCTGGGATCTGGACCTGTCACTTGGGCTTGTAAGAAACAACAAGATATTGTTGTTTCTTCAGCAGAAGCAAAATATCGAGCCACAGTTAATGCTAGTCAGGAAGATTTATGGCTTCGACAGATCCTTTTAGAGTTTGGATTCGAGCAGTAGCAGCCTACTCCACTTTGGTGCAACAATCAAAGTGCCATCAAGCTTTCCAAAGATCCAGTTCTACATTAGCGTGGCAAACACATTGAGCTACACATGCACTTCATCAAAAATCTTTTTCATGATAGTGCTATTCAAGTTCTCTATTGCCCTACAGATTATCAAGTTGCAGACATCTTCACCAAGTCTCTTACAGAAGTGAAGTTTTCTAAACTTCGATCTATGTTAGGAGTTCAAGAATGTGTCCTTAAGGGGGGATAGGCTCTGATGCCTCCTTCCTTCTCCTAATAGTGTCACTTTTGTAAATCCTTCATCCTATCCCAAGTTGTTCTTAAGGGGGGATGTTAGGATATTTAGACACTTAAGAGTTAGTTAAAATCAACTTGTGTAATATATACGTTAGGTAAAAGTGTGTTTATTTAGTATGCATTAGTATGCATTTGTAAATATTCTAATCCGATGGTCACGATATGTTCTAGACATAGAGTTATCCGACGGTTCAACTTCTCTTAGATCATACCTACCATTGATCCATGGCTTAACACCCGATTGGTCTATGATCTCTATTTAAAGAGCATAGAGGGTCCTTGGCTAGTTGATCAATTATGAGAAGCTCATGTAACTTTATTTCTTTTGCATAATAAATTGCTCCAAGTAGCTATTTGGCTAGGGCCATGGATTGTTTCCCTCTCAAGGGTTTTAGCCATGTGACAAACATCGGTGTGTTGATCTGTGATCTATTTGTGTGAAGCGGTATCTGAAGGTGTTCGGTATTTTGGGAGTACCATGTAAACCCAAACAATAACTTACAAGAAGAACCAACGATAGAGGACATAACTAGAACACCGCATATTTATGCATCCTTGAATGGCCGACGGGCAGAACATCAGGCTACCATGGTGGAGATAGAAGAGAAGATCTTGAACACTAATATTTCAATATTGATTGACCCCGGTGCTTTCCAGAGCTATGTAGCGTATAAAATTGTTGATGAATGTAAACTAGGAAAAGTAAAACATGATAAACCTTGTATGGTACAATTAGCCACAAGTATTTTGAGGTAAAACTTAATGGCTTTCCTACAAAAGTAAACTTGAACATCCTACCGTTCATATCATATGATATACTTATCGACATGGACTAGTTGTAACAGCACCATGTCATGCTCGATTTCTTACACAAGTTGATATTGTGTATATATAGCTAAGGGAATCAAGTGAATATTCAAGGCGTACCAAAGAAAGTTTTTGTAAGGTAGATGTCTTCCTTACAAGAAAAGAAGTGCATTAGGAAAGGATGCAAGTTGTTTGTAGTTAATATATGATACATAGATATTGAGAGAGAACAACACATAGAGGAATTTCCCATTCTTATAGAATTCAAGGACGTATTCCCTAAGGAAATACCTTGATTAGCTCCAAAATGAGACCTATACTTTTCCATAGAACTAACACCATGATCAGTTCCTACTTCAAAATCCCCTTATCGCATGAGTGCATTAGAGTTCGTGGAACTCAAACTGTAGTTGTAGGAGTCGATAGAAAAATGATATATCTTATCAAGTGTTTCCCCTTGGGGAGCACCAATACTTTTCGTAAAGAAGAAGGATGGTATGATGTGGATGTTCATCGATTACCATCAACTTAACAAGATGACTACCAAGAACCGATACCCACTCCCTGAGATTGATGACTTGTTCAAGCATGTAGGAGGAGCCAAGATATTTTGTATGATTGACCTCCTACCTGGGTACCATCAGGTACTGATTCACAATGAAGATATTTACAAAAGCTCCTTTCATACAAGATACATGAGCTACAAGTTTGTAATAGTTCCATTTGGGTTGACCATTGCACCTGTGAACTTTATGTGTATGATGAACAATATATTCAGGAAATATCTAGATAAATTTGTTTTGGTCTTTATAGATGATATCCTAGTTTACTCTAAGAGTAAATAGAAACATGAAGAACACCTTCCCATAGTACTCTGGGTGTTATGAGAACACTAACTTTATGCCAAGTTTAGTAAGTGTGATTTTTACAAACCACAAATACAGTACTTGGGTCACATTATCTCCAAGATAGGGATAGCTGTGGACCTAGGAGAGAGTAGGTCCATAGAATACTGGCCTACCCCTACTAGTGCCATCGACATTAGGTATTTTTGAGATTTGTTGCATATTATCGAGAGTTCATTGAGAACTTCTTGATAATATCTTGTCCCATGACCACTTTGCAGAAGAAGAAAAATAAGTTCTTATGGAAAACCAAGTGCGAGGAAAGTTTTCAAAATCTTAAGAAAGTTCTAACAACTGCATCGATATTGTGAATTGAGGATCCTGATGGGGAGTTCATTGTTTTCATGGATGTAAGAAAAGAAGGGCTCATAGAATTCCTCTTTCAGAATGATTATGCGATCTGTTATGAGTCGCGAAAGTTAAAAGAGCATAAGAAAAACTACCCCACACATGATCTTGAGGTAGCTTCCATTATCCATGCCTTGAAAATGTGGAGGCATGATCTCATGGGAAGGAAATTCCTTCTAAAGACGGAAAATATGAGTCTGAAGTATTTATTCGAGCAACTGGATATGAATGCTAGGCAATCTAGATGGTTGGTTTTCCTTAGTGAGTACCATTTCGAGATAAAGAAAATTAAGGGAAAAGAGAACAAGATTGTTGATGCTTTGAGACAATGAAATCATACGATATATGAGGTGACTCTCATTCAAACTGATTCGGATTTACACAAGAGGATTAGAACATCTATGTAGAAATACTTAAGAAATTCCAATAGGACAAGTTGTTTCAACAACAAAAAGAGTACAAGGTGTATGAAACATGACTGCTATGGTCCAAGGCGAGATTGTATGTTCCAAACGGAGGGGAAATTTTGTCCAGCATCCTCACAGAATTTCATTAGATACCCTACTCAGGGTATCCAGGATATCAAAATATTATATCCGACGTTAAGTGACATTTTTTTTTCCTAAGTTAAAGGCCGACATTGCATTGTTTATCGCAAAATGTCAGGAATGTCATCTGGTCAAAGCTAAGCATCAACATCATTTGGGATTGCTACAACCATTACCCATTCCAGAATGGAAGTGGAATGTCATTAGTATGAATTTTATCACCGATATACCGAAAAGTAAGAAGGAAAATGATTTTATCTTTTTAGTAGTTGAAAAAATTTCAAAAGAAGCACACTTCATTCCAATGAAGTCGACCTACAAGGAAATACACATTGCTGATATATTCTTTAAGGAGATATTTACATTGCATGGGATACCCAAGGAAATCATATCGGATCGAGAGACTAAGTTTAAAGGAAAATTTTGGAGACATTTATTCTCTAGATTATATATGCAGTTAAACTTCAGTACTGCTTATCACTCGCAGACAGACGAGCAGACCGAAAGGGTAAACCACATTGTTGAGGACATGCTTAAGATGTATGCCATGAACAACCCCAATAACTTGGAAGACTACCTACAACTCACAGATTTTGCGTATAAAAATGGTTACAGACTTCCGCCAAGATGAATCCCTTTGAGGTACTCTATGGATGAAAGTCTAGAACACCGGTTACTTGGGATAGCCTGGTGGTTGGCTCATGTTAGGGTCTGATTTGTTAAATGACTTGGAACAGTTTGTTACCAAGGTCCACGTGAACCTTAAAGAAGCACAAGACCTCTAGAAAATCTACGCGAATAAGAAAAGAAAATATAAGGATTGGCAAATAAGAGATCATGTCTACCTGAAAGTAAAATCAAAACAGAGCTCGTTAAGCTTGGGAAGGTGTGGTAAGTTAGAAACTAGGTTTTGTGGAGACTTTGAAATACTATCCAAGAGAGGGTCAGTGGCATATGAACTACTATTACCCATGCACATATGATTCCATATTGTTTTCCATGCATCATTATTAAATAAATATGTTTATGATACTAAACATGTGATTGATTAGTCCATATTAAAAGTGGAACCTAAAGGGGAGTTTTCCCCTGAACCTCTTCAAATATTGTAAAAGAGAGAAGTGCAGCTCAGGAAGTGCACCATAGCCCAGTTGAAAGTGCAATGGAAGCACTTCGAAGCCGATGAGGCTACTTGGGAGAATGAAGCCACCATGAGAAAGGTTTACCCCGCCTTGTTTCATGATTTCATTATGAGTCCCTAGAACACCATGGACTATGTTGTTCTAAGTGGGGAGGGATGTAATATCCAAAATTTTGGACCTAACACTTATGGGAATGAGCCCCATTGATTATGATGTTACCATGATGTTTTATTTTGATATATTGCGTCAAAAACCCTAGTGCATATGAACATGATCCTTTGTTTGATATACTGGGTGTAAGACAATTGCATATGATATATATATATATATATATGTTTGTTTGTGTTGGGAATGCAACCTGAAGCACATGATTGATGAGATGTTTTCTATTCATCGAGGAGCTCTGGAGCACATGGATAAATTGATGTTTTGTATTCAGTGAGAAGATCTGGAGCACATGAGTTTTGAGACATATTTGTTGAACGTGAAGCTCTAGAACATATGAAAAGATAATTGGAAGTGTTGGCCATAATCCCTAAATCCTTCCATGTTAATATTGAGAATAATATCTCAAAAATAAAATCCTTGGCCATTGTATCCCTAGGTGTATCCTACAAGTACATCCTAGCATTAGTGTTGAGAAAAGAGCTATGGAATTGCACTAAGTTTGCAACTCGCAGTTTTTAGCGTTGATTATGGGATTTAGTAAGCGCTTGAAGTTCCTGAAAAGAATTAATGATTCCCGAGTGAAAATGACTAGAGTAAATATTGATCTCATCTGACTTATTTATAAGTGATTAAATGAGATCTCAAATTTCTGTATCTCACCAAGTACTGAAGAACTAAAATGTTATACAAGGGAATCCAACATGCAAGGATGTTTAGAGTTTCCTATCCTAGTAGACCTAACCATCTACGTGATGACCTTAATGAAGGAAGTGTCATAAGTTTAGGGATCACAGTATGTAATACCCTAATACAAATGTTAACAAATAAATATATTATTATATATTTTATACATGGTATGTATAAAGAGAAAACATAGTAATAACATTAATAATGTAAGAAATAAGGAAAAGATTCATCTATTATTTATTATTACTAAAAGAAATTAAATATTATAATACCTACAAAATTCTAATTAGGAACTAGTTAAAAGTTCCTAAGTTAAAATATTAAAAGTACCTAAATTAAATAAAAAGGCTTAAATCAAGAAATCAACTGATTCTTGATTTAACTGCCCCTTTGAATGAAAATTTTGTTTATAAAGTACGAAGCCAAAGAGAGGCTGAGAGATCTTTTCCATCTTTTTAGTGATTATTCTGCTTGATTATTCTCAAGAGAGTTCTTGGAGAACATTTTCTTAAAAGGAAAAAGGAGAATTGATCCAAACCTGATATACCCATTAGGGAATCCTTACCTTAGGACATCTAAACTATTTTCATGTTGGAACCAACTTAGGGGGATTTGGATTAAAACCAGCAACAGTTCTCGATCATGGTTGGGTGGAGCGTGGTAGTTCCCAAGTGATTCAGTCATCTATGCAGAGGTCAGGTCTTCTTTTGAATTGTTAATGATGGGTAATTGAGTGTGTCGGTTTCAGCCATTAGAAGAGCTTCACTTATTAGGTATGAGGTTCTTGACTGCCTATTTCATTCTCTAGAATAAGTGCTAGCTATATTATGCAAGTATTTATATTATATTCCTAACCCTATGTACCTTTTTTTTCCTGTCAAGTTATTTTAGGGTTTATATTGTAATTATAAACCCTAGCTTGTAGTTTATATCATGTGTAAGAATTATCAAAGGTTTTTTTCTTTCATTTTTACTTCTGTATTTTCATTTACAGCTTAAACTTTGGGTTCCTAAGACCTACGATTCTTCTTGCAGGGCCTATGTGTTTATTTTCCTATGTACTCTACTGGAAGATTGAATGTCCCCAACAAAGCTATGTTTAGAAGTAAAATACTTTTTTAGATTAATATTTAAACAAAACATAAATATAAAATATAGTTAACTAATATCATGTATAGAAAGAACCCTAACCTATTTAGAGAAATACTATAAACTCAATATTCTACATCTACAAATAATCATAAATCCAAAGTATTAAATCTAAGATAAAAACTAGCGAAGACCTCTCAGGGATTGTATCATTACATTCCTACTAAGAAGAAGAATAGGGATTATCATTATTCATTAGACAAATATTATCATAAATAAAATCTACAAGAACAAGTATCGATACCATATAATGGTCCAATATTTATGCTTCACCATTATTCTATAATTAAAACAAACTATATATTATTACTCTCAACTACATCCATGAATTCATAATACAATAAACCAGATATCCACATAAATAATCCATTGCAGATATAGTAAATCAAACCCTTAAATATCTACGAATCATATTATAAAATGCATTCCATAATCAAAAGTCCCTACGTAAATGATAACAAACATAATATCATTTGTAGTATTCATTTAAATACCAAAATAATTACACAGAGGTCGAAAAGACCCAATAAACTATCCATGCTATAATATATATCCCTTGGCCTCGTACATAATTGAACACTCAATTAAAATTACCAAATATTACAACCTTGACAACATTTACCAACAACGACAACTGTTATTCGCAAGGTTATACAACAGTAAGCTCTCATATTCATTTTACACAATGAAATCATAAACAATAAAACCCTATCTAATACACTATCATAGCTACAATGGCAGGAATGCCACTGCCATATACGGCATGGCCCCCAAAGCCATCAATGTTGTCACTAATAAAAATAATGCAAACAACAAATGCAAATCCACACAGTTCGGTAATAACCATAACACGAAATCAACCATAGTATGCAATTACTGTTAAACATAATCATTATCAAAATAAATAAGAAGTTACACAGTCATTCATAAATCAACCATTGAACCATTTCAAGGAATGGTGCTACCACCATTACCATAACATAAATTTACTTACAAATACGCAAAGCTGTCATAGGTTACCCCGTATCATTTTCCCCACAAAGTTCCCATTAACATTCTGAATATACATTCAAGTACTTTCGTGAAGGAATTTAAACCCCAACAAGAAAAACCCCAAGCCTATCGCATTACAAATGTATTATGCATTAATTTAGAGTCAAAACCCATCCTGAAATGCAACCATTAGAAATTAGAGACAAGTAATCCAATCCCACGACGAGAAACAAACTTTGTCTTAACCACCAAGCAAAGAGGGAAGAAGTAAACACATGTACATTAGGCTTTCCTAAATGGCTATGGCTTTTCCCATGGATTTTCCACAAGCAATGACCCACGCTCGTGTTCGCCAGACGCTGCAACCTGCAAACAAAAAGAAATTTCTCGATGAGAAGTATGTACATATCCAAACCAAATCAACCAAAGGTGATAACAAACCAAAACATCCACCTACCTCTTATTCCATCGAAATTTCATTCCTTCACACTAAGCACGAGAAGAGCACATGCAACAATACTGTGAATAAACCAAACTATCGCTTGGGCCAAGCCCTAAGCTTGGTTGCCCCTCTTCCCAAGGTGCATTTATTTCACCACCCTGGCCACCATTAATGCACACCAAACCCATAATCGTATAGTACTTGGAACTATATTAAACCTTGTTACCAAATCAACGTAATGTCATAACCCTACTATGCATCAAGTAAATTAGGATTTAATCCCTAAGTCCATGGAATATGAAATATGCCATGGAATGTTTAAAGCCAAGGTTTTTACAAATGTATTATAACAACTTTAAAATCCATCTAGTAACAATATGTTAGGGCATGAAAAACCCATAATCCTTTACACCATAGTAAATAAGTATCACATATATAATAAATATGTGTCACGCAAAAAATAAGTGTAGTAGTGACCACGTCACTATCATAAAGTTCATAATAAAAAAAATAATAATGAGTGAAATGTCACTAGGATAGATTTGTAAATATGAGTGCTAGTGAGTTAAACGGTTAGCATAGTCCATTAAGATTTAAAAACAGTTTTTTGTTGCCTAGTGCACTTGCACAAAAAAGGGACAAAAATGCATTAGTTCATCAGAACTAAGTAAGCCCGATCTGACAAGTGGAAATTGTTACCTCTCAGGTGGTTACAAGGGAAACTAGTCCCACCACTCCACCCCTTTATCTATTAACAAAGTTAAGTCAGAGTCATGTAGACAACAGTAAGTACATTTTATAATTGGTAAAGTATGTAATCAGTTATCTAACGTACACATCAATGCATAACCATAGAACAACATAATAACCAACATCATTACCACGTAAGTATATTCAGTAATAATCACGTATGAGATTATTGAAGGAGGAAGTAAGAACAACTTATGACATTGGCACAGTATAAATAGAGTACAACACATTCTGCACTTTCAAATAATGTCCAGCATAGATAGTTTTGACTAGCCTAATAAAAAAAATATTTTCAATTTTTGGGGAAATTACAGTCCTTCATGCCCAATATAACTTCTTTTCCAAATCACTATCTTTTTTAAAAAAAATACTTGGGACATCACCTTTTTTAAATGAAAAAAAGTGGCCATCGTCTCCTCTATTTTCTTGTCTAGAGCAATGCTTCTTTTTAGTATTTGAAGAAATAAGATATCTCCTAGAAGACGACTTGTCCTTCTTTTTTTATGATATGTGAGTCAACAAATAACTTCAAACATTTGTAAATATATGTTTGGTATGTAGTAAGTGGGAAATATTAAGATTCTCCAATATGGGAGATCATAAAATATCGATGTCCTTTTCATCCCTTTCGTCATTTTATCATCATAGGAATCGAAAATTTCAAGATTATGAAACATAGGTTCCCCATTTTAACCTAGAATCTATAGAATTCATTCTCCTTCTCTTTATCATATTCCCTAATCCAGTCATCCGATGTCATTATTTCAAGTGTTTGGGGTCTCTGTGGTTTACCATTGAAAGTGGAAGTTTCTCTTCTATAAGGGTAGTTTTCTGGGGGGAATACCATGGAGAAGTTGTACACTAGATTTCATAGGTATTTGGACCACCTAAACTTCATATAATGTCCAAAATATTTACATCCATGATAACCTTTTGATACAAGACCTGTGATGTTATGGTATACAAAGAACACGGTCATTGTTGAAGATAAAGATTGTCACAATGAATTGAATATTCCAAAAAAATATTGGTTTGAATAAAAATAAAAAAAATCATCATATTTTCCTAAGAAAGCTCCCAACTCTGGATAATCATGTGTGGTGTATGCACCTATTCCATACAACATAAAACTCCTTTCTGATGGGATGCGTCTCGATACATCATTAACCTGTAAACATTCACATAATTCCTTAAACTATTCAATCAATCATTGTAGGTAAACATCCATATTCTTCACTTGTATTCTACCAAGTACTATAAGAGACAACATAATATGTTCTTTCTTTATGTAAAACCATGGGGGGTATTGCTATTGATCAATACTACATGCCAAATAGTATAGGTGATTTCTGGTTGGGAATATGGGTTGATTCCATCAATGGCTGTCCTTAATTGGAGGTTGCATACATCACCGTTGATATTATGGGGCCATGGTTATTCAATATGATGGATTCACAATACTCCTTCCTCATTTCAATGTGATGCATTCCATCCCAACAACATAGCTAATTATTTTCAACAAAATAGCATTCGAATCCTTGGGATTATACACATGTTCCCCAATATATTATGAGGAGGACCATGTTCTTTATCCTTGTTATTAGATTCTATGTACCTGTCATGCCCACATTTTGGACATATCTCTTTTTCTGCATATTCACCTCTACATACATTCCAATCATTGGGATGTTCATGATATGATATGTACTCAAGGACCAACATTTTCAATATTTGTTTTCCCTTTTTTCATCTTTTACGAAATACATTATTATTCCAAAGGAACTTATCTCTGAATAACCTATTGTTAGTTGGAAATACAAATGTACGATGTCATTTAACATTGATAAAATATACCATTTTCAATGACCAATGTGTAACAAGATTCTTAAAAATATAATTTAGTTTATGGCCCCTCAACATTGTTGAGAAACACTTGTATGACATGCCATACATTGCTTACAAGTTGCACAGTAACATTGTTGTCCCCAACTATGTAGACTTTGAGTGACAAGGTTCAAATATAGGTGTGGTATTTAACAACTTATGCCTTTCGAAGAAGGATTCAGTACTGTTAGAATAATCAACCCATAGTTAGCTACCTTAGACATTAAATTAATCACTTTTGTCTTATTTGCCTAGTTTCATGATTCCACCTTATGCAAGTTGTCATCTACACATCCATAGTGGTCAAACTTGCTAATTTTGACTCATGGAGCACTTGGGAAACCTTAAGGAATCAATTCTACTTTATTCCTAGCCTCCTCATCGCCCTTCTACTTTTTTTGCTTTATTGCCTGCTTTTTCAGTGCTTTAAGGCAATTGGGAAAGTTTGACTAGGTGAGGTTAACTAGTTTTTTGTTCTCCACATCCTCCACTCTTTTCTCCTATGAAAATCATGTATGATTTGTTCTTCCATTACCTTTTAGCTTTCCCAAGTGATTTTTCCAATTCGTGAGCTCCTTGACTGTTTTGGAAACTACTTTATGCACCTATGGGGGATTTGCTTAATTTTAGTAAGCTTGGTTTTGACTAGATTCGAATTGCCTCCTCATGCATTAAAATACCTTATGTAATTATTTATTGCAGTAGCCTATGATGTTACAGGGTTGGCTATTGTACACTGATTTAATATAGTTTAGTGTTCAGCTCCATATTCAGTCTCTTTTGTGAGTGATTTTGCATGTACAATTGATAATTGTTGTGAGTTTAATTGTTCTATCACTGGGTTCAATTTCCACATGGTATTAGAGCCATTGTAGATCGATTTATCTCCTTCAAATTTGTTTTGTAGGTTCAACATCAGTGACTGGGGGCCTTCTACTGACAGCCAGGACAATTTCTGAGCTATGGATCAATCTCAGAAGATCATCTTGACTCCCTTCAACTTCTTTGAATGGAAAGCAGAGATGGAGATACTATTGAGAGTGAAATGCCTCTATAGGGTGACTATGGCAATAGAATCATAGTTCAATGCAGCTGCAGAGAAGATAAAATGGCACAATAGGAGGGATGAGGCCTATGGTCTCTTGTGTCTAAGTATTTCCAGAGACCTCCTTTTCCATATTGATGAATTGACATCACCGAATGAAGTATGGGAGAAGCTTACTAATCTTTTTGGAAAGACAGATGATATGAGAGGACATCAAATCGAAAATGAACTGATCTCCCTGAGTCCCAGTAGCTTTGAATCCCTGAAACTCTATTTCTCCAAGTTCAAAGCACTTGTTTTGCAACTAAAACAATGTGGGATCGAAAAGAAGGATGATCATCTAGTCTTTTCCATACTCTTGAAGCTTGGCCCTGACTATTCAGTGTTTGTTTCGACTTTCTATGCCACAAAATTGATAGCTCAAACCTGGAAGATGCCTAGCCTTGCAGATTTCATGGAATCTCTCACACAAGAACAAGACAAACTGGTGATGATGGGCACCATCAAACCATCCAAATACCAAGCTCTGGTTGCTGGAGATTCGAGGGTGGATTCAAAAAGAAAAAAGAAATCTAAAAAGCCACCTGAGCAAAAGAGAGACAAGAACAAGTCTCCGGAGGAGACACAAGGTTCCAAGAAGAACCACCAAAAGAAGAAAAACAAAGGAGAAATGAGCAAGTGCGCATACTACAGTAAGGGAAATCATACTGAGTGCTCCTGCATGAAGAAGCAAATAGACATACTAACCCAACTCCTGGAGAAGAATGGCATCTCCCTTCCAGACAAGAGAGAAGGAGGATCAAGTTCAGAAGACAGAGAGAGAGTTCATGCATTGGTTGCTGGCACATCAAGCTCACCTAGTTTCATCATTGATTCCGAAGCTTGAAGACACATGGTTTCGACCAAGGATGCTTTCACCTCACTTGACATGTCGAAAGGTCCACCAATAGTACTGGGAGATGACTCTCTCACTAAAATTTTTGGGCAAAGGGAGGATTGATCTTGATCATGGTCAGTTCAGTAATGTGTTGTATGTTCCTGGTATTTCCTCCAACCTCTTATCAGTGTATTAGATAACTCACACTGGGTCTCCAAAGAAGTTCATATTCTCCCCTGATGAAGTTGAGATCACAGATATCTCAAGTGGTAAAGTCATTGCAAAAGGAGTTGCAAATCATACTTAGAAGGTATACATGTTCTCACACTTCCTACCTTACTCAAACCCCTCTGCTCTTCTGATCTTAGTGAAAAAGAGATGGTCATAGGGTTACCCATTATAAAATTTTCCAAAGGAGTCTGCCAAGGTTGTATCCTAGGGAAACACCCAGAGCATAAATTTGAGAGAGCTAGTCATGAGAGAACCTCTACACCCCTTGAGTTGATCCACAGTGATGTTGCTGGCCCATTCCCTCATATTTCCATGAGTTAGGACAAATAGGAATTGAATTTCATAGATGACTTTTCTAGGTATTGCTGGGTTTACTTCCTGAAACACAAGTCTGAAGTTTTTGGCCTCTTCAAAGTTTTTAAGGCTTTGGTTGAAAACCAGTCTTGGAGGAAACTCAAGGTCCTCAAATATGAAAATGGTGGTGAGTATGTCAAGTCTAAGTTTATTCAATATTGTGCATATGTAGGTATTCAAATGCAGCATTCTATCCCTTACACACCATAGCAGAATGGTGTTGCTGAGAGGAAGAACAGATTACTGAAGGAGATGGCAACATGCATGATGGAGGCCAAAACTTTTCCACCAAAGTACTGGGATGAAGCTATAAATTGTGCATCCTATATCCAGAATGGGGTTCCTCATAAACAGCTTGATGTTATGACTCCTTTCGAAGCATGGAGTGGGCACAAGCCAGATGTGACCCATTTCAGGATTTTTGGCTCAAGGGCTTGGGCTAGAATTCCAATAGAAAAGAGAAAGGCTTTGCAGCCCCAAAGCCAAGAGTGTCTATTTGTTGGGTACTCTAAAGATTAAAAAGGGTACAAGCTGATAAATTTGAGCACAAACAAACCCTTCATTGAAAGGTGTGTTCAGTTTCAAGAAGAACCCCTAGCAGCAGTGGAAGTTGGAGAAGTCTCTTCACCACCAGATCCTCTGAAAGTAAATGAAGAGATTGTTGAACATGCTGATTCTGATATGTATGATAGTGATAAGTTTATTGCATATCCTAACATCCCTACAAGGAAAAAATGGGCAGCCAAGACCATTCATGCAGCAGGAGAGCTAGCTGGGAATCCTAATGATCCTAGGAGGACTAGATCTCAATTTGAGAGTGCTCTGTGCATGAAGGATCCTATGTTTTCTGAGAAATTCTATCTGATGGTGGAATCATATCCTTAGACATATGAAGATGCAGCAGGAGATCCAATATGGAAATCATCCATGAAGGAAGAGTTCAGCTCACTCCAGAAGAGCAACACTTGGGAGCTGGTTGATCTTCCCCCGGGGAGGAAGCTAGTTCAGTGTAAGTGGGTGTACAAGACCAAATTTGCTGCTGATGGTTCACCTTTGAAGTACAAGGCTATATTGGTATCCAATGGATACTCACAATTTCATGGCATAGATTACAATGAGACCTTTGCACCAGTGGCAAAGATGGACTCCATCAGGCTAGCCTTAGGCATTGCAGCTTCAAAGAAATGGGAGGTAAATCACATGGATGTAAAGTGTGCCTTCCTGAATGGAGATCTCACTAAAGATATATACATGAGCAGCCTCAAGGATATTCTACTAACCCATCTCTTTTGTGCAGGCTAAGAAAGTCATTGTATGGGCTAAAGCAAGCCCCCAGGGCTTGGTATGCCAAGATTGATAGCCTCTTGCTATCACTGAATTTTGTTCTATGAAAATCAGATCCCAATGTATATTTGAAGTTAATTAATGGTTAATTAATGATCATTGTGTTATATGTTGATGACCTTTTCATTACAGGAAGCTCAAAGGATGAGATTGCTTCCTTGAAGGGTGCAATGAACCAAGCCTTCTCCATGACCGATTTGGGGCTCTTAAGCCAATTCTTGGGGCTTGAGATTGTTCAAACCAAAGATGGAATCAAGGTGCACCATTCCAAGTCTGCCTTGTATTTTCTGAACAAATTCAGAATGAAGGACTGCAAGCCAAGCAAGACTCCTTTCCTTTTAGGAGTGAAGCTTGAAGAAGCTGATTCTTCACCTATGGTAAACAATACACTGTATAGGCAATTGATTGGATGTTTCTTGTATATTACACATACTAGAACTGATATTTCTTATGCAGTAAGTGTGGCTTCTAGATACATGGATCAGCCTCATGAGATCCATTGGAAAGTATCCAAAAGGATCCTTAACTTTGTTCAGGGAACAAGGACACATGGGATCTTCTATAAAGCAAAATCTGATCTCGATTTGATTGGGTTTACTGACAGTGATTTGGCAGGTGATAGTACAGATAGAAAGTCCACATTAGGATATGTGTTCATGCTTGTAGAAGGGCCAATTATCTGGTCAAGTAAGAAACAGAGTGCCATTGCACTCTCATCTACAGAAGTAGAGTACAGAGGAGTTGTCAATGCAGCAACTCAATGTTTATGGTTGTAGGGGTTACTTGGAGAGTGTGGCTTCGAATTAGAATTATCAACTACCATCTACTATGATAATCATAGTACCATTAGAATATACAATGATCTAGTTCATAAGCAGAGAACCAAACACATTGAGATCCATATGCACTACATCAGAGAGCTTATGCATGATGGCACCATTCACCTACTCTTCTGTTCATCTTCAAAACAAGTAGTTTATATCTTCACCAAAGAATTTTGTGAGAAGACCTTCAACAATATCAAATCACTACTGGGGATTGCTGATCATGCTGTGAAGCATGAGTAAAGACAATATTTCCAAATTTTGTTTTACAGTCCATGTTTAAGGGAGGATTTTCCCACTGGTTTTTTTCCTCTTTCCTTGTTTAAATGGACATGCAGTATGTAAAGTGTGACTAAGCCTTGTTGCTAGGCCCTATAATTTTCTGATATATTACTCATAAGTCAGGCTTAAGGGGGGGTTTTAGAATAATCAACCCATAGTTAGCTACCTTAGACATTAAATTAATCATTTTTGTCTTATTTGCCTAGTTTCATGATTCCACCTTATGCAAGTTGTCATCTACACATCCATAGTGGTCGAACTTGCTAATTTTTACTCATGGAGCACATGGGAAACCTCAAGGAATCAATTCTACTTTATTCCTGGCCTCCTAAGTGCCCTTCTACTTTTTCTGCTTTATTGCCTGCTTTTTCAGTGATTTAAGGCAATTGGGAAAGTTTGACTAGGTGAGGTTAACTAGTTTTTTGTCCTCCACATCCTCCACTCTTTTCTCCTATGAAAAGCATGTATGAGTTTTCCTTCCATTACCTTTTATCTTTCCCAAGTGTTTTTTCCAATTCGTGAGCTCCTTGACTATTTTGGAAACTACTTTATGCACCTATGGGGGATTTGCTTAATTTTAGTAAGCCTGCTTTTGACTAGATTCAAATTGCCTCCTCATGCATTCAAATCCATTATGTAATTATTTATTGCAGCATCCTATGATGTTACAGGGTTGGCTATTGTACACTGATTTAATACAGTTTAGTGTTCAGCTCCATATTCAGTCTCTTTTGTGAGTGATTTTGCATGTACAATTGATAATTGTTGTGAGTTTAATTGTTCTATCACTGGGTTCAATTTCCACAAGTACAAGTGTCATCCCCTAGATGATTATCCTGAAATATATGAAAACAAATTGTATCCATGGCACTCATGTTAATGCATCATCCATACCAACGTCTACCTCATTTCCTCAATTTCCAACATGTGAATAAATTATTTCACTGTAGGCAGTGGGAATTTAATAGGTGGTTGATTCAACCATGCTTGTGATTATTCCTCTCCAAGTTGTGTTCTTTTTTGATCCTTCTCTTGATTAGACATTGTACTTGGGTGCAATGGAAGATGGTAGGAAGGTATAGCATCATCAGAATTCATATTTAAAAAATATTGAACATTACATCGATGATGTTAGTAAGGACATTGCAGTTGGTATGATATATTATTATACAAAACAATTAGTAAAGAGGCACAAGAGTAATTCCCAATAGAAAATGAAGATGTCAACAATTTAGAAAGAAAACAATGCAAATTGAGCGATAAATTAACATCAAATCCACATTAAAAAAATTTGATCAACAAATTTTCAAATTCAATTTATAAATTAAAGTAAAACAATTTATAAAATATAATTTCAAACTAAGCAATGCATTAACATGGCCCCCACTGTAAATTGACAAATACAATTAATCAATGTTTTTTTGGCTTACACCCCAAGGGAATTTCTAAGGGCAATCCCCATTCGAGACGTCTCTAACAAGCGGTTGGTGGTCTACAAAATTTGTAGTTTATTAACAACTTGCAACCAAGAGAAAAAGTATGTATTGAATGTAAAACAACAAATCTTGATGCTTTTATATTGATAAATATTCCATGGTCATTCAAGTGCTCCTCAAATTAACAATTTGCAGAAAATAAAGAGCACCAAAAACTATTTATGAACCTTGCAATATTCCCACAAGTGTGTGGAATGCCATCTATATATGACATGTTCTTCCTCTTAAATTTTCTGTAAACATAACCATTCATGTACATATTATACAATGTAATTTTATTCTTGTATTTAACACTATTCAATTAATTAGAATGACAACATATATAACCGCAAAATGGCATAAGTGCTACCGACTGGGAGGAACAAGAACATTTTAAAGGATAAACAATCCAAGATTTGTAGCATCAATATTAGACTCACGATCATAAAATGATTACTGCAAAAGGAGAATTTGGTCCCAACATCAGGCCCATCTAGAGAAGATAGCCAAGCGCCATACAAAGTGTGATTGTAATGAGTTTGATATTTAATTTGGAAATTCACAAGAAGGGAGAAATCATCACTAACCTTCAATAATTGGACAGACCTCGGTGTGTACTTGGAGAGTTTTGATCTCAACTCTTTCAACTTTTTGGATATTCTAGAAGAGATGGGTTGGGTGACATTCAAATCATACTTTGTATCATTATATATTTTATTTGATTGAACATAAGTAGAGGGGTTTCTCAATTTAGGATGAGACATAGTTGTTTTCGATACCAACGTTTTCAGAAAAGATCATAGGGAAGTCTTCTTGCTTGTCTTTTCTATATCACCTACTGTATTTTCTACTCTAGTAGTGGGTATTAGACCTTTAACATTGGGTAATATATCATTGGTGTAATTGGTGAGAGTAATGCGCCAAGGGTTCTCATTCAACCCTTGACATTTTGAACAACCACAAACTATTGGGGTGTCATAAAAGAGTTCTAACTCAAGACAAAATACATTCAATGAACCAAGATTGTGTCTTGAAGACAACATGTTACAATTTGTAGGGTAAAGTGGCTTCCCATTTTCATCTATTAACTGCTTGCAATATATTTATCTTGATAAGAGCTTATGACATTTTTAAATTGGTGGAATGTATTGTGCATTCGAACTCAAAATTGAATCGGGATTCTTCAATAAATAATAAATTCATATTCATATTCACATGGATAGGTAACATAAATTCAAATAAATTGTCAAAATATAAATAAAACTTGAACTTACTCGGGATGGAAATGGACAACTCATCAAACTTTGAACATGTTGGAATGAGCTTGAATCTGAAGAATTGGCCAATTATTACTGCAAAATCCCCCCTTGCATTTTATAGAAATCAACAATCAATATACATCTCTATAGTCATAAATTTTGTTAAGAACTATGTTACAATATAATTTGCAATATAGTTTGGAGACTATTTTGCAAGAACTAGGTGCGTTTAAGCAACATATATATACCATGAAATATTGTGATTGGTGTGGTTGAATACTAAAAGAAAATTTGAAATGAATATATAAAATCAAGTGGACTCACAAAGAACAAGTATTTAAACATTCAACAGGAGGGTCTCTTTAAATATACATTCATCGGTGCGCTCAAACAAACTAAACATACCGGTGATTATCAACGATATACGCACCATGAAATAATATCCTCAAAATATCCCTCAAGAGAAAATATTCACTACATTTTAGTAGCATATATTTATACATGCATTAAACACCATTATACAGTATGGTGTCTTTTTTAAACACAATTGAACCGGTGCGTTACATGTATATGTGCAACAATCAATGAATTTTTTTTTGTGTAGCGATATGTCAGTGCATAAAAATGATAAACATGCCATGAAATAACCTCTACAAAACATCCAATGGTAGAAAATATCCACTACATTTGGCAGGAGATATTTATACATGAATTTTTACAACAGTTTTCTTTCAAGTGCATTTTTTAAAGACAAGTGCACTCGGTAGTCATAAGTATACGCACACCAAATGATTATAATTTTAAAATTTTTGGGTTATCAGTACATTTTATAAATTACCTCCTCGGTGTATATGGACAGGGGCACACGAAACTACAGGAAGTTCAAAATTGAAAAAAAATGAACAAGCTATTTTTTCCCTGAACTAAAAATATAAAGACAATTTTAAGTTCGAAAACTAATTATAATGTGTGTTTAAAAGAAAAAAACATAAACATTAATTCATTATTTTGACAAAAATTTCAAGGGAGAGCTTTGGAACGCATACTTACGTAGAAGGTTTTTGGAGCACTTGGATTATTCTGAGGATTGAAATTTGTGAGGTATGGTGAATGAATCAAAACCTTGCATAATAAAAAATTCATGTAAATATTGTTGTTGATCTCATTATCTTATTTAGAATTTAACTAGATTTTTAAAAAAAATTATGCATACCTTCAATGTTGCAACCCTTATTTTCTTGTTGCTTATTTTCATTTGTTGTAGGTTGTGGCTGCAAAATTTCTTCAATAGGGTTTAAATCGTCACTATTGTATCACACAATTAGGATTTCACCTTTTACGGATTTTAGATTTGTTTAATTAGTGAACATATATAGAAATCATAGGGAGATATGGGACCATTTTTTGGATAGAATATGTAACCATGTTGTCCCTCTAAAGTTTTTTTTTTCCAAAAAGAAATTAATGTGTCAAAATCAATGCATTTGTTTTTCCAAAATGCACCACTACACATATCTTTATAGTGCACTACAAATAACACACGACACATAATGTTTTCTCATTTTTTTGCTTAACACTTTTTTATTGATTCCTTTATTCAAATATAGCACTCATAATGGAAGGAATGCACCATTTTTTTATTTCCATAAAATGATAAATACTTTTCATCCCTTCATGGTGCACCTATTTTAGTATAAAGGATCAATGCATTTGGGTTGGTATAATGCATTTGTGTGTCTATGTGTTTATACACACCAAATGCATTTGGTTTGACAAAAATCACTGATATAAGAGTTGTTTTATGTTTGGAAGGTCTATAATCTATTTGGATAATATATTGATAGCTTCTCTATGTGGCGTACCCATACCCCATTATCACGCGGAAGTAAAAATTTCATGGAGAACCTTTACTGTTCATCGAAACACAGGGCATGGCTACAAACCATTTCTCGACATTTCCAATATTGTCATCCTCCCTCCCATCTTCCATTGATTAGTTCGAATGTATGCAAGGAAACATCTTATAGGAGATCGGACGATAGAGAGAAATAGCGATGGAATTCAATGATCACAAATAGTCCCACATCTGGAATCAAATCAATGGCTACAAATCATCCTTAAAAAATCGACGGCCCAAAAAAAATGAGTTGTGGGATCAAAAATTTTGGAAATCATGATACCGTGATCTCGTATCCCGCATCTCTCATTTCGCATTCCTGCATTCTCCATTCCTGCATCCCGCATGCAGAAATGACCATTGTGGAAATCAAAATCTGCGAAGCCGCATCCCGCATCCCACAAGTTGTTGAAAGGTGTATTGCGGAACGAAAACTATGGAAAGCCAAAATTCACAAAAAGACATCTTCACATACTGCATCCCGCATCCCGTAACTTGATGAAAGCAAATTGCACAAAGGAATTTACAGAGGTCCAAATCTTCCAAAGGATGTCTTCCGCTCTCCGCATCCCTCCTGTAAAATAAACCATTGTGGAAGAAATTTTCTTCTTGAAAATACGGCATGCTAATCGAAGTCTTTGAACAGACTTGGCCATCTCAACCAACATCAATCTGGCAGTCTAACCCTGTAGCTTAGTTTAACAATGTATTGAAGGAAACATAAATAGATTCCTATAATTGCAGTTATTCAAAGGAACAATTAATCAATTCAACACATCCAACATGTTCAAAATATTCCATCAAGAAATTACAATGCAAGAAATACAATTGAAGATATTAACATGGGCAAGAACACTTATCTTGAGAAGAACTCATCCCGCAACCATCTACGTCGCTGCAACGTTCCACCCAACCATAGGCCAATGTGTTCATCAATCTCTTAGCAACACTGCCACCCCCGAGCTGGGCATTATTTCCTCAAGGAATAAGGGAACACTAACCGACTCATACATAGCCAAGGGAGCAATAAAAATCATCCAAGCCAACACAGTTGGGTTTATCAGGCTGCAAGGGAAAATAAACCAACAGATGGGTTTCATAGGCCACTCATCGAATCCATCTCACTATTGGGTTTCACAGATTGTTCATACTCAAGATAACATTCACCTTAAGGACCAATCAATCCAAGAGATGGGTTTATCAGACTCTACACACTCAAGCCATCTCACTCCTATGTTTTTCAGGCTACGTATCCAAGCCATCATTCACAGTTGGGTTTATCATACTGTCCATCCAAAGGTTATTCACAAGGTCAAACGCAACAAGACATAACTAAGCCAATAGATGGGTTTATCAGGCTACTAGCCAAGCCATCTTTCCAGTTGGGTTTATCAAGATTCTAAGGAAATGGGCAGGAATAATTGCTAAGCTAGTGAGCTCATCTATATATCTAAGAACACCTTCACAAGAGATATCTAGCTCAGATTTTCCACTTCCTACACATCGATCACAAGAAGTATTCCCTTCTCTGCTCTAGTATACCTCATGCTACACTTTCCCTTCCATTTCTCTTAAGGATCTGCATAGTAGGTTCACTAGCCCCTCATATCTTATTTTGAAGTTCCAGACTAGATTTATCAAGCACATTCTACGTCTCTCCAATTCATAAGTCTTGTACATAGTTTTGACCCAAACCAGGGTGCACAACAAAACAACCATAGGGAGACTTAGCAACACCAACTTTACTCTAGAACACAAGTAACAGGGACTCATACACTTTGTAGTTCAAGATAATGTTGCAACAAAAACATCACAATTTCGCCAAGGGAAAACACATGTAGAAGGAAAAGGATACACACAGGAAGAACTCAACTACCAAAGAGCTTCAACTCGAATAGAAAATAATGATGATGGATGAGAAAGACGTCTCGCAGCTCCCCAAAACATGAATCCAAACAAAGATGTAATGTGTGAGTGAAACTGGGCATATGGTTCTGGTTGTTTTTCTTGCCCATGAATTCAAAACACGACATTCAAAACTGGGTGCTCTGCCCAATTCAAATTTTTCCCATACTCTTCCCCTTCCCTGCAATAACTACCTCAACCACATTCTGGCAAAAATAAATGGTTGGGAAGAAAAGACAAGAAAATGGGTAGTTGACAGTTTTAGTGGGATTTCCTCATGACATGTGGATTTCCCCAAACTGGTTCAACGTTGACAATCCCTCCCCCTTGTCCTTAGTAAAATCAATCCCTCGTCTCATTTTTCATTGCATTGACATAGATGGATGTGGGTTTTTCATTAAATTGCATATTTACATGATGTTTACAAACATTCTTGACTTAGTACAAAAACCATAGGCATCAACCACGATCGCCTATATACCAAAAAATAATCAATGACAGGGCCTTAGACTTAATATCCTTGTCATGATTCCATATAATATTTATATCATATACATTAATGTAAATAGGGTTAAAATCGGGGTGCTACATTCCCCTCCCCCTTCAATAGTGACTGTCCTCGGTGCTTTACAAAATTGAACAAAAATGCTACATTAGTACCTCCCTCAGTTCTTCCCATATTCAAGCAAAAATGGATGTGCCAATCACATGGTATCCTCCAGCTCCGACATAGAATCTTCAGGACCGTAGTGCTCCCACTGCACCTTTACCTTTCCTATGGGTCGCTTCTGGAGCATGGTGACCTTCCTATAGAGGATGTGCATCGGCTCGATTTGGAACTCTCCCTAGAGTTCCACCTGAATCACATCCCAATTTATCACATGGTCAGGGTCATGTATATATTTCTTAAGAAAAGAAACATGAAAAACATTATGAGCCCTAGTGCTAGCTGGCAATGCAATTATATATGTAACTAGCCCTATTTTCTCAAGCACTTCAAATGACTCACAATATCTGGGTGACAACTTGGCACAACTTCCAAGTTTCAAGGATATTTTCTTTGCCCTCACTCTGAGGTAAACATGATCCCCAACAATGAACTCTCTTTCACCCTATGCTTATCAGTCTAGATTTTCTATCTGTCCTGGGTTGCTTTTAGATTCTTCCTGATATTTACAACCTCATGCTCCATCTCCTTGACCAATTTTGGACCAATTACAACACTGTTCCTGGGATTATCCCAAGTCATAGGTGTCTTACACCTCCTTCCATACAAATATTCATATGGACTCATCCCTAAGGATGATTTCTTTCCATTGTTATAAGGAAAATGTAACAAGTGTAAATAATCTTCCCACTTGGTTGGTTTGTCCATCACATACATCCAAAGCTTGTCTTCAAGAACTCGGTTAACTCTCTTTTTCTTCCCATCAGTATGAAGATGGTACACGATGCTGAAGTTTATATTTGTACCCAAATCTGCAAACAATCCCTTCCAAAATATGGAAGTGAACTTGACATCTCTATGACAGATTATTGCCTTTCGAAATCCATGCAATTTGAAAATCTCCTTCATGAATATCTTTGCAATGTCATCAGTCTTATTTGTAGACTTAACTGGTATAAAATGGGTTTCCTTTGTCAACTTTCCCACCACAACCATGATGGAATCATGTTGTCTCCATGTCATTGGCAATCCTGTAATAAAATCCATGGAAATTGTTAGATTTTAAACATTAAGCTAGCATTTCATTAGGATATTTAACTGAGAGAACAACAAGCACAACAATAAAACACAAGAGACAATGAACACAGTGTTATTCCTCAGGGAAACCATAAATGGAGAAAATCCCACAACTTCCTTAAAGATAGAATCAGCACCAAAGTGAAACCCAAAAATAGTAAGATGATCTTTCAACAGTAGTAACCTCTTTCTTCCTTGCCCTAGTGTCTTTCTCTTCCTTAGCTATGTGCTACAACTGAGTGTGACTGAGTGTGTGATAAATAGAGAGGCTAGCTCTCTATTTATACTAATTCCTAACTTGACTAAACCCAACCAGGACCGACTTTACTAGGTGAGTCTAATAACCCTAGTGCCCCGAAACTGCGAGGACTTTAACCCTTATACATTAGGAGAGTTAACCACCTTGACTTGACATGACTTGTTTACATTATAGAAACTTCCTAATAGGAATATTAGGGTAGGACATGACTCAAGTACATTACAAATACATCCCGGAATAAACATCAGGTTACAATGATTAAGAAATACAAGTGAATACATTCCAAAGTTACAATTACATCAACACTCCCTCTTAACTAGGAAGGTATTCTCTCGACACAATTTAACGATACAAGTCTTCTTATTTCTATCATCTAGATCATCATTGAGTCTTTGTCATATTCACCTTCAAGTCATCTCTATCTTCAAGTCATCTTCATCTTCAAGTTATATTTATCTTCAAGTCATCTTTATTTGGATCTGGATCATCACTCAATCTGGATCATCGTCACTAGATCTGGATCATCCCTCGATCTGGATCATCTTTGGAGCATCATCTCTGGATATGGATCATCTCTACTAGATCATCAACACTGAATATTCACAAGTGCTATCTCATGATTCTTCTCGTCGTAGGAATTTCTATAGAGACAGCCCTTTTTCATGTTGGTTGTAGGCCTACCCTCTATGTAGGTCTTTTCCAGAACTTATATCTGACCCTAAGTCACAATGGCCCACCCAGTACTTATATCTGATCATGTAGGAAGCAATCCTATAATCATATCAGAAAGGAAATGCCCAACACTCACATCTGACCATGTGGGAACACCTCCCACAACCCTGTCAGAAAGGCCCAACACTCACATCCGTTCAACCAATGATCAAAAAGGCCTATCACTTACACTTGGCCATGCGAGGAACCAATCCTCCATGCCAAAAGGCTCTGCACTTACATCTAACAACCAATGTCAGAAACTCTCAGCACTTATATTCAACCATGCAAGGAACCAATCGTTCATGCTGAAAGTGCTCTGTACTTACATCTGTTCAACCAATGACCGAAAAAGTGTGCACTCACATCTAATCATGTAGGAATCAATCTTATAGTCCTATTAGAATGGTCCCTAGTCCCAGACTGAGCTACCTGGTAACTTACCATGTGCCTCCATTCCCAGAATGGCTTTCATTGCTTACTTCTGATCATGTAGGAACCAATCCTATAGTCACATCAGAATGGCTTAACACTCACATCTGACATGGAAGGAACTAATCCTCTCACCATGACAGAATGGATGAGCCCTTACATCTGACCATGGAAGGAACTAATCCTCTCACCATGTCAGAATGGCTATGGGTCTCATCATTTTCCCTTGGAGGAAACCTTGATCTGGAGAACACCAAGCTTCTCCCTGAAGTACTCAAACTTCACCCTAGCCAATGGCTTCATCGACACATAAACTATCTATTCCTCCATCACAACATACTGGAGATTCACAGCTCCCCTCTGCACCATATCCCTGATATAGTGATACTTTATCTTGATATGCTTCTACTTGTCATGGGACACTATATTATTTAACAAACTCATGCAACTTTGGTTGTCACAATGTATACAAGTAGCATCCATATGGAGATCAAATAAATTAGATAGTAGCTTTCACAGCCATATTACCTCACAACTAGCTGAATAAGCTACGACATACTCTACTTCAGCTATACTCAGTGCCACACAGGATTGCTTCCTGCTAAACCAAGAGATCATACCTAATCCCATACTAAAGCAACAGCCTGAAGTGCTCTTCCTATCGATGGCACTTCCTGCCCAATCTGGATCAAAATAACCCTCTAGGTTAATCTTCTGATTCACCTCGTACTTGAGCCCATAATCAATTGTACCCCTCGGGTACCTCAGAATATGCTTTGCAGCAATCAAGTGAACATGTCTAAGATCTGTCAAGAACTAGCTCAATATTTTCACAGCAAAGCAAATGTCTGGTATCGTGTTTGTCAGGTACATCAAGGACCCAATCATCTGATGATACATTGTAGCATCAATTGCTTCTGATGAAGCATCACTCAATAGCTTCAGGCTCGATGCCATAGCTGTGGTCATGGACTTCCAGTCCATCATCCCAAACCTCTTCAGGATCTCTATTGCATACTTCCCTTGTCCAAGGGAGATTCCATCCACATTCTGCCACACCTCCATACGTAGAAAATAATGCATCACACCCAAGTCCTTCATTTCGAACTCGGCAGCAAGATTTCCCTTCATATTAGCAATCAACCCATTCATACCTATTACAAATAGATCATCTACATATAGTAGGAGCATCACTGGGTTTCCCTATTCAACCTTGTAGTAAATGTTGGAATCTGCTTTGCTCTTGGTAAAGTCCAAACTGGATAGAAAGCTATCAATTCTTCCATACCATTTCCTGGGTTCCTGTTTCAAACCATACAGGTCTTTCTTCAATATGCACACATGAGACTCCCTATCATGTGTCTCAAAACTAAATGGCTATTCTACATACACTTCCTCTTCAACTACACCATTCAAAAAAGTAGTCTTGACATCCATTTGGTGTATCTTCCATTTCATTACTGGAGCCAAAGCAAGTACCGATCTGATGGAAGTGTATCTGGCTATAGGTGCAAAGGTTTCTTCATAATATATTCCTTCTTTCTATGAGAAACCACAAGCCACAAATCTTTCCTTATATTTCTCTATGCTACCATCCGCAGCATGCTTGATCTTGTAGATCCATTTGGAAGTTACAACTGACTTCCCTTCTGGTCTCGGGACAACATCCCAAACATCATTCTTCATGATCAATTGATACTCTTTGATCATAGCATCCTTCCATTCTTTCCATTCTGTTGCTTCTTCATAATTGGAAGGTTCTTTATTGATAACATCACATAGTAAGATTACATATCCGGAGCAGGATCTGGTTGTCTTTCTTTCTCTGTGATTCTATTCTGGAGCCCCATATATTTCCGCACCTTGGATAATTTCTCGTACTGAAGCAGGTTTCCTCTTGTGAGGATTCTTCTCATGAGGTGGATCTATAGGTCTTTGTGGTTCTTCAAATCCTTGATCTTCTTCTTGAGTTTCTTCATTCATGGTTGTATCATGAATTTTGGGTGCTTCTTTTTCTTCAGTCTTTAGCAGATGTCTTTCTGGATTTGTTGTAAGATGTGTCTTCATCAAATGTTACATCCCTGCTGATGTCGATCTTCTTGTATCCTGGGAAGTATATTCTGTAATCTTTCAAGCTTTCAGAGTATCCCACAAATATACCCTCTTTCCTGAAGGATATAGTTTTGTCTCTTTTCTTTTGGAATGTGTATGTACACTGGATAGCCAAATATTCTGAGATGACTAACTTCTGGTTTCTTTCCGGAGAAGACTTCTTTAGGAGTCTTGTTCTTAAGTACTCTATGTGGAGTATGGTTCTATACATACACCATCATTCTAGCAGCTTCTGTCCATAGATGCATAGGAATATCCTGATCATGAATCATTGCTCTTGCAACTTCCATGATAGTTCTATTGTTCCTTTCTACAACCCCATTCTGTTGTGGATTGTAAGGAGTGGACAACTCCCTCTTAATCCCTGATTCTTTGCATAAGTATTTGAATTCATTTCATGTGAATTCTCCACCATTATCTGATTGAAAAGTATTGATCTTATTTTCTGTGTGGTTCTCAATCAAGGCTTTGAATTACTTGAATTTGCTGAAAAATTCGTCTTTGACATTCTTCATTAAGTACATCCATGTCCTCCTAGAAAAGTCATCAATGAAAGAAACATAGTATACATACCCACTTAGTGAACTTGATGACATCGGTCCGCATACATTGGAGTGAATGATTTCCAAGATTCCTTTTTCCTTGCTCTTGCTACTTGGAAATGTCTTCTTTGTATTCTTTCCTTTCACACATCCTTTGCAGACCCCTTCATGTTTTGCTTGAATTTCTAGAAGACCTTCAACATCTTTCCTTGCAAGTTGTAGTGCTCTGTAATGCACATGTGCAAGCCTTCTATGACAAAGTTCATTTGGATCTACTGTGTCATGGACCAAAGCTTGTTCTGGATGGCCCTTCAATTTGTATAAACCTCCTTCTTGTTCTCCAATCACTATTGTGTCATCACATTAGAGGAAATTTCAACTCAAAATGGGCCTTTAACTTTTATTCAAAATCCATGTCATCATGTGTTAGCCAATGAAATTGCTTTAAATTTGAAATACCGTATAGGTCTTAAACACCTTTTTAATATAAATTTGGGGATAGGTATTATAAAAAAAACTATTTTTTTTGTTTGTATTTTTCACATATCTCCCTGTGTTTTTACTCAAATTTCGATCGGAAGAGCTCGTTGGATGCGGAATTAAATTCCGCATCCAACGAGTACCCACTCGGCATACTTTTTATGGACCCTACTTCCCCAAAAACAAGAAATACCTGAAAAAATGGAATCATTCCATTTTTTCAGGTATTTCTTGTTTTTGGGGAAGAGGGGTCCATCAAAAGTATGCCGAGTGGGTACTCGTTGGATGCGGAATTTAATTCCGCATCCAACGAGCTCTCCCGATCAAAATTTGAGTAAAAACACAGGGAGATATGTCAAAAATACAAACAAAAAAGTAGTTTTTTTCTTTTCTTCCTCCAAAATTAATAAATAGTATTTTATTATTTTAACTATTATTTTATTAGTTCATTTTAGGAGGCCCATTTTGAGTTGAAATTTTCTCTAATGATAGTCTTTCCTCTTGGCCACATGAGGAATTGGCCATCTATAAATGCAACCCTCATGCCTTTTGCATCCAATTCTGATATGGATAGAAGATTCTTCTTTAGTCCTGCTACAAACAAGACATCCTTCATTTTTATAGAATTTTTGGAGTCTAGCTTTTAGGAGGATTCACCACTACTTTTTATGGGATATTGGTAGTCATCCCCAAGATTCACCTTATGGGGTGAATTATGTTCGGATAGTTTCTCAAAGGATTCCTTGAAACCTATCATGTGCTTGGACGCCCCGCTATCAATAAGCCAATCTTTGCTTCCATGAGTGACAGTTCTCGTGGGAGCAGAGATCAGAACATATTCATCTTCACTTGAAGAGTCTTCACTTTCTTGTTTTACCCTCTTCCTTGGAGGATCATCATCCTCAGCAGTGTGAGCATGATGTCTTATTTTGGAGTTCTTCTTCTTCTTGGATCCATTCTTATTCATGGGACAATTTCTAGCAAACTGTCCTAATTCATCGCATGTATAACATCTAAGTCTAGATGAAACCCTTCTGACATGATTGTTTTTCTGATGAGAATGCTTACCTTGGTTATGATGATTTTCCCTTCTTCATTTCTTGAAGTGTACTCTGAGAACTTGATCTTCACTTCCCATCTTTTCTTCTCGAACTGCTATCTGAGATTCTTCTTGAGAACATTCTTCCCACAATCTACTGAACTTGACCAAATTCTTTCTAGCACAGATTCCGTGGATGAAAGAATCCCATGACCTAGGGAGGCCATTCAATGTTGTCATCATAATTTATGCATTCTCCACTTCTTCATATACTGCTTCCAGCTGTTCTTTGATCTGGGAAGCCCTTGTGAAGTATGACTGGATGGTCTCCTCATTCTAGATCTTGACATTCTTCAACCAGTTCCTTAGATTCATCTTCCGATTGATGTTCTTCCCTTAAAATAGTTTGGTTAGGGAATCAAACATGGCTTTAGGTGTCTTTAGGGAGGACACCTATGGAATGAGGTGATCCTTGATATAATCTGTAATGATCCTCTTAGCCATAACAAACTTCTTCTTATGTAAGGCTTTCGCCTCATCCCCCTTTGGAACTGGAACCTCCTCATGGATGTAGGAGTCCAACTCATTTTCTTCCAGGACTAATGAGATCCTATACTTCCAGGATTGATAGTTATCAGCTCCCTCAAACTTTTCATCAAGATTGGTATGGTGAGACATCTTAACTGAGAACCTCAAATGGAAATACAAAATATTTAGATCTTACCAGGTCAAGATGTCAGATCTGGATTTGGAACTGAAATCCTGTAGTGCTGGTTCAGGAGAAGATTATGGTTTTGCTTTTCCAAAGTTTTTTCCAACCAAATTCTTTGAATTTGATCCCTAACTTCGATTTTTGGGAGGAGATCAACCCAGGTCTGGGCTCACTAAAAAATTCCACTTCTGTGAAAAGCCCTAATTTCTGGCAGTAGTGTCAGGTCCAAAACTGAAAAAAGTGAGAATTGGATTCTTCTTCGATAGAAAGATGCACCCTAGAGATGAGAGTTATTCCACCCTAATTTTTCTGAAAATCTATGGAGAGACATCCACAAAATTGGAATCCCTAGTTCCCACAGCTGCACAATGTCTTCTTCTTAGGTTAGCTATGATACCATGTTAGATTTTAAACATTAATCTAGCATTTCATTAGGATATTTAACTGAGAGAATAACAAGCACAACAATCAAACACAAGAGACAATGAACACAGTGTTTTTCCTCGGGGAAACCATAAATGGAGAAAACCCCGCAACTTCCTCAAAGATAGAATTAACACCAAATTGAAACCCAAAAACAGTAAGATTATCTCCCGATAGTAGTAACCTCTTTCTTCATTGCCCCAATGTCTTTCTCTTCCTCGGCTATGGGCTACAACTGAGTGTGAGTGAGTGCATGATAAATAGAGAGGATATCTCTCTATTTATACTAATTCTCACCTTGACTAAACCCAACTAGGACCGACTTCACTAGGTGAGTCTAATAACCCTAGTGCCCCGAAACTGCATGGACTTTAACCCTTAGACAATAGGAGAGTTAACCACCTTGACATGACATGACTTGTTTTCATTATAGAAACTTCCCAATAGGAACATTGGGGTATGACATGACTCAGGTAAATTACAAATACATCCTGGAATAAACATCGGGTTACAATACATAAGAAATACAAGTAAACACATTATGAAGTTACAATTACATCAACAGAAATAACTTCCCATTTCAGTTCTGGAACTAGAAAAGGATGAAACAAACCTGCTAGGTGTTGATGTTGAGCGTTCACCTACTAACATTTCATGCACCAGGAAATGTATTCAACCATGTACTTTTTCATTCCTGGCCAAAAGTACTGCTCTTTGGCTATAGCAATTGTCTTCTGATACGTTGGGAGACCAGAATATGGATCTTGATGGATCTCGTTCATAACAACTCTCCTCAAATATGCTACATTTGGAATGTAAATTATGTTCTTATAAGTAATAAGTTCATCTTCTTCCAATTTATATCCGTCGTACTTCTTGTTGAGGCTTTACTGCTGTAATTTTTCCTTGACTTGCACATACAATTCATCTTCAACAACATGATTAACAATTTTTTGCCTCAACTCTTATTGGAAAACACTAACGGATGTAACATGCATTTCCTGCCCCTTTTTGTTGAGCGCATCAACTACCTTATTCTCCTTCCCCTTTATGTGCTTGAGCTCAAAATCAAACTCGCATAAAAAATCCAGCCATCTAGCTTGCCTATCATTAGGAGTAGGCTGATCAAACAAATACTTAATAGCACAATGGTATTTCCTTAGCTCAAATGTTCTACTCATTAAGTAATTCCTCCGCATCTTGAGAGCATGTACTATGGATTCAAGATCCAAATCATGAGTAGCATATTTCTTCTCATGTTCCTTCAAGTATCTGGACTCATAACATATCACGTGGTTATTTTGCATAAGGACTCCTCCAAGCCCTTGATTGCATGCATCCGTACACACCACAAAATATTTCTCTGGGTTTGCACCTTTCAATACTGGCACATGGGTTGGAATATTCTTCAACTGCTGGATGCTCTCTTCACACCACACCATACTATCCATTCAAACTTTATTCCCTTCTTTTGCAAAGAAGTAATGGCATTTGCAACCTTGGAGAATCCTTCAATGAATCTCCTATAGTATCTTGCAAGTCCCATAAAAGATATTACATATGTCACATTTCTTGGAGTAGGCCAATTCATTATGTCTTCAGTCTTGTCAGGGTCCATAGATATACCCTCTTTTGAGATAATGTGACCCAAATAATGAATCCTATCTATGTAAAAGTAACACTTACTCAACTTTGCATACAATTGACGGTCCCTGAGCAATTGTAATGTCAATCTTAGATTCTCTTTATGCTCTTCCTCATTCTTAGAATAAATAAGAATGTAATCAAGGAAAAAAAGAACAAATTTGTCCAAATACCTTCTAAAGACACTATTGATAGGGCACATAAATGTAGTTGGTGCATTTGTGAGACCAAATGGTACCACTACAAACTCATAATGCCTATACCTTGTTCTGAAGGCTATCTTACAAATGTCTTCATCCTTGATTCTTACCTGATGGTAACCGGACCTCAACTCAATCATGGAAAATACCTTTGCTACTCTCATTTGATCAAAGAGGTCATCAATCCTAGGAAAAGGATATTTATTCTTCACCATGACTTTGTTTAGTTGTCTATAATCAATACACAACTTGAGTGTACCATCTTTCTTCCTTACAAACAAAACTGGTGCTCCTCGAGGAGACACACTTTGCCTTACATACTTATTCTCCAACAACTCTTCCAGTTGCATCTTTAGCTCTAGAATTTCTGACATACTCATTCTGTAGGGTGTCTTGGACACTAGTGCTACTCCTGGAAAAATTTCAATCGTGAAATCAATGTACCTATTTGGAGGAAGCCCTAGAATGTCATCAGGAAAAACATCCTTTAATTCCTGCAATACCTAAATGTCCTCCAACCTAGGATTTTCATTGTATGTTGCCTCCACAATATGAGCTACATACAACTGGAAATCCTTCCTACAAAATTTATTTAACTGCATCGTTGAAATCTACCACACTGACATTACCTTTGGAATGCCTCTTAAAAATCTCGGGTCCCCTTCCTTATTCATTCATTCAAAAGTCTTATGGTAACAATCAATATTTATCCTGTGAGCTTCTAACCAATCCATTCCAATGAGAATATCATAGGAACCAGGGGGTAGAACATTCATATCTACACAAGTAACCCATCCATTCATCACCAAATGGACATTTATCTACCACTTCACTAACCTTTCTCTTAGTTATAGTGGCTAGTTAAATGAACCAGTATTTGCTATGCCTTACTTCCTTAAAAGCGCAAATATCCACTACTCTAGGAGCAATGTAACTGTGGGTCGAACCAGAGTCAATCAAAATCGAAACAAATTTCTCAGCAATCTTACTTGCATCTTCAACCATAGTCGACTAGTGGTCTTCATGGAATTCCTCCAGCACTATGTATATGCTAGGGAGGGCCCTCACTACTTGACCCATTGTTTCTTCCTCTTGAAGGTTGTAAGTTGTCCTTGCACTCTTATTCTCAAGTGGACAATTCCTGCGCATGTGGGGTCCTACACATATCCAACATTGGAGTGGTTCTCTGATCTACTATGGATCTCTTGGACTTTCTCCCACCACTCTGGCTGACTACTTCTCAGCTTAGGATGGTTTCCTCTACTGATTCTTGAAGTTAAAAGGTTTGAAACCTTTCTTCCTTTGGTTAGACTTCTCATTCTTTATGTCCTTCCATGTCTTATGATAGTCAGGTTTTCCTCTTCTTTTCTCATAACAATACTTATCTTTCCTTATTGCTTTTTCTAGAGTTCTAGGCTCATAAAAGATCTATTTTGTCTTTGTAAGAATGAAGCAATCCACTCAGGAAATTCTGGATTTTCAGTTTCTCATCCTTGATGTACCTGACATATCTCAACGTCTCCAAGAAATTTTTTGCATACTCTTCCATGGTCTGTTGTCCCAATCTTAGCTCATGAAATTCTTTGATCTTGTCATCATAGTACCTGTCAGAGAGGTACTTCTGCTTGAAATACTTCTGGATCTGTCTCCATACAATTTTCCTTTCATTAATATTCTTAACTTTCCTGAAGTGCTCCCACCATATGGAGCCTCTTCCAGTCAAATTGAAGATGGGTACTCTAGCCTTCATATTTCCTGAATAATTGTGAACTTGGAAATCTTTCTTCATCCCAAGAAGCCAAGATTTAGCTTCTGGACCATTCTTTATCTCTCCATTGAAGATAGGTGGCCTCACCTTCTTAAACTCATCATGTGAATGGTTCTAATAACACCTCTTCCTTTCATTCCTCTAAGAAGAGGAACTTGAATCTCTATTGGACCCTTCATATTCAAATGACTCACTATGAGATCTCTTTGTCCTTCTAGTAGTGCTCTTACTACCTTTTGGAATTAATATCTGGTCCCTAGAGTTCATCTCCCTATGAATATCTTTCAGACTTTACAACATGGATGCATTCAGTTGATTCTACTCCTCCTGAGCCTTAACCAACCTTTCATTATCTTCCCTGTAGCTTTGCATCTCCACCTTCATACTTCTCATGGTCGCTGCAATATATGGGGGAGTATCTTAAAACCTACTCTCACTAGACTCTGTCTGAGCATTTCCAAATCATACATTTTCCCCCATAGAATCCTCCTCGTGTTCATAGGGATCTTGTGCATCATTCATGCGGTAGGTTCTCATGGCTGAGCCAACAACCAAATTTCCAATATGCACTATGACTCTGCAAAATGTGTTATCAAATACCATTTTTTAAATACACAGTAATTCAAAATCAAAACAATTTACTTACTGTCACTTGACCCATCTAGGCCCAATTTTGTAACCAACAACTCTATTAACTGTTCAACCCAGTCCTTTCAGGTGCAATGTTACAACCCATAGTGCTGATGCTACACTATAGTGCTGGCTCGATGCTGTAGATACCACTCTATAGCATACTACAATTCTGGTATTCAGGGATATTCTTATCCCTTGCACTATCCATACTAGTCCATCTAGGCCCAATGTTGCAACTAGTAGTTTTGATACCACTTTGTAGTGTACCCATACCCCATTATCATGCAGAATTTAAAAATTTCATCGAGAACCTTTACTGTTCATCGAAACATAGGGCATGGCCGCAAACCACTTCTCGACATTTCCAACACTATCATTTTCCCTCCCATCTTCTATTGATCAGTTCGATGGTCAGCAAGGAAATATCTCATAGGAAATAGGCCTGAGGAGAGAAATAGCGGCAAAAATCAATGATCACAAATGGTCCCACATCTGGAATCAAATCAACGGCTAAGAATCATCCCGCAAAAATCGATGGCAAGAAAAACTTGAGTTGCAGGATCGAAAATTGTGGAAATTGAGATACCACAATCCCACATCCCGCATTCCGCATTCCTGCATCCCACATGCAGAAATGACCATTGCGAAAATCAAAATCTGCAAAGCCACATCATGCATCCCGTAAGTAGCGAAAAGGTTCGTTGCGGAAAAAAAATATGGAAAGCCAAAATTTACATAAATACATCTCTGGATCCTGCATCCTGCATCCCACAAGTTGTGGAAAGGGAATTTTGGAAAGGTATTTACAAAGTTCCAAATATTCCAAAGAATGTCTTCTACATCTCGCATCCCTCCTGCGGAATGAACCATTGCAGAAGAAGGTTTTTGCTCAAAAATTGAACCTGCTAATCGAATTATTTGAATAGACTTGCGCATCCTGGCCAACATCAATCCAACAATCTAACCCTACAACTTAGTTTAACAATGCATTGAAGGAAACATACATAGATTCCTATAACTGCAGTTATTCAAAGAAACAATTCATCAATTCAACACATCCAACATGTTCAACATATTCCATCAAGCAATTACAATGCAAGAAACACAATTGCATAGATTAACATGGAGAAGAAAACGTATCTTGAGAAGAACTTGTCCCGCAGCCAGCTATGTCATTGCAACATTCCACCCAACCATAGGCTAGAATGCTCATCAATCTCTTAGTAATATTGCCACCCCTAAGCTGGGCATGATTTCATAAACCAATAAGGGAATACTAGAAGACTCATACATAGCCAAGGGTGCAACAAAACTCATCCAAGCCAACATGGTTGGGTTTATCAGGACGTAAGGGAAAATGAACCAATAGATGGGTTTCATAGGCCACTTAGCCAAGCAATCTCATAGTTGGGTTTCACAGACTATTCATAGTCAATCCAACATTCACCTTAAGGACCAGTCAAGCCAACATATGGGTTTATCAGACTATACACAGTCTAGCCATCTCATTGTTGGGTTTATCAGACTATCTATCCAAGCCAGCATTCATAGTTTGGTTTGTCAGACTATACATCTAATGCTTACTCACAAGTCAAACGCAACAAGAAATAACCAATACAGTAGATGGTTTTATCAGGATACCAACCAAGCCATCTTTCCAGATGGGTTTATCGGGCTTCTAAGGTAATGGGAAGGAAGAACTGCTAATCTAGTGAGCTCCTCTACAAAGCTAAGAACACTTTCACAAGACCTATTTGGCCTGACTTCCCCACTTCATATGCATCCAACACAAGGAAGTGTTCCCGTCTCTACTCCACAGTCCCTCAAGCTACACCTTCCCTTCCAGTTCTCTTCAGGATGTGCATAGCGGGTTCACCAACAACTCTTATCTTATTGTGAGGTTCCACACTAAGTTTATTAAGCATATTCTATGTCTCTCCCATTCCTAATTCTTGTACATAGTTCAGACCTGAACCAGGGTCAACAACACAACAACCACATGTAGACTCAGCAACACCGTCTTTACTCTGGAACATGAGTAACAAGGTCTCATACACTCTGTGGTTCAAGATAATGCTGCAACACAAAAATCACAGTCTTGCCAAGGGAAAACACTTGCAGAACGCGAAGGATACACACAGGAAGAACTCAGATGTCGAACAACTTCCATGTGAATGGAGAACAATGATGATGGGTGAGAAATACATTTCGTAGCTCCTTAAAACATGAATCCAAATGAATATGTAATGCGTGAGTGAAGATGGCATAAAATTCTGGGTGTTTTTCTTTCCCATGAAGTCAAAACATGACATTCAAAATTGGGTTCTCTTGCCAGTTCCATTTTTTCCCATACTCTTCCCCTTCCCTGCAATAAGTACCTCAACAACACTCTGGCGGAAATAAATGGTTGCAAAGAAATAACAAGAAAAAGGGTAGTTGACAGTTTTAATAGGATTTCCCCATGACACATGTTTTTTCCCCAAACCGGTTCAAGGTTAACATTCCCTCCCTCTTATCCTTAGGAAAATCCTGCCCCCATCTCATCTTTCATTGCATTGACATAGATGGTTGTGGGTTTTTCATTAATTTGCATATTTACATCATGTTTACAAATGTGCTTGACTTAGCACATAAACCATAGGCATCAACCATGGTCTCCTATATACCGAACATTAATATAATTACTTGTTGGTTGGTTGATATTAACCAAACCACTTTCATTAAAGGGTGAATGTTTGTAAGCAGTGTAAAGAGAACAATTTCACTTACCCTCTTTCGTAGCGACCCTTCTTCATAAGCGTAATAAAGTAAGGACTCATTGTGCACCTATATTGTACTTATCTTATTTTTAAACATAAGGTCAGTGTCCCAATAGCAATGCCTAGCTTCCTTTTTCATAAGTGTTAGGGAAGTAATTATATATATCTTCCTTCGTTCATATGCGTAAAAATTGCATCATCAATGACAGGGCCTTGGCCTTGAGCTCCTTGTCATGATTCCATATAATATTTACATTATATACATTAATAAAAATAGGGTCAAAACCGAGGTGTTACACTCTATTTAATGGTCTAGGTTGTTTATTTATAAAAATGAGGAAACTCGATAATATTCTTACCAGCCTAAGTCCGTACAAATGTACAACATTGATGCAAAGTTTTCGGAGGGATGAATCATGTGAATAAAAAATAAGGCAATATAAATTATTTCTTCAAATTTGAGTAATAATGTACTTATGAGTATTCACTAATATGTTTCAAATAATTCATTCTAAGATGATGAAACATATATAGAGAGTGACAACAACAGAAGTCAATGCATCAAAAGAAAAAAATTATGAAAGATGCAAATGATGATCAATTGGTCCTTATATCAACTACAGTGGCTCTAGAAATCAATAGAAGGGAAAATAATTTTATAATACTATGAGGGATATAGTGGAAAGAATGTAGAGGCATACTTTCACTTATAATACAAAAACCAATAAAATGATGTGAAAAATTAGGTCATTCTACAAGAGGCATTCCTAGAGAAGTTTTCAATGAGACCTTCCAAATTTGCAATAACAAAAACATACAACAACAACAACATCAAAATCATTGAAAAAGTAATATTCATAAACATGTTTATGTAAAATATGTACATATAACTACTACAAAGCACCATTCCTTCAATAATTTTAGTTTTTCTATATTTATTTATTTTCATATCAATAAAAAAACTATTTAATTCAGTCATTTTACATTTCTAGGAAGATTACATGAAGATCCCAAAGGACGAACGAGGTGATATGCGAAATGTGCTAGTAGGTGTTTCCAAAAAAGTGTACAAGGAGATGGTCAGGGAAATAGACATAATTGCATTGCAAGAGGAGCCATATCAACAACAACATGATTCAAATGTATGAAATCATTGATTCTTAGGATTACATAATATCATTAATTAATTCAACATTAAATATCTGTTTTCAATAGTTTTGGTAATGCATAAAAGAAAATAAAATGGAACCTAGTCAACAAACAAGACATGACAACAAGGAAAAAAGGGGTTGATAGCAAAGTTTGTGACTATTTGCGATTTCCTTATAAGAAAATAATATTTCGTATTTGTTATGATTTGTATATTTATATTTTTATTTTCACTGCCAATTCGTGGATTTCTTCAAATAGGTTTAAACATACAAAGAGGAACCCTCTGAATAATTGGATGATATGGGATTAAGAAAGGCTTGTGAGTATGTGTTTGTGTATCAAAAAATAATGGTGTATTTTGTAAGTATCTATATTTCTTTACTTCTCTCATTTTATAATTAGTAAAACAAAAAATACTTTATATTAAATCTATGATTTGGGAAGGAACATAAAACTTGCAAGAAACAAAGTATGATGTGGACCCAAGAAGGAAATTGTTGATGGATGACATGAGATATGATTTTGAAACAATGTGTATCATTCATGACCCAATTATTACAATGCATCTAATTCACTTTTCAATTTACATTCTTCTATACTATCTATTTTATTTTTCATTATTCCTGCCAATGTAGATACACTCAGTGCACTTTATTTTTATGTTCTGAGATGGAATATGAAGAAGAGGGAAACAATTGCAGAAATGAAAAAACATTAGGACAAAAAACCCAATTGATGCAAGTGGATCGAGTACCAATAATAGTTCCAACAAAGAATGATGGTCCATATTTATTTTGATATTAATGCAAGATATTGTAGCTTGTTGTATATTTTGAAATAATTGTCTATGAAAATCATACATTTTGTATAATAATGTACTGGACATACTGCCAGAATTGAAAAACAATGGGTTACAAATAAGTGTAACAATGACATGCATGTTTACATTTTCATTTTTATTATTATCATGCTATGTTTTCCTATTTTTTATGACAAAGGGATTATTATTGATGTCAATTTCATTCTTCAATGTTACTGTCAAATGTAACATCTGAAACAGTACATTGGTAATTAAATGTATGGATGCTTAAATATTACAATAGATGTTTGCATCTATGATATAAGAAATTAATCCTAACAAACCCAGTAATTAAAACTGAATTTTTTTTTTGTAAATAAAACTTTGTATTACTTTACAACTGCAAAATAACATAGCAGATATTCATCTAGAGAAGTGTCAGGACCGGAGAGTCCTTAGCTCCATCCAGATCCAGACTTGGTTTTTTTTTCAAAAAATATACAGAGTTTTCCCATGTCTTGTAGTTACCCGCAATACATTCAATATTATCAAAATTACAGAGCTGTCCTTCCCCTATCAAAGCAGAATTGCTATAAAGCCTATAAATTCGGAAATCCCCATAAGATATATGATTACTGCTACTACTACTACTTAGAATACCTAAGCAAATTATAGCAGAAACTATATCCTGAACATAATCAAACATAAAAAGAGAAGATCAGACCCAGCCATGAGGAGAAGGTCCCCATCAGGGAGACATAGACGAGAAGGATGTTGCAGCGACATGCTGGGGAATAGCAATGTTTGGTACACCCACTGATACTCCCGCAATCACTAGTCTACTCCTGTTGTCCCTTTCCCATGGCCAAGTGCACTCCAAAGCTCTTCGATCAATCAGGTGGAATGGGAATCCCAGCTTGGCCGCTATGATGTCAATTTTCTGGTGCATAGTATGGCACTCACCATTGTGCTCTTTCTAGAAGTGCATAGGTTCTGCATCACCATCTCCCTTGGCTTCATGCACCACTGAGGAGTGACCCACCAGCCACATGGTTACCTAATAAGTCATCAGCATGTGATCGTAAGCGGAGGTACATCCTGCAGTGTTACCAGGGTCCAAGACCCAGTATGCCACCTCCTCATGCAGGCATTCCCTCGGCATGCTTTTCACCTCGGCCCATAATTCTTAGACCACCCTCTCTACTTCCCAGTGAATTCCAAGTGGGATGTGCCCTTTGAAGTGTTCAACCTCCTCTTGGGCCTGGAGCTAGGCCCTAGTGGTTTGACGGGTTCATTGTAGGATGGATTTCCCCTTGTCACTAGGATGGGAATATTCCTCTCCGGTGCACCAATCTCTTTTGAACTACCACTTGGGAGCCATAACACAGAGGGTAGGATTGAAGAAGAGAAGCAGGAAGCGGCACTGGGAAGCCCCAACAAATTCAACCACCAGGAGGAAAACAGGAGTGGGAGCATGAATCAGGAGCTTGAACACTTTGCGTTGATGTGAAATGGTGCAAGGCCTAGCCTTCACATCATAAGAAAAGGGAAGACCTGTGGGAGCTCTCCCATCCCTAACCTTATCTTGCATCAGGTTTATCATGAGAACGATAGCCCTCATACTAGAATCTGCAGTGTCCCTCTTGTGGTATTTAAGAGTCCAATCCTATCAATGATTTCATTGCATATTGCCCATATTATCAGTCTCAGCAGCTCTAATCGAAATTATGGCAAAGGATAGCCACTGGAAACGACGATCATTCATACCAAAATGCCCACACAACATTAGGTTGGTCTAGTTTGGGCTTGCTCTTGCCTCATGCCCCCATCTATCCTACCATCTTCCGGACATGCCATTTGTGCCTCATTATTCACGTCCCTTGAGTCCATTTGTCTGTAGTGATGGGCCCAATCCTTTGCCCCAAAATCCTCCATTATGTCGCATCAGAAGCCCAGTTCGCCTTCCACGCTAGCATTTTCTAGAAGTTTGGCTACTTTGTTGGCCTCCCGTCTGACATGGAAAAAGGAGATAGCTAGGTAGGAGTGGAGGAGAGCACAGAGCTGGTCTAGCTTGTTGGCAAGGTGCCAGCCGGGACAAACACTTTTTGAAGTTTGACCATACGCCATTCATTTCGCCATATGGATGAGAATTTGTGAGTCGCTTTCGATCATCGCAGGAAAATGGCCACCACTGATCAAAACCTCGAGGCCATGAATTATTCCTTCCACTTTGCCTAAGTTGTTGGTATCCACACCTGTTGATCCCAGGAACAGCTTCACAATCCTGCTGTCATGGTCGTGGCATGGACCCCCAAAGCCTACTGGACCCGGATTGCCCCTGGATGCTCCATCAAAATTCAGTCTGAAGACTTGAGGGGGAGGGGCAATCCAGAGGTTCAGGCTAGAAGGTTGATAGATCTTGTCCCGTATTTGCAGTCCCTCCATTGTGGATCTGTCGAGACCCCAATTCGCAGAAATTTGAGCTTATTCATGGGAAATAATCTTGTCTTGATCATGCCATTCCATGCATCGGATGGAAGACTACAAGTTATCATTCACCATTTTCCACAGCGTCTCCACATCTCTACGTTGGTCCCTAAAAATTCGAGCATTCTGTTCCTTCCATTAGCACCACATGTTCATCCCTGGGAAGGCATCCTAGATTGATATAAGTATAGGGTTCTTATAATCTTTTGGGTGCCACTCTTTAAGGGTTTGAGTCGGTTGGCCCCGTCTTTTGTCACTTCTCTGAAATTTCATCGTTCCTTTGTCCCACATGGCTACTACATAAGTGCACTTATCTAGAAGGTGGCTCATGGATTCCTCCTCTTAGTAGCACAAGAAACATTGAGAGGGTACTTGTACCCCCCACCTTCTTAAGTTTTTGTTGGTTAGGATCCTTCCACGGACAACCAGCCAGACAAAAAGAGCAACCTTTGGCCAAAGGTTTACTGCCCATATTTTCTTCCAGATACCGTCAGCCTCAACGTGGCAAGTGAGCCTAATGTTATAGGCCTCCTTAATTTCAAAGGAGCCTCTATTAGTGTGTCTCCATATTAAGACGTCAGGACCTTCCTAAACCTTGATGAAGCATTTACTCATTTCTTCCTGAAAAGCCTCCCAATCAGACTCGCTTGTGAGATCAAGTTTTTCCTGAAAATCCCATTGGTGTTTCTCCATATGAGTTTCAATGATCCAAAAATGGTTCACCTAGATCTTGCCCCCCTCCATCACCTTATCCTCGATGTATAACCATCTCGGGTCTCTACCAAGGATGCAAATCTGATTCCACGAATCATCCCAAAAATTTTCCCTGCTACCATCCCTGATCTCCCAGAAACTATGATCCTGGACTATATTCTTACCTGCCAGCGCTTTCATCCATACGGGGGAACTACTTGGGGCATCTTTGAATATAATTAATTGTTGTATGGGTTGTTCTTGAGTATATTTAATGTTCCAGAGCTTGGCCGATGGCTCCGATGTGTGGTTTACCCACTGCCACCAAACTTTGGCTCCTTGGATCTCAAACATCACTTTAGGGTCTCTGAGGCCTAAACCTCCCTGCTCCTTTGGATGACATATATCCTCCCAGCATACTAGAGAGAATTTATCTTTTTCCTCGCACCCACCCCATAAGAAATTTCATTGCAGTCCTCATATTTCCTTGAGGATAGATTTGGGGGTAGCCAGAATCAAGAAGAGGTAAGTAGTCATAGCCTGCATAATTGATTTGACTAGGATCAATCTATTGGGAAAATTTAATGGGCGTAGCACCTAGCTTGAAATTTTTTGTTTCATTCTATCCAATAGTTCATGCCAAGACTCTTTCTGTAGCCTTCCCAACCCTAGGGGTATCCCAAGCTATTTGGACGGGAAGGAACCTTTCTAAAAGCCCAAAATCCGTAAGATGTTCCTCTTAGTGATCGGTGGAGTGTTAACAAAGAATACTTGAGACTTATTTCGGTTGACAACCAATCTTGAGGCCATTGTGAAGAGATCCAAGATGTTCTTGAAGCTTTGTGCTTCTTGGACTGAAGGGTGCCCCATAAGCATAGTATTGTCAACGAATCGTTGGTGTGTTTGAGGTGTCATTCCATCGTGGACCTTTAACCCCCTTATTTCCCCTCGATCATCCTGGGCTACGATGAGGCGACTCAAACCCTCATCCATAAGGATTAAGAGGAAAGAAGACAAAGGGTCACCTTATCTGATACAATGCAAAGGATGGAAGGTGTTACTCGGGGATCCATTAAGGAGGATGTTGAAGAAGAGGGTTGTGACTAAACCCATAACCCATTCCACCCAACCTTGACAGAAACCATATTCCTCCAACATTTTCTCCATGAATTTCCAATTTAGTTTATCATACACGTTTGGTATGTCAAGCTTGATCATCATACTTGGAACCCTCGTGATTTTGAGCGAGTACAACACCTCATGGACAAGAATGACCCCATCAAGGATCTGTATTCCCTCCACAAAGTCCGACTACTCTGGGCTAATCAACTTTGAGAGAAGGGGTTTGAGCCGGTTAGCAATGACCTTGGAGATGATTTTGTAAATGACATTGCATAACGCTATCGCTGTAAATTTGTTAGGAGTGTCCGCCCCTACCTCTTTGGGGATTAGGGTGAGGAAGGTGGCATTGAAGGCTTTAAGGATGCTCTTCTTGTTCCTTGATTCCTCCGCAATATCTAGCACGTCCTCCTTGACAAGATCCCAGAAGTGATGGAGGAAGTTGTCTTTGAAACCATCAGGGCCAGGAGCATTTCCTAGGGCCATTTGATTGACTACTTCCTCAACCTTTTACATCCCTACAAGCTTGGTCAACATTTCATTGTTTCCACCAGTGACTACTCTGGGAACTAAGCTGGTGATTCACTCAATATCCTGTCCTCTATCCCCACCATATTCACTGAGAATCTCAGAGAATTGTTGTGTGATTTTAGCCTCAATCTCCCATCTGGTTTCGACCCTACTACCATCCCTTCTCTTAGGTTTCTGGATTCTAGAACTGTTCCTGTTCGGGATCACCGAGTTGTGAAAGAATTTGGTATTTCTTTCTCCCTCCTGTAGCCATTTAACCCTCACCTTTTGTTTCCATAATATTCCCTCCTTCCTTTCCCTAGCCTCAATTTGACTCATTAAGTCCTTTTCTTTGGCTTTCATGTCCTCATCCCAACCTACTTCCATGCCTTGTCTGACGATGAGGTACAGCTCATTTAACAGCTTTGTTTGGTCCTCAAAGATGTTCTTGAATTCCTCCTTGTTCCACGTGTGGATTTTAGCCTTTAGAGCCTTGAGTTTATACTGAAAGCAAAACATAATAGTTCCTAGGGGGAACTAGCTCCTACCATCACTGATTGATAAGGTCCTTGAAGTCTTTATGTTCCAGCTAGAATTGTTCAAAACAAAAAGGTTTTCCCATAGGTGGGCATGACCAATCCCATGATATGCTAATGGGCCAGTTCTCAGAGCAGGCTCTACGAAGAACATCAGCTATAATTTCCCCCATTTTGTGCATAATATTTTTAGACACCAGGAACTGGTCAAGGCGAGAGGCCACCAAATGCTTCCCCCCCCTCTTATTGTTCCAAGTATACCAGCCATTGCCTGTTTCTATGTGAACGAGTGAGCTCTGGGATATAAACTCACAGAAAGCTTCCTGGTATTTGTCCAGGGACCATCTTCCTCCCTTCTTCTCCCCAAGGTTTGAAATCAGGTTGAAATCCTCACCGATCACCCAGGTTCCCACCTCAGTTTTCTCTTTGATCCAATTGAGGAAAGCCATGAAGGAATGCTTCTGGGGCAAACTGCTGGGGCCATAGACATTCCCCAGGGATCCCTTCACTCCTGAATCCAGGATGCAAAATTCTGCCATGAGAGTAAACTTGTTTATGCGCCAGTTAGAAAGCTCCACCGTCTTAGGCTGCCACAAAATTGCCACACCACCAAATTTTTCGGCCACATCTAGAGCCATGAGATGACTGCCTTTCAAAATTTTGTCCTTAATTTTCTCTAAACCCTCTAGGCAACACTTTATTTCTTGAAGGAAAAGGATATCTTGGGTTTCCTACCTGATTTTCCTGTTTAGCGTTTTCCACTTCCTAGGGTTGCGCCACCCCCTTATATTCCACGATATGATCTTCATTAACAACCATTTTTAACTTCGAAGAAGGCCTCCTTGATTGTAGGGTATTGGACGGACTCAATGAGTCAAACTCCCACTATTACTATGCGCTAGTTATTCGTCTTCCTACCTCTTCGTAACTCTTCTTTTGGGGATTTCCTCTTACTACCATTTTGAGAATCTGGGTCAATCCCCAGACTCTCATGGGTGCCTGTTCGAATGATTGCCTCCTGTAGGAGTTTGATATGGCTTCAAGAGACATAGCCTTGGACCTTCTTCCCACATTATTCCTCAGTTGCATCTAGATCTATCCCATCGAGTTCCATGTCGTCTCCTTCTTCCTCCTCGGTCCCTTCCATCTGCTGCACATTCTCGTCCTCTAGTATTTTGATGAGATCTTCCTACTGATCTATTGTAGGTTCCTTGAAAAAGACTCCCACATCCTCATTCTTTGACTCTAGAGCCTCGAAAGGGTTTCTGGGCTTTTGCTCCTTTGTCACCTTCTCCTTTCTTGCATTGGGTCTTCCTCCCCCTCTGCTTCTTCTTTTGTTTTTTACCTGTGTGAACCCATCCATTTCAGAGTCTTTATCTGGATGATTTTTAGACAGCCTAGCCCCAGGACTTAGTTTGGGGGAGTTCCTTCCTAGATGACCATAGTCATGACAGTAATGGCATCTGAAGGGGAGTTGTTCATAGTCAATGGGATGGATCCATTCCTCATCTTCCCAGTTTAAACTGATTGCTTCTGGGAGTTCTCTGGAGAGATTCGAATGAAGGAAGCATACCTTTGGATCTTAGTTTGTTCTGCTATTTTTCTGAATTCCCCCAAAGTGTTTCCTATGTCCCTCAGGGTATCCACATCCCAGTACTCACCTGGAAGAGATAATAGGAAAATCCAGACTGGGGCGACCATCATATCCTCCATCTCTAGGTTAAAACACTTCTTCCATGGGAGAAGGTATAATCCATCCAAGAAGAAGAAATATGGGCCTCCCTCCCTAACTCTATCTCTGTCTTCCTAGTTAAAAAGATAATGGTAAAGAAGCCCTTTGAGCCTAAATAAAGGTCGCAGTACCCTTTAGGGTTCCACACACTATTTATCCACTTAACAAAGTCTTTCTCCTTCGGCCATATCCCCAAAAATTTCTCGATTAGGGCCTTTTCCTTCCATGATTCAATCTTGCCTCTAAGTTCCTCAGATATGATTTGAATCACTAGGATGGAGGCGGTCTTCGATGGGAAACCCCCCAAGCAAACCTTCTTGCCTGGCCTGGTTCCTAGGTGACTCCTGCTTCTGGTTCCTTCCTCACCTAACTTCTCTCGACCAAGCGCAGAATCTATTCCAATGAAGGAAGTATCCCCCTACCCTGATGCCGCCATGGCTCACCGTCAGAGGCCAAGGGCCGTTGGCCATAGGCAGACCAGTGCAACCTGGCCACTGCTCGCCCAACCTTACCCAAGTAAAACCATAACGCCATCTCCGTCTACTTTCCTCCAGTGCTCGCCCAGTTCAAATAACATCTACAACTTCATTTGTCTCTTGGATTTTATTATCCATTATGATCACCATTGTATTTGAAACCAGTCTCCCTAACATATAGGGTAACAAACTTGTCATCAATAATTAAAACTGAAATTAATAATACTATAAAAAATATTTCAATTTCAAATAAATAATGGAATTTAAAAAATAAAAAAAATAATATACATACATACATATATCTACAATTTTAGTAGTCACTATTGAAACAATCATATGCAGTGCTTTTGATAATTAATGTCACTCTTGTGCATCTCCCTAAACACTAATAAAAATCACAAACACAATCATGAAAAGTGAAATGAATAGTACTATTAAAAAACTTTCAATTTCAGATGAATAATGGAATAAAAAAATATAGTTTATATATTTGGTTGCAATTCCAGTAACCACTATTCAAATAATCATATGCAGTGTTTTTGGTGATCTATGACTTACTAGTGCATCTACTCAAATTATTCACACTAGCGTGTCTATGTGAACACTCTACACCACTACCTTTACGTAAATTAAACAAAAATTTAAATTTTAAAATAAATATTCCCATTTGTGTGACAATATCACCAGCTCAATTTTTTCTTTTTCGCACTGGTGCATAATAATGATTTATACACATCGATAAGGACAAAACATACTTGAACTAGTGCTTTATATGTGTTTAAGAGCCTCGGTGTGTTCTAGTTGTTTAAATACACCACGTTATTTTGAAAGATTATAACCCCTAATGCGTTACACAATTTAACTCACTAGTGCACTCATATCAATTGAATGCATCATAAAGGATAAAATAAATAAATTTTGTACGGTGCATATAATGTCAAATATAGCATAAGTGTGTTTGTTATGCAAGAAAGCACCAATGTGTATAATCAATATGGAAGCATCGGTACAACTTTGAAATTCTATTATTTTTGATGCTCATTATATTTGAATGCACTGATGTAGATACTTTACATTGTACAACACCAATTGATTGTGTTATATGTAACACACTGATGCACCTATATCGAACTAAATACACCGATAAAAAAACATCTGCTAAAACTTCTAATCACCAAGTTTTTTTAACTTATAAAATATATTCGTTATGAACTCTGTTAAAACATCTTCTACCATTGCATTATCTTCATTCAATTAGAACTAATCTTTAGAAAGTGTTGAGTTAGTTTAAGTAATATTAAACAATCTACATGGCTAAATAAGGGTCTGTAGATCTAGCTAAGCCTCACTATAATCTCATGCATTACAATACAAATTCAAACTTTATCCTAATATTTTCAAATTGATTTGTGTATGTGTTTCCCTTAACTTCATTAATTCCAGCTCGATTTAATACACAATTCTCTCATATTATTGACTTCTCTCTCTTGTGTAATGATTATTATTTAGCACATTTATTGCATGAATTTTTTACATAATTGATATGTTTCAGAATATTCTATCTTATTTAGTATATTTTTCCACATGCTCAAAATCTACATGGCATCAAATTTGCAATGGTGTCAATAGTTGGTATACTAGTTTTACATGGATCTAGTTTTATTGAAGGTTATAGGAGGGCCCAAAAGCTTCGAAAACATATTACCTATGAATCCATTGAGAGGTTTAAACAGGGCCTAGAATATTTGCAACATATGGACTATGATGACATACACACTTTCATGGTCCACCACTCAGTTGGGGAAGACCCTTTTATAGGCTGAAAGAAGAGGTGATCTAAAAAATTCCTCTATCCATTGGAGACCATGTCCTAAATCAAGTTCAAGTTAAATAATCCATTGGATAACTTGTACCAAATCAAGTTCTTATTGAAGAGATTATTCAACATGTCTTCCAATACTGCATATCTACAACCTTTTCTCCTACAGTTCACATTAGAGGAAATTTGGGGTCTAAAATGGGCCTTATAAGAAAACATGCCAAAATACTTTTTTGTGAGTTGGAATTCAAGAACCAATAGAATTTCAATAAAATAATTCAACCATAATGGTTGAATTGACATATTTGTTATTAAAAAAAACTACTTTTTTTGTTCGTATTTTTGACATATCTCATTGTGTTTTTACTCAAATTTCGATCAGGTGAGCTCATTGGATGCGGAATTTGATTCTGCATCCAACGAGTACCCACACTGCATACTTTTGATGGACCCTGCTACCCCCAAAACAAGAAATACCTGAAAAAACATGATGATGATGTCATCATCACATTTTTTCAGGTATTTCTTGTTTTGGCGGTAGCGGGGTCTATTAAAAGTATGCAGTGTGGGTACTCATTGGATGCGGAATCAAATTTCGCATCCAACGAGCTCTCCCAATCTAAATTTGAGTAAAAACACAGGGAGATATGTCGAAAATACGAACACAAAAAGTAGTTTTTTTCTTTCTTCCTCCAAAATTAATCAATATTATTTTATTATTTTAACTATTATTTCATTATTTTAACTATTATTTTATTATTTTCCTTAGGAGGCCCATTTTAGACCCCAAAATTCCTCTAATTCCAAGTTCAACAAAAAATCTTAAAGGGTTTCCTTCATTTGAAGGAAGGAGTGATCAAGAACCACCATTCGAGCACTTAATTTTTTTTATATATCATTAAGGGATTCTATGAGATTTAAAATAATGAGTATTCCACAAAATTTTGCAAGGATATTCATAAATTCCTTCATTGAGAAGCAATTCACCTAGATATAAATTTCCTTCAAATTGAAGTATCCTTATGAGTAGGCTATTTAGTCTTGTCATTTACATTCTCTTTGATGGGTTTTTTTTCCGATGTGGATTTTTCCTCTCACTCATGTTTAGAGAATATTTAGTATATTGGTGCCTAACATGGTTGCAATTTATCAGTACAATTTTTTTTATTTCACCTAGTTCAACTTATGGTGGGGCGTTAGGATAAAATAACCCACTTGTTAGATTCATTATCCTACCTAGTGACTTATACATTGATTTGATGATTGAAGTGGTCCAAACCTATTTCAATTTGGACATCTAAGTAACCCTAGATATTACTTCTAGACTCTAACGGCCTAACCTACTCTTTTTGAAACTTGTGAAGTCTATGAGGCTGAATTCCTTCAATTAGGGATTATTTTTGTTGATTTTAGGGTGCCACATTGCAAGTTAAATTTATGGAGTTAATATGAGGAGTTTACACCACTATTTAGGGACTCCATGCACCTTTTTGTTATTTGTTATGAGACATTATCACCCTCCTTGAGTGTTTGTAGTGATTTTCTCCTTATGCAAATGAATTTTCTCATTTGCATCTGAATGTGCATAGTTGCATGTGCCTCATATAGTTAGAACTAGTCTTTAGAAAGTCACAACTAAGTCTAAATCATATTGGATAGTGTGCATGGATAAGTAAAGGTAGCTATCTCTATCATATCATGCATTTCATGAGAAATTTGAATTTCCTCCTAACCTATACACAATGTTTTGCCTATTTATTTCCCTTCACTTCATTCATTCAATCTGAAAGTAATACGAAATTCTCTCATGTTATTGACTTCTCTTTTTTTTGTAATTATTAATTTCCAGCACATTTATTGCATGAATCTGTTAGAATGTTGATCTCTTTCACAACATTTCTATATTATTTAGTATCTACATCCACATGCTGAAATTCTACTCTCATTAAAGAAGTTCCAAGTGTATGGATTTAGGATGTTAGAGTTATCTGATTATATATATATAAAATAATCGATTCATTCTTATGAGTCGGTAAAAGAGTATTGTATGTTCAACTTATCTCGTTAGGAGGTATCCCCCTAGAAAACAACTGAATAGGATTGCATACCTCCATAAAAGGATCAACTTTAAATATTAATAAAATCGATTTCTGATAAATTTTTGTTAATTCATATATTTTATATATAATTTACATTAGAAGTGGTATCAAAGCCACTATTGAGGGCCAAAAATTGGAAGATTTATTTTTCTCTTTTTTTACATTTTTTTATTCAAAGAAAAAACATGTCATGACACTCAAATCAAATTTTGAGTCTTTTCTTCATAATTTGAAAAACCCAATTGTTGATAAGAGTTCCTATCGTGGAAATATGGCATTTCAAAAAATAAAATCTCTCATACCTTAGATTGAGAAAAAAAGATATCTGAAATTGAAATTTATAATTTTTTAGGTTTTTTAGTGATGCCCAAATGCCTTCAAGAGGCCATGAATTTTGATAGGCTGACCAAATTTTAGCAATATTAGTGTAGCCATACAACTAGTTTCTAGAGATCTCATATGGAACATTCTATTCCTTATTTATAGCCAATATATCTCCCTCTATATTGGTTGGAAAACTTATGAATTGAAGCATGATAAAGTGGGGACCCATACCATGGGCGAAACAAATGATGGTAGAAAGAATATACAAGATAGGAATGAAAGTTTGAAAATTTTCCAAGGTAATCATGTTAAGTTAAAGGAGTCTTGGGTTCAACTTATGGATTATTGTGTTAATAAGTCCATTAGGAATGTCTATACAAAAGAAATATATCCATGGACTTCTTTTGGGGATGATTATTAGGATTTTTATTTGAATAATTGTAATTTTGGTGCAACCACTTCCATATTCATTCTATTGAATCTCTTCCTTCGTATGAAGAGAAACTGGTTGTCAAAGGACAACCCCACTCAATCTCTTGCATAGTACAAGACTTCCTCTAGGTTTTACCATTTTCCTACTCTCTAAAGGTTTCAGTTTATTTGGATGGTTATACATTTTTTTATGCATATGATCATCATGAAAACCACACCCAATAGTGTGTGGAGATTCAATTTCATCAACGGGTTGTCAAGAAAAACACATAGACATTGGTCCTAGTTTTCTACATGAGTCCCTTCAACTACTTTCGCATGGTTATGATAGTGATGCATCCACCCAATGTTATAATTTAGGATCAAATATTAAATTGGAGGTTTTTGAAAGAAACCAACATGCTACCTCACACTTGTTCCTTGGCATACCTCACTGTGGAAGAAACCATCCACCCATTCGACCTAAGATTATGGTGTTACCACTTCACACCAAGTGTTCAGGATAATGATTTTCTAATGGGGGTGTAGTGTTATGACCCTTCCTAAGGGTTTAATCGATGCCCCACATGAACTATTATAGCAATATTTTAGGCCATTCAATTTAAATTAGTAGGTAGGGCCACTATATTGTAATTATTAAATAAGGCATAATATGTAACTTAGTAAATATATGTAATGTGGCCTCATTAAGAAAGGTCCACTAAGTAGTGAGTGGGTTAGATGATAGTCATATATAGAAATAAGGATGCAGTTGGCCCTATTAGGTGGGGAATATTATTATTTGTTAACCATATATCGTAAGGAGGAATCACCTCTGAAATTTAGATATTACACAATAAATATCAACAATATGGAACAACATAAGATATATCCAATAAGCTCCAACATTATTATTACGCCAATCATTATTTTGAAGAAATGAATCAATCACTTTCAATTGCCTCTTTGATGGGGATACATCCTAATGAGATAGCCTCAATATATAATATTCTTCTCCACACTCATAACGAAGATTTTGTCCTTATTTATACAAAATATGATAACTCTAACCTTATAACTCCCTAGTGGACATTCTTTACTGAGCCTCACATTGTGTTTATTTACCAACATAATAGGAATTATTTAATAATAAAATTATGATGTACCTATTCCAATTTACATTTAATGGATTCCAATATTAGTCTAACGGGCCCAATAGGCCACTCATTACACCCTATAAAGGGTCATAACGATCTTCCATCCTTTCATACATATTTTTCAACAAACTTTCTACATTTCTTTTTGTGTTTATTAATGGATCATGTGTAACTAATATTTCATTCAATTGCTAAATATTGTCCTCCAAATTGGATAGTTGGATACAGATTTATTTATTTTCTGTTGAGCTCTCTCGAGGGTTAATTTTTGTACTATATCTCGATGAACTTGTATCCCTATGAGACTAAACTAATATTTATGTTTAATTTTACTATTTTTTCTCTTTATCATACCTTTTGAATCGACCGAGATATATATTCCAATAAAAATCTATGCAAATTTAAAGTTACTATACATTTAGAAACCCTAGATTGTGGTTTCTTTAGTATCCACAGTTTCTTCTAAATTATATCTAAAATTTAAAATTTAAAATCCTATGAATATAAAAATGATTCCTATAGTATCATGGTATTTCTTCTTTGAAATTCCATACTTTTGAACCATTTCCAATATTCTAAGAGAGAGTTATGGTAACTCCCTGATTTTTTGTTGTTTTTCTCCATTATAGGAGATCAAACTTGTACATACTCACACGTACATTTGTTCATCCTCTACCTTCGAAACTTTGACCAGAAAAATAATGGCAGATATTCCTTATCATCCAGAAGGTAGAAAACAATTTGGATATACCAAGACATGTTTGAGACTAGTTTGTGAATTAGTACAAACCCTTAACTTACACAACTATAACTATGAACTTATAATGAACTATGACCTAATTTTTTACCATATGTAATACACTATGTATTATAATGAATTTAATATATTCAATGTCTGAGACATCCCCAAATTTTTTTATATGAAAAATAGCTATGTCACCAAATGTTATGCACAAAATTCCTAAAATAAAATACAGTTAGAAAGAGATATTAACCTAGTTCCTTACGATTGCAATAAAAAAATGAACAAGAATCCTATTCAAGGGAGAAATATCCTTCTACAATGTATCAAATGCATAAGAAAATATGAGATGATCATAGAGCTAGATACGATGTGTGTGTGTGCATGTGTGTGTCTCAGAGAGAGAGAGAGAGAGAGAGAGAGAGAGAGAGAGAGAGAGAGAGAGAGAGATGGGATAATTAAAATTAAGGTCCTAGGTAATCAATAAAGACAATACTAACACAATAATAGAATTTTAAACTCACAATATATAGGGATTAACAATATATTTCTCTATCTTGATAATCTGAGTAGTAGCAATTCCACCCAATTAATAATAAGATTTGGTTAGATTAGTATATTCCAGCTGTTTATCTTCCTCCTCTTCACAATATATGCAGAATATTTTATTCTTGATTCATTTTTTCCCCTTACTATATTTGTTCTCATAATTAAAAATCAGTTCCTTTTCTTTTCTTTCTTCCACTTATTCAGATATCAAATTTATACACAGAGTGAGCTTACAAGGGAGAATATTTACATATGTTTATGTGTGAGTGGAAACCCTTCTAGGAGATAACGTTTTACACTCAACTTCCCCTTACTATATTTGTTCTCATAATTAAAAATCAGTTCCTTTTCTTTTCTTTCTTCCACTTATTGAGATATCAAACTTATACACATAGTGAGCTTACAAGGGAGAATATTTACCTCTATTTATGTGTGAGTGGAAACCCTTCTAGGAGACAACGTTTTACACTCAACTTCCTTGTCAAAAAAAAATCCAATTATTTAGTTCTGAAGAGAAAGACATCATCCCACATTATCTAATTTAACTTTCCCATAAAGTGATCCAACAAACTATCATATCAAATACTAGTCCATCTAATTCTCATGTTTTTAATGTTCTTAATGTGTTATGTAATTACAGATATTTACCGAGATTTATCAATTGGATTGAGACTGTTTTTTTAAATCCCCATAATGCATTATCAATTCATTCATAAATACAAACTAAGAGATAATATAATCCTTTTCACTATCACAAATCTATTGGTAGGATACAAATTCACCATCTTCTAGAAAGACATGGATGCAACAGTTACCTTTTGTAAAGTCAACAATCAGTTTATATCAAATAATTGCACCATCTACAATATTGATATTCTCGTATCGCTACCATCAATTTTTTTTTATTTTACCTTGGGATTTAAATTGTTCCTTATTATGAAGATGAATTCACAACTTTGTTGACCATGGAGTAATGAGTGATTAGGTCTATGTGACTTAAGAATGATGTTCTATATGAATGATAAAATTTTCTTTTGACATGAATAGGAATCCATCATATTTTTCTTATTTTCCTCTCAAGGAGTTGACTTTCGAATAATTAGATCACTTATATCCTTCAAAAGTTTATTTCTCATGTTTTCAAGATTGTTTTTAGATCAACATGGATATATATATATATATATATATATATATATATATATATATAATGTTTTCAATCATTCCTCAGTTACCATATTAATGATTTCTCACTTTCTTAGCACTCTAGTTTCAAGGTTATTTCTATTTTGCTAATATTGGACAACAAAAATTCCATCGCTTCATGCTATTCTTCTATTATCGATGGGATTTTACGACATTTAGTGAGTGTAGAATTTTTCCCACCACCTATTTCCATATCAACCCACTAATACTTTACATATCTATTCTCTATTTTTTATGTATGAAACCTTTTGAGTCATTGTAAACAAATATTCCAACCAAAAGTTATGCAAGTTTCATGTTATCATATCTTTCAAAACCACCATTTGTAGATTTCCTTAGTAACTACCCTTTTTCCTAAAGAATCTCTAACATATTGACCTGGTATGACTCTAAAATATCAACTTGTATCAACTTAATAAGCATTCTCACAGATACAAATGTTTAAAAAAATTCATGTTCTAGGAGAAAGCTACATGTAACTTTCCCAAAACCCGATGGTTTTGTCCCTTTTGAAGAGATTAGATTTATATGCCTTTCCCAATGTCTCATATTTGTATCTACTTTTCAATCTTTTATGAAAAATTACTATGGGATATCTTATTTTTTATCCAACATGTAGCACTTAATTTTGAGCTTGCATTATTTGGAGATATTACTTTTACCTAGAACACCTATTTCCTACTAATTTTTGAACTAGTATGAAAATCTACTTTCCACATACTATAAATTGAAACTTTTGGTTATACATGACTTGTAATTTTTAAGATAGTTATTGTTTTATGTATCATGATACAGTTTCTAAATATTTTTCTATATGAAACATCCAAAAAATAATTTGTACCAAAAATGGATCTTATACCAAAAGTTATAGGACATACCCCCCAAAAGAACAAAAATAGAAAGAGGTAACTCCATGCCTTAAGAATGAAATGAACATAATAAATAAATTTTTCCTTCATGGTGGCAATGTTAGGATTATTAATCCTCCCTTAACCATATTGTCTATTAGATTATTTTTCCTGACTTGGGAGTTTTAATTAATTAATTAGGTCCACTAGTACCATTGGGTCCACTTGGCCTAATGGGGTCACATGTACTAGTTACCAGAGTGTGGGGAACACTACTAGAGGTTAACTCCCACTTACTCCATGTGCATGCATCAGTTTTGGTGCCACCTAGAACAATATCTACATTTTAGGAGCAATTGGGAGTCCCATCACCAAACTCCATCAGTCAGTTTGAGTTGGATCTAGTTAATCTTAGTTAGCTTCCAGTTACTTTCAGTTAGATCACAATCAGTTAGCTAGAACTAGTTATGCATGGCTAATGCATGACTGCATGTGGAGTAGGCACTTTTTCCCACCTACAACCTAAGTTAGACTGAGTTAACTAGTTATTAATGATTATATGAGTTGGTTGGACATATGGGAATTAATATTTTAGAATCCTCACTAGACTCTGTCTGAGCATTTCCAAATCATACATTTTCCCCCATAGAATCCTCCTCGTGTTCATAGGGATCCTGTACATCATTCATGCGGTAGGTGCTCATGGCTGAGCCAACAAGCAACTTTCCAATATGCACTATGACTCTGCAAAATGTGTTATCAAATACCATTTTTTAAATACACAGTAATTCAAAATCAAAATAATTTACTTACTGTCACTTGACCCATCTAGGCCCAACTTTGTAACCAACAACTCTATTAACTATTCAACCCAGTCCTTTCAGGCGCAATGCTACAACCCATAGTGCTGATACTACACTGTAGTTCTGGCTCGATACTGTAGATACCACTCTATAGCATACTACAATTCTGGTATTCAGGGATATTCTTATCCCTTGCACTATCCATACTAGTCCATCTAGGCCCAATGTTGCAACCAACAGTTTTGATACCACTTTGTAGTGTACCCATACCCTATTATCATGCAAAATTAAAAATTTCATCGAGAACCTTTACTGTTCATCGAAACATAGGGCATGGCCGCAAACTACTTCTCGACATTTCCAACACTATCATTTCCCCTCCCATCTTCTATTGATCAGTTCGACGGTTAGCAAGGAAATATCTCATAGGAGATCAGCCTGAGGAGAGAAATAGCAGCAAAAATCAATGATCACAAATGGTCCCACATCTGGAATCAAATCAACGGCTAAGAATCATCCCGCAAAAATCGATGGCATGAAAAACTTGAGTTGCGGGATCGAAAATTGTGGAAATTGAGATACCGCAATCCTGCATCCACATTCCGCATTCCCGCATCCCACATGCGGAAATGACCATTGCGGAAATCGAAATCTGCAAAGCCACATCCTGCATCCCGCAAGTAGCGAAAAGGTGCATTGCGGAAAAAAAATGTGGAAAGCCAAAATTTACATAAATACATCTCCGGATCCTGCATCCTACATCCCACAAGTTGTGGAAAGGGAATTTCGGAAAGGTATTTACAAAGTTCCAAATATTCCAAAGAATGTCTTCTACATCTCGCATCCCTCCTGCGGAATGAACCATTGCAGAAGAAGGTTTTTGCTCAAAAATTCAACCTGCTAATCGAAGTATTTGAATAGACTTGCGCATCCCAGGAAACATCAATCAAACAATCTAACCCTACAACCTAGTTTAACAATGCATTGAAGGAAACATACATAGATTCCTATAATTGCAGTTATTCAAAGAAACAATTCATCAATTCAACACATCCAACATGTTCAACATATTCCATCAAGGAATTACAATGCAAGAAATACAATTGCAGAGATTAACATGGAGAAGAACACATATCTTGAGAAGAACTTGTCCTGCAGCCAGCTATGTCGTTGCAACATTCCACCCAACCATAGGCTAGAATGCTCATCAATCTCTTAGTGATATTGCCACCCCTAAGCTGGGCATGATTTCATCAATGAATAAGGGAATACTAGAAGACTCATACATAGCCAAGGGTGCAACAAAACTCATCGAAGCCAACATGGTTGGGTTTATCAGGATGTAAGGGAAAATGAACCAATAGATGGGTTTCATAGGCCACTCAGCCAAGCCATCTGATAGTTGGGTTTCACAGACTATTCATAGTCAAGCCAACATTCACCTTAAGGACCAGTCAAGCCAACATATGGGTTTATCAGACTATACATAGTCTAGCCATCTCATTGTTGGGTTTATTAGACTATCTATCCAAGCCAGCATTCACATTTTGGTTTGTCATACTATCCATCCAATGGTTACTCACAAGTCAAACGCAACAAGAAACAACCAATCTAGTAGATGGTTTTATCAGGATACCAACCAAGCCATCTATCCAGATGGGTTTATTGGGCTTCTAAGGTAATGGGAAGGAAGAACTGCTAATCTAGTGAGCTCCTCTACAAAGCTAAGAACACCTTCACAAGACCTATTTGGCATGAATTCCCCACTTCCTATGCATCCAACACAAGGAAGTGTTCCCGTCTCTACTCCACAGTCCCTCAAGCTACACCTTCCCTTCCAGTTCTCTTCAGGATGTGCATAGCGGGTTCACCAACAACTCTTATCTTATTGTGAGGTTCCGCACTAAGTTTATTAAGCATATTCTATGTCTCTCCCATTCCTAATTCTTCTACATAGTTCAGACCTGAACCAGGGTCCACAACACAACAACCACATGTAGACTCAGCAACATTGTCTTTACTCTGGAACATGAGTAACAAGGTCTCATACACTCTGTGGTTCAAGATAATGCTGCAACATAAAAATCACAGTCTTGCCAAGGGAAAACACTTGCAGAACATGAAGGATGCACACAGGAAGAGCTCAGATGTCGAACAGCTTCCATGTGAATGGAGAACAATGATGATGGGTGAGAAATACATTTTTCAGCTCCTTAAAATGTGAATCCAAATGAATATGTAATGCGTGAGTGAAGCTAGCATATAGTTCTGGGTGTTTTTATTTCCCATGAAGTCAAAACATGACATTCAAAACTAGGTTCTCTTCCCAATTCCATTTTTTCCCATACTCTTCCCCTTCCCTGCAATAAGTACCTCAACAACACTCTGGCGGAAATAAATGGTTGCAAAGAAATAACAAGAAAAAGGGTAGTTGACAGTTTTAATAGGATTTCCCCATGACACATGGCTTTTCCCCAAACCGGTTCAAGGTTAACATTCCCTCCCTCTTATCCTTAGGAAAATCCTGCCCCCATCTCATCTTTCATTGCATTGACATAGATGGTTGTGGTTTTTTCATTAATTTGCATATTTACATCATGTTTACAAACGTGCTTGACTTAGCACATAAACCATAGGCATCAACCATGGTCTCCTATATACCGGACATTAATATAATTACTTGTTGGTTGGTTGATATTAACCAAACCACTTTCATTAAAGGGTGAATGTTTGTAAGCAGTGTAAAGAGAACAATTTCACTTACCCTCTTTCGTAGCGACCCTTCTTCATAAGCGTAATCAAGTAAGGACTCATTGCGCACTTATATTGTACTTATATTATTTTTAAACATAAGGTCAGTATCCCAATAGCAATGCCTACCTTCCTTTTTCATAAGTGGTAGGGAATTAATTTTATATATCTTTCTTCGTTCATATGTGTAAAAATTACATCATCAATGACAGGGCCTTGGCCTTGAGCTCCTTGTCATGATTACATATAATATTTACATCATATACATTAATAAAAACACGGTCAAAACCGAGGTGTTACACTCTATTTAATGGTCTAGGTCATTTATTGATAAAAATGAGGAAACTCGATAATATTCTTACCAGTCTAAGTCCATAAAAATGTAGAACATTGATGGAAAGTTTGTGGAGGGATGAATCACGTGAATAAAAAATAATGCAATATAAATTATTTCTTCAAATTTGAGTAATAATGTACTTATGATTATTCACTAATATGTTTCAAATAATTAATTCTAAGATGATGAAACATATATAGAGAGTGACAACAACAGAAGTCAATGCATCAGAAGAAAAAAATTATGAAAGATGCAAATGATGATCAATTGGTCCTTATATCAACTATAGTGGCTCTAGAAATTAATAGAAGGGAAAATAATTTTATAATACTATGAGGTATATAGCGGAAAGAATGTAGAGGCATACTTTCACTTATAATACAGAAACCAATAAAATGATGTGTATATATAGGTCATTCTACAAGAGGCATTCCTAGAGAAGTTTTCAATGAGACCTTCCAAACTTGCAATAACAAAAACATACAACAACAACAACATCAAAATCATTGAAAAAGTAATATTCATAAACATGTTTATGTAAAATATGTACATATAACTACTGCAAAGCATCATTCCTTCAATAAATTTAGTTTTTCTATATTTATTTATTTTCATATCAATAGAAAAACTATTTAATTCAGTCATTTTACATTTCTAGGAAGATTACATGAAAATCCCAAAGGACAAATGAGGTGATATGTGAAATGTGCTAGTAGGTGTTTTCAAAAAAGTGTACAAGGAGATGGTCCGGGAAATAGACATAATTGCATTGCAAGAGGATCCATATCAACAACAACATGATTCAAATGTATGAAATCATTGATTCTTAGGATTACATAATATCATTAATTAATTCAACATTAAATATCTGTTTTCAATAGTTTTGTTAATGCATAAAAGAAAATAAAATGGAACCTAGTCAACAAACAAGACATGACGACAAGAAAAAAAGGGGTTGATAGCAAAGTTTGTGACTATTTGCGATTTCCTTATAAGAAAATAAGATTTTGTATTTGTTATGATTTGTATTTTTATTTTTTTATTTTCACTGCCAATTTTTGGATTTCTTCAAATAGGTTTAAACATACAAAGAGGAACCCTCCGAATAATTGGATGATATGGGATTAAGAAAGGCTTGTGAGTATGTGTTAGTGTATCAAAAACTAATGGTGTATTTTGTAAGTATCTATATTTCTTTACTTCTCTCATTTTATAATTAGTAAAACAAAAAATACTTCATATTAAATCTATGATTTGGGAAGGAACATAAAACTTGTAGGAAACAAAGTATGGTGTGGACCCAAGAAGGAAATTGTTGATCGACGACATGAGATATGATTTTGAAACAATGTGTATCATTCATGACCCAATTATTACAATGCATCTAATTCACTTTTCAATTTACATTATTCTATACTATTTATTTTATTTTTCATTATTCCTGCCAATGTAGATACACTTAGTGCACTTTATTTTTATGTTCTTAGATGGAATATGAAGAAGATGGAAACAATCGTAGAAATGAAAAAACATTAGGACAAAAAACCCAATTGATGCAAGTGGATCGAGTACCAATAATAGTTCCAACAAAGAATGATGGTCCATATTTATTTTGATATTAATGCAAGATATTGTAGCTTGTTGTATATTTTGAAATAATTGTCTATGAAAATCATACATTTTGTATAAGAATGTACTGGACATACTGTGAGAATTGAAAAACAACGGGTTACAAATAAGTGTAACAATGACATGCATGTTTACATTTTCATTTTTATTATTATCATGCTATGTTTTCCTATTTTTTATGACAAAGGGATTATTATTGATGTCAATTTCATTCTTCAATGTTACTGTCAAATGTAACATCTGAAATAGTACATTGGTAATTAAATGTATGGATGCTTAAATATTACAATAGATGTTTGCATCTATGATATAAGAAATTAATCCTAACAAACCCAATAATTAAAACTATTTTTTTTTTGTAAATAAAACTTTGTATTTCTTTACAAGAGCAAAATTACATAGCAGATATTCATCTAGAGCAGTCTCAGGGCCAGAGAGTCCTTAGCTCCATCCAGATCCAGACTTGTTTTTTTTTTCAAAAAATATACAGAGTTTTCCCATGTCTTGTATTTACCCCCAATACATTCAATATTATCAAAATTACAGAGCTGTCCTTCCCCTATCAAAGCAGAACTGCTATAAAGCCTATAAATTCAGAAATCCCCATAAGATATATAATTACCGCTACTACTACTACTTAGACTACCTAAGAAACTTCTAGCAGAAACTATATCCTGAACATACTCAAACATAAAAAGAGAAGATCAGACCCGGCCATGAGGAGAAGGTCCCCATCAGGGCGACATAGACAAGAAGGATGTTGTAGCAACATGCTGGGGAATAGCAACATTTGGTACACCTACTGATACTCCCACAATCACTGGTATTCTCCTGTTGTCCCTTTCCCATGGCCAAGTGCACTCCAAATCTCTTCAATCAATCAGGTGGAATGGGAATCCCAGCTTGGCCGCTATGATGTCAATTTTCTGGTGCATAGTATGGCACTCTCCATTGTGCTCTTTCTAGAAGTGCATAGGTTCTGCATCCCCATCTCCCTTGGCTTCATGCACCACCGAGGAGTGACCCACCAACCACATGGTTACCTAATAAGTCATCAGCATGCGATCGTAAGCAGAGGTACGTCCTGCAGTGTTACCAGGGTCCAAGACCTAGTATGCCACCTCCTCATGTATGCATTCCCTCGGCATGCTTTTCACCTCGGCCCATAATTCTTCGACCACCCTCTCCACTTCCTGGTGAATTCCAAGTGGGATGTGCCCTTTGAAGTGTTCAACCTCCTCTTGGGCCAGGAGCTGGGCCCTAGTGGTTTGATGGGTTCATTGCAGGATGGATTTACCCTTGTCGCTAGGATGGGAAGATGCCTCTCCAGTGCGCCAATCTCTTTTGAACTACCACTTGGGAGCCATAACACAGAGGGTAGGATTGAAGAAGAGAAGTAGGAAGCGGCACTGGGAAGCCCCAACAAATTCAACCACCAGGAGGAAAACAGGGGTGGGATCATGAATCAGGAGCTTGAACACTTTGCGTCGATGTGAAATGGTGCGAGGCCCGGCCTTCACAGCATAAGAAAAGGGAAGGCATGTGGGAGCTCTCCCATCCCTAACCTTAGCTTGCACCAGGTTTATCATGAGAACGATAGCCCTCGTACTAGCATCTGCAGTGTCCCTCTTGTGGTAATTAAGAGTCCAATCCTACCGATGATTTCATCACATATTGCCCATATTATCAGTCTCAGCAGCACTATTTGAAATTATGGCAAAGGACAACCACTAGTAATGACGATCATTCATACCAAAATGCCCACACAACATTAGGTTGGTCTAGTTTGGGCGTGCTCTTGCCTCGTGCCCCCATTTGTCCTACCATCTTCTGGACATGCCATCTGTGCCTCATTATTCATGTCCCTTGATTCCATTTGTCTGTAGTGATGGGCCCAACCCTTTGCCCCAAAAGCCTCCATTATGTCGCATCAGAAGCCCAGTTCGCCTTCCACGCTAGCATGTTCTAGAAGTTTGGCTACTTTGTTGGCCTCCCGTCTGACATGGGAAAAGGAGATCGCTGGGTAGGAGTGGAGGAGAGCTCGGAGCTGGTCCAGCCTGTTGGCAAGGTGCCAACTGAAACAAATTTTTTTTGAAGTTTTACCATATGCCATTCGTTTCACCATATGGATGAGAATTTGTGAGTCGCTTTCGATCATCGCAGGAAAATGGACACCACTGATCAAAACCTCGAGGCCACGAATTATGCCTTCCAGTTTTCCTAAGTTGTTGGTATCCACACCTATTGATCCCAGGAATAGCTTCACAATCCCGCTGTTATGGTCGCAGCATGGAACCCCAAATCCTACTAGACCCGGATTGCCCTTGGATGCTCCATCAAAATTCAGCCTGCAGACTTGAGGGGGAGGGGCAATCCAAAGGTTCGGGCTAGAAGGTTGATAGATCTTGTCCCGTCTTCGCAGTCCCTCCATCATGGACTTGTTGAGACCCCAATTCGCAGAAATTTGAGCTTCTTCGTGGGGGATAATCTTGTCTTGATCATGCCATTGTATGCATCAGATGGAATACTACAAGTTATCATTCACCATTTTCCACGGCGTCTCCACATCTTTACGTTGGTCCCTAAAAATTCGAGCATTCCGTTCCTTCCATAAGCACCACATGTTCATCCCTGGGAAGGCATCCCAGATTGATCTAAGGATAGGGTTCTTATAATATTTTGGGTGCCACTCTTTAAGGTTTTGAGTCGGTTGGCCCCATCTTCTATCACTTCTCTGAAATTTCATCGTTCCTTTGTCCCACACGGCTGTTGCATAAGTGCACTTATCCAGAAGGTGGCTCATGGATTCCTCCTCTTAGTAGCAAAAGAAACATTGAGAGGGTACTTGCACCCCCCACCTTCTTAATTTTTTTTTAGTTAGGATCCTTCCACGAACAACCAACCAGACAAAAAGAGCAACCTTTGGCCAGAGGTTTACTGCCCGTATTTTCTTCCAGATACCGTCAGCCTCAGCGTGGCGAGTGAGCCTAATGTTGTAGGCCTCCTTAATTTCAAAGGAGCCTCTATTAGTGTGTCCCCATCTTAAGACATCAAGACCTTTCTGAACCTTGATGAAGCGTTTACTCATTTCTTCCTGAAAAGCCTCCCAATCAGACTCGCTTGTGAGATCAAGTTTTTCTTGAAAATTCCATTGGCGTTGCTCCATATGAGTTTCGATCATCCAAAACTGGTTCACCTAGATATTGCCCTCCTCCATCACCTTATCCTTGATGTACAACCATCTCGGGTCTCTACCAAGGATGGGAATCTGATTCCATGAATCATCCCAAAAATTTTCCCTGCTACCATCCCTGATCTCCAAGAAACTATGATCCTGGACTATATTCTTACCTGCCAGCGCTTTCATCCATACAGGGGAACTAATTGGGGCATCGTTGAATATAATTAATTGTTGTATAGGTCGGTCTTGAGCATATTTAATGTGCTAGAGCTTGGCCCATGGCTCCAATGTGTGGTTTACCCACTGCCACCAAAATTTGGCTCCTTGGATCTCAAACATCACTTTAGGGTCTCTGAGGCCTAAATCTCCCTGCTCCTTTAGATGACATATATCCTCCCAGCATACTAGAGAGAATTTATCTTTCTCCTCGCACCCACCCCATAAGAAATTTCGTTGCAGTCCTCGTATTTCCTTGAGGATAGATTTGGGGGCAGCCAGAATTGAGAAGAGGTAAGTAGGCATAGCTTGCATAATTGATTTGACTAGGATCAATCTATTGGGAAAATTTAAGGGGTGTAGCACCTAGCTTGAAATTTTTTGTTTCATTCTATCCAATAGTTCCTGCCAAGACTCTTTCTGTAGCTTTCCCAACCCTAGTGGGATCCCAAGGTATTTGGATAGGAAGGCACCTTTTGAAAAGCCCAAAATCCGTAAGATGTTCCTCTTAGTGATTGGCGAAGTGTTAACAAAGAAGACCTGATACTAATTTCGGTTGACAACCAATCCTGAGGCCTTTACGAAGAGATCCAGGATGTTCTTGAAGCTTTGTGCTTCTTGGACTTAAGGGTGCCCCATAAGCATAGTATTGTCAATGAATTGTTGGTGTGTTTGAGGTGTCGTTCCATCGTGGAACTTTAACCCCCTTATTTCCCCTCGATCATCCTAGGCTACGATGAGGCGACTCAAACCCTCAGCCATAAGGATGAAGAGGAAAGGAGACAAAGGGTCACCTTGTCTGATACAATGCAAAGGTTGGAAGGTGTTAGTCGGGGATCCATTAAGGAGGATGTTGAAGAAGAGGGTTGTGACTAAACCCATAACCCATTCCACCCAACCTTGACAAAAACCATATTCCTCCAACATTTTCTCCATGAATTTCCAATTTAGTTTATCATACACCTTTGCTATGTCAAGCTTGATTATCATACCTAGAACCCTCATGATTTTGAGCGAGTACAACACCTCATGGACAAGAATGACCCCATCAAGGATCTATATTCCCTCCACAATGTCCGACTACTCTGGGCTAATCAACTTCGAGAGAAGGGATTTGAGCCGGTTAGCAATGACCTTGGAGATGATTTTGTAAATGACATTGCCTAACTCTATCGCTCTAAATTTGTTAGGAGTGGCTACCCCTACCTATTTGGGGATTAGGGTGAGGAAGATGGCATTGAAGGATTTAAGGATGCTCTTCTTGTTCCTTGATTCCTCCGCAATATCTAGCACGTCCTCCTTGACAAGATCCTAGAAGTGATGGAGGAAGTTGTCTGTGAAACCATTAGGGTCAGGAGCATTTCCTAGGGCCATTTGATTGACTACTTCCTCAACCTCCTGCATCCCTACAAGCTTGGTCAACATTTCATTGTTTTCACCGGTGACTACTTTGGGAACTAAGCTGGTGATTCGCTCAATATCCTGTCCTCTATCCCCACCATCTTCACTGAGAATCTCAGAGAAGTGTTGTGTGAGTTCAGCCTCAATCTCCTGTCTGGTTTCGACCCTACTACCATCCCTTCACTTAGGTTTCTGGATTCTAGAACTGTTTCTGTTCTGGATCACTGAGTTGTGAAAGAATTTGGTATTTCTTTCTCCCTCCTATAGCCATTTAACCCTCACCTTATGTTTCCAAAATATTCCCTCCTTCCTTTCCCTAGCCTTGATTTGACTCATTAAGTCCTTTTCTTTGGCTTTCATGTCCTCATCCCAACCTACTTCCATGCCTTGTCTGATGATGAGGTCCAGCTCATTTAACAGCTTTGTTTGGTCCTCAAAGATGTTCCTGAATTCCTCCTTGTTCCATGTGTGGATTTTGGCCTTTAGAGCATTGAGTTTCTACTGAAAGCGAAACATAACAGTTCCTAGGGGGGACCAGCTCCTGCCATCACTGATTGATAAGGTCCTTGAAGTATTTATGTTCCAGCTAGAATTGTTCAAAACAAAAAGGATTTCCTATAGGTGGGCATGACCAATCCCATGATAGGCTAATGGGCCAGTGGTCAGAGCGGGATGTACGAAGAACATCAGCTATAATTTCTGTCATTTTTTGCATAATATTCTCAGCCACCAGGAACTGGTCAAGGTGAGAGGCCACCAAATTCTCCCCCCCCCCCCTCTTATTGTTCCAAGTATACCAGCCATTGCCTGTTTCTATGTGAACGCGTGAGCTCTGGGATAGACACTCGTAGAAATCTTCCTGGTGTTTGTCCAGGGACCATCTTCCTCCCTACTTCTCCCCAAGGTTTGAAATCAGGTTGAAACCCCCACTCATCACCCAGGTTCCCACCTCAGTTTTCTCTTTGATCCAGTTGAGGAAAGCCATGAAGGACTGCTTCTCGGGGAAACTGCTGGGGCCATAGACATTCCCCAAGGATCCCTTCACCCCTGAATCCAAGATGTAGAATTCTGCAATGAGAGTAAACTTGTTTATGCGCTAGTCAGAAAGCTCCACCGTCTTAGGCTACCACAAAATTGCCACACTACCAAATTTCCCGGTCACATCTAGAGCCATGAGATGACTGCCTTTCAAAATTTTGTCCTTAATTTTCTCTAAACCCTCTAGGCAACACTTTATTTCTTGAAGGAAAAGGATATCTTGGGTTTCCTACCTGATTTTCATGTTTAGCATTTTCCACTTCCTGGGGTTGCCCCACCCCCTTATATTCCATGATATGATCTTCATTAACAACCCTTTTTAACTTCAAAGGAAGCCGCCTTGATTGTAGGGTATTGGACAGACTTAATGAGTCAAACTCCCACTACTACTATGCGTTGTTTATTCGTCTTCCTACCTCTTTGTAACTCTTCTTCTGGGGATTTCCTCTTACTACCATTTTTATAATCTGGGTCAATCCCCAGGCTCTCATGGGTGCCTGTTCAAATGATTGCCTCTTGCAGGAGTTTGATATGGATTCAAGAGACATCGCCTTGGCCCTTCTTCCAACATTCTTCCTCAGTTGCATCCAGATCTATCTCATTGAGTTCCATGTCGTCTCCTTCTTCCTCCTCGGTCCCTTCCATCTACTGCACATCCTGGTCCTCTGGTATTTTGATGAGATCTTCCTACTAATCTGCTGTAGGTTCCTCGACAGAGACTCCCCCACCATCGTTCTTTGACTCTAGAGCCTTGAAAGGGTTTCTGGGCTTTTGCTCCTTTGTCACCTTCTCCTTTCTTGCATTGGGTCTTCCTCCCTCTCTGCTTATTCTTTTGTTTTTTACCTGTGTAAACCCATCCATTTCAGAGTCTTTATCTGGATGAGTTTCAGACGGCCCAGCCCTAGGACTTAGTTTGGGGCAGTTCCTTCCCAGATGACCATAGTCATGACAATAATGGCATCTGAAGGGAATTTTTTCATAGTCAATGGGATGAATCCATTCCTCGTCTTCCCAGTTTAAATTGATTGCTCCTGGGAGTTCTCTGGAGAGATCTAAACGAAGGAAGCATACCTTTGGATCTTGGTTTGTTCTGCTATTTTTCTGAATTCCCCCAAAGTGTTGCCTATGTCCCTCAGGGTATTCACATCCCAGTACTCACCTAGAAGAGATAATAGGAAAATCCAGACTAGGGCGACCGTCATATCCTCCATCTCTAGGTTAAAATGCTCCTTCCATGGGCGAAGGTATAATCCATCCAAGAAGAAGAAATATGGGCCTCCCTCCATGACTCTATCTCTGTCTTCCTGGTTAGAAAATATAATGGTAAAGAAGCCCTTTGAGCCTAAATAAAGGTCATAGTACCCTTTAGGGTTCCACACACTATTTATCCACTTAACAAAGTCTTTCTCCTTCGGCCATATCCCCACAAATTTCTCAATTATGGCCTTTTCCTTCCATGATTCAATCTTGCCTCTAAGTTCCTCATATCTGATTTGAATCACTGGGATGGGGGCAGTCTTCGATGGGAAACTCCCCAAGCAAACCTTCTTGCCTGGCATGGTTCCTAGCTGACTCCTACTTCTGGTTCCTTCCTCACCTGACTTCTCTCGACCAAGCGCAGAATCTATTCCAATCAAGGAAGTATCCCCCTACCCTTATGCTGCCATGGCTCACCGTTGGAGGCCAAGGGCCGTCGGCCGTAGCCAGACTAGTGCGACCTGGCCACTGCTCACCCAACCTTACCCAAGTAAAACCCTAACGCCGTCTCCGTCTACTTTCCTCCAGTGCTCGCCCAGTTCAAAGAACATCTACAACTTCATTTGTCTCTTGGATTTTATTATCCATTATGATCACCATTGTATTTGAAACCAGTCTCCCTAACATATAGGGTAACAAACTTGTCATCAATAATTAAAACTGAAATTAATAATACTATAAAAAATATTTCAATTTCAAATAAATAATGGAATTTAAAAAATAAAAAAAATAATATACATACATACATATATCTACAATTTTAGTAGTCGCTATTGAAAGAATCATATGCAGTGGTTTTGATCATTAATGTCACTCTTGTGCATCTCCCTAAACACTAATAAAACTCACAAACACAATCATGAAAAGTGAAATGAATAGTACTATTAAAAAACTTTCAATTTCAGATGAATAATGGAATAAGAAAATATAATTTATATATTTGGTTGCAATTCCAGTAACCACTATTCAAATAATCATATGCAGTGTTTTTGGTGATCTATGACTTACTAGTGCATCTACTCAAATTATTCACACTAGCTTGTCTATGTGAACACTCTACACCACTACCTTTACGTAAATTAAACAAAAATTTAAATTTTAAAATAAATATTCCCATTTGTGTGACAACATCACCAGCTCAATTTTTTCTTTTTCGCACTGGTGCATAATAATGATTTATACACATCAATAAGGACAAAACATGCTCGAACTAGTGCTTTATATGTGTTTAAGAGCCTTGGTGTGTTCTAGTTGTTTAAATACACCGGGTTATTTTGAAATATTATAACCCCCAATGTGTTACACAATTTAACTCACTAGTGCACTCATATCAATTGAATACATCATAAAGGATAAAATAAATAAATTTTGTACGGTGCATATAATGTGAAATATAGCATCAGTGTGTTTGTTATGCAAGAAAGCACCAATGTGTATAATCAATACGGAAGCATCGGTACAGCGTTGAAATTCTATTATTTTCGATGCTCATTATATTTTAATGCACTGATGTAGATACTTTACATTGTACAACACCAATTGATTGTGCTATATGTAACACACTGATGCACCTATATCGAACTAAATACACCGATAAAAAACATCTGCTAAAACTTCTAATCACCAAGTTTTTTTAAGTTATAAAATATATTCGTTATGAACTCTGTTAAAACATCTGCTACCATTGCATTATCTTCATTCAATTATAACTAATATTTAGAAAGTGTTGAGTTAGTTTAAGTAATATTAAACAATCTGCATGGCTAAATAAGGGTCTGTAGATCTAGCTAAGCCTCACTAGAATCTCATGCATTACAATACAAATTCAAACTTCATCCTAATATTTTCAAATTGATTTGTGTATGTGTTTCCCTTAACTTCATTCATTCCAACTCGATTTAATACACAATTCTCTCATATTATTAACTTCTCTCTCTTGTGTAATGATTATTATTTAGCACATTTATTGCATGAATTTTTTACATCACTGATATGTTTCAGAATATTCTATCTTATTTAGTATATTGTTCCACATGCTCAAAATCTACATGGCATCAAATTTGCAATGGTGTCAATAGTTGGTATACTAGTTTTACATGGATCTAGTTTTATTGAAGGTTATAGGAGGGCCCAAAAGCTTCGAAAACATATTACCTATGAATACATATTCACATCCATTGAGAGGTTTAAACAGGGCCTAGAATATTTGCAACATATGGACAATGATGACATACACACTTTCATGGTCCACCACTCAGTTGGGGAAGACCCTTTTATAGGATGAAAGAAGAGGCGATCTAAAAAATTCCTCTATCCATCGGAGACCATGTCCTAAATCAAGTTCAAATTAAATAATCCATTGGATAACTTGTACCAAATAAATTTCTTATTGTACCAAATCAAGTTCTTATTGAAGAGATTATTCAACATGTCTTCCGATACTCCATATCTACAACCTTTTCTCCTACAGTTCACCAAGTTCAACAAAAAATCTTAAAGGGTTTCCTTCATTTGAAGGAAGGAGTGATCAAGAACCACCATTCGAGCACTTAAATTTTTTTATATATCATTAAGGGATTCTATGAGATTTAAAATAATGAGTATTCCACAAAAGTTTGCAAGGATATTCATAAATTCCTTCATTGAGAAGCAATTCACCTAGATATAAATTTCCTTCAAATTGAAGTATCCTTATGAGTAGGCTGTTTGGTCTTGTCATTTAGATTCTCTTTGATGGGTTTTTTTTCCGATGTGGATTTTTCCTCTCACTCATTTTTAGAGAATATTTCGTATATTGGTGCCTAACATGGTTGCAATTTATCAGTACAATTTTTTTTATTTCACCTAGTTCAAATTATGGTGGGGCGTTAGGATAAAATAACCCACTTGTTAGATTCATTATCCTACCTAGTGACTTATACATTGATTTCATGATTCAAGTGGTCCAAACCTATTTCAATTTGGACATCTAAGTAACCCTAGATATTACTTCTAGACTCTAAGGGCCTAACCTACTCTTTTTGAAACTTGTGAAGTCTATGAGGCCGAATTCCTTCAATTAGGGATTATTTTTGTTGATTTTAGGGTGCCACATTGCAAGTTAAATTTATGGAGTTAATATGAGGAGTTTACACCACTATTTAGGGACTCCATGCACCTTTGTATTATGTGTTATGAGACATTATCACCCTCCTTGAGTGTTTTTAGTGATTTTCTCCTTATGCAAGTGAATTTTCTCATTTGCATCTGAATGTGCATAGTTGCATGTGCCTCATTTAGTTAGAACTAGTCTTTAGAAAGTCACAACTAAGTCTAAATCATATTGGATAGTGTGCATGGATAAGTAAAGGTAGCTATCTCTAGTTAGATATTTCTATCATATCATGCATTGCATGAGAAATTTGAATTTCCTCCTAACCTATACACAATGTTTTGCCTATTTATTTCCCTTCACTTCACTCATTCAATCTGAAAGTAATACGAAATTCTCTCATGTTATTGACTTCTTTTTTTTTGTAATTATTAAATTTCAGCACATTTATTGCATGAATCTATTAGATTGTTGATCTCTTTCACAACATTTCTTTATTATTTAGTATCTACATCCACATGCTCAAATTCTACTCTCATTAAAGAAGTTCCAAGTGTATGGATTTAGGATGTTAGAGCTATCTAATTATATATTAAAAAAATAATGGATTCATTCTTATGAGTCGGTAAAAGAGTATTGTATGTTCAACTTATCTCATTAGGAGGTATCCCCCTAGAAAAAAAACTCAATAGGATTGCATACCTCCATAAAAGGATCAACTTTAAATATTAATAAAATTGATTTCTGATAGATTTTTGTTCATTCATATATTTTATATATAATTTGCATTAGAAGTGGTATCAAAGCCACTATTGAGTGCCACAAATTGGAAGATTTATTTTTCTCTTTTTTTACTTTTTTTAATTCAAAGAAAAAACATGTCATGACACTCAAATCAAATTTTGAGTCTTTTCATCAATAATTTGAAAAACCCAATTGTTGATAAGAGTTCCGATCGTGGAAATATGGCATTTCGAAAAATAAAATCTCTCATATCTTATATTGAGAAAAAAATATATCTCAAGTTGAAATTTATAATTTTTTAGGTTTTTTAGTGATGCCCAAATGCCTTCAAGAGGCCATGAATTTTGATAGGCTGACCAAATTTTAGCAAGATTAGTGTAGCCATACAACTAGTTTCTAGAGATCTCATATGGAACATTCTATTCCTTATTTATAGCCAATATATATCCCTCTATATTGGTTGGAAAACTTATGCATTGAAGCATGATAAAGTGGGGACCCATACCATGGGCGAAACAAATTATGGTAGAAAGAATATACAAGATAGGAATGAAAGTTTGAAAATTTTCCAAGGTAATAATGTTAAGTTAGAGGAGTCTTGGGTTCAATTTATGGATTATTGTGTTAATAAGTCCATTAAGGATGTATATACAAAAGAAATATATCCACGGACTTCTTTTGGGGATGATTATTAGGATTTTTATTTGAATAATTGTAATTTTGGTGCAACCACTTCCATATTCATTCTATTCAATCTCTTCCTTCATATGAAGAGAAACTGGTTGTCAAAGGACAACCCCATTCAATCTCTTGCATAGTACAAGACTTCCTCTAGGTTTTATCATTTTCCTACTCTCTAAAGGTTTCAGTTTATTTGGATGGTTATACATTTTTTTATCCATATGATCCTCATGAAAACCACACCCAGTAGTGTGTGGAGATTCAGTTTCATCAACGGGTTGTCAAGAAAAACACACAGACATTGGTCCTAGTTTTCTAGATGAGTCCCTTAAACTACTTTCCCATGGTTATGATAGTGATGCATCCACCCAATGTTATAATTTAGGATCAAATATTAAATTGGAGGTTTTTGAAAGAAACCAACATGCTACCTCACACTTGTTCCTTGGCATACCTCACTGTGGAAGAAACCATCCACCCATTCGACCTAAGATTATGGTGTTACCACTTCACACCAAGTGTTCAGGATAATGATTTTCTAATAGGGGTGGAGTGTTATGACCCTTCCTAAGGGTTTAATCGATGCCCCACATGAACTATTATAGTAATATTTTAGGCCATTCAATTTAAATTAGTAGGTAGGGCCACTATATTGTAATTATTAAATAAGGCATAATATGTAACTTAGTAAATATATGTAATGTGGCCTCATTAAGAAAGGTCCACTAAGTAGTGAGTGGGTTAGATGATAGTCAGATATAGAAATAAGGATGCAGTTGGCCCTATTAGGTGGGGAATAATATTATTTTTAACCATATCTCATAAAGAGGGATCACCTCTGAAATTTAGATATTACACAATAAATATCAACAATATGGAACAACATAAGATATATTAGATAAGCTCCAACATTATTATTACGCCAATCATTATTTTGAAGAAATGAATCGATCACATTCAATTGCCTATTTGATGGGGATACATCCTAATGAGATAACCTCAATATATAATATTCTTCTCCACAATCATAAGGATGATTTCATCCTTATTTATACAAAATATGATAACTCTAACCTTGTAACTCCCTAGTGGACATTCTTTACTGAGCCTCACATTGTGTTTATTTACCAACATAATAGGAATTATTTGATAATAAAATTATGATGTACCTATTCCAATTTACATTTAATGGCTTCCAATATTAGTCTAACGGGCCCACTAGGCCACTCATTACACCCTATAAGGGGTCATAACGATCTTCCATCCTTTCATACATATTTTTCAACAAACTTTCTACATTTTTTTGTGTTTATTAATGGATCATGTGTAACTAATATTTCATTCAATTGCTAAATATTGTCCTCCAAATTGGATAGTTGGATACACATTTATTTATTTTCTTAATGAGTCTTGGTTGAGCTCTCTCGAGGGTTAATTTTTGTACTATATCTTGATGAACTTGTATCCCTATGAGACTAAAATAATATTTATGTTTAATTTTAATATTTTTTCTCTTTATCATACCTTTTGAATCAACCGAGATATATATTCCAATAAAAATCTATGCAAATTTAAAGTTACTATACATTTAGAAACCCTAGATTGTGGTTTCTTTAGTATCCATAGTTTCTTCTAAATTATATCTAAAATTTAAAATCCTATGAATATAAAAATGATTCCTATAGTATCATGGTATTTCTTCTTTGAAATTCCATACTTTTGAATCATTTCCAATATTCTAAGAGAGAGTTATGGTAACTCCCTGATTTTTTGTTGTTTTTCTCCATTATAAAAGATCAAACTTGTACATACTCACACGTGCATTTGTTCATCCTCTACGTTCAAAACTTTTACCAGAAAAGTAATGGCAGATATTCCTTATGATCCAGAAGGTAGAAAACAATTTGGCTATACCAAAATTAGATTTAACAATTTTACCTACGAGACATGTTTGGGACTATTTTGTGAATTAGCCCAAACCCTTAACTTACACAACTATAACTATGAACTTATAATGAACTATGACCTAATTTTTTACCATATGTAATACACTATGTCTTATAATGAATTTAATATATTCAATGTCTGAGACATCCCCAAAAACATTTATATGAAAAATATCTATGTCACCAAATGTTATGCACCAAATTCCTAAAATAAAATACAGTTAGAAATAATTTTTTACCATATGTAATACACTATGTATTATAATGAATTTAATATATTCAATGTCTGAGACATCCCCAAAAAAATTTATATGAAAAATATCTATGTCACCAAATGTTATGCACCAAATTCCTAAAATAAAATACAGTTAGAAAGAGATATTAACCTAGTTCCTTACGAATGAAATAAAAAAATGAATAAGAATCCTATTCAAGGGTGAAATATCCTTCTACAATGTATCAAATGCATAAGAAAATATGAGATGATCATAAAGCTAGATATGATGTGTGTGTGTGCATGTGTGTGTCTCAGAGAGAGAGAGAGAGAGAGAGAGAGAGAGAGAGAGAGAGAGAGAGAGAGATAGAGAGAGAGATGGGACAATTAAAATTAAGGTCCTAGGTAATCAATAAAGACAATACTAACACAATAATAGAAATTTAAAATCACAATATATAGGGATTAACAATATATTTCTCTATCATGATAATCTGAGTAGTGGCAATTCCACCCAATTAATAATAAGATTTGGTTAGATTAGTATATTCCAGCTGTTTATCTTCCTCCTCTTCACAATATATGCAGAATATTTTGTTCTTGATTCATTTTTTCCCCTTACTATATTTGTTCTCATAATTAAAAATCAGTTCCTTTTCTTTTCTTTCTTCCACTTATTGAGATATCAAATTTATACACAGAGTGAGCTTACAAGGGAGAATATTTACATCTGTTTATGTGTGAGTGGAAACCCTTCTAGGAGATAACGTTTTACACTCAACTTCCCCTTACTATATTTGTTCTCATAATTAAAAATCAGTTCCTTTTCTTTTCTTTCTTCCACTTATTGAGATATCAAAATTATACACATAGTGAGCTTACAAGGGAGAATATTTACGTCTGTTTATGTGTGAGTGGAAACCCTTCTAGGAGACAACGTTTTACACTCAACTTCCTTGTAAAAAAATATCCAATTATTTAGTTCTGAAGAGAAAGACATCATCCCACATTATCTAATTTAACTTTCCCATAAAGAGATCCAACAAACTATCATATCAAATACTAGTCTGTCTAATTCTCATGTTTTGAATGTTCTTAATGTGTTATGTAATTATAGATATTTACCGAGATTTATCAATTGGATTGAGAGTGTTTTTTTAAATCCCCATAATGCATTATCAATTCATTCATAAATACAAACTAAGAGATAATATAATCCTTTTTACTATCACAAATCTATTGGTAGGATACAAATTCACCATCTTCTAGAAAGACATGGATGCAACAGTTACCTTTTGTAAAGTCAACAATCAGTGTATATCAAATAATTTCAGCATCTACAATATTGATATTCTCGTATCACTAGCATCAATTTTTTTTATTTTACCTTGGGATTGAAATTGTTCCTTATTATGAAGTTGAATTCACAACTTTGTTGACCATGGAGTAATGAGTGATTAGGTCTATGTGACTCAAGAACGATGTTCTATATGAATGATAAAATTTTCTTTTGACATGAATAGGAATCCATCATATTTTTCTTATTTTGCTCTCAAGGAGTTGACTTTCGAATAATTACATCACTTATATCCTTCAAAAATTTATTTCTCATGTTTTCAAGATTGTTTTTAGATCAACATGGATATATATATATATATATATATATATATATATATATAATTTTTTCAATCATTCCTCAGTTACCATATTAATGATTTCTCACTTTCTTAGCACTCTAGTTTCAAGGTTATTTCTATTTTGCTAATATTGGACAACCAAAATTCCACCGCTTCATGCAATTCTTCTATTATCGATGAGATTTTACGACATTTAGCGAGTGTAGAATTTTTCCCACCACCTATTTCCATATCAACCCACTAATACTTTACATATTTATTCTCTATTTTTTATGTATGAAACCTTTTGAGTCACTGTAAACAAATATTCCAACCAAAAGTTATGCAAGTTTCATGTTATCATATCTTTCAAAACCACCATTTGTAGATTTCCTTAGTAACTACCCTTTTTCCTAAAGAATATCTAACATATTGACCCGGTATGACTCTAAAATATCAACTTGTATCAACTTAATAAACATTCTCACAAATACAAATGTTTAAAAAAAATCATGTTTTAGGAGAAAGCTACAGGTAACTTTCCCAAAACCCGATGGTTTTGTCCCTTTTGAAGAAATTAGATTTATATGCCTTTCCCAATGTCTCATATTTTTATCTACTTTTCAATCTTTTATGAAAAAATACTATGGGATATCTTATTTTTTATGCAACATGTAGCACTTAATTTTGAGCTTGCAATATTTCGAGATATTACTTTTACCTAGAACACCTATTTCCTACTAATTTTTGAACTAGTACGAAAATCTACTTTCCACATACTATAAATTGAAACTTTTGGTTATACATGACTTGTAATTTTTAAGATAGTTATTGTTTTATGTATCATGATACTTCTAAATCTTTTTCTATATGAAACATGTGAAAAATAATTTGTACCAAAAATGGATCTTATACCAAAAGTTATAGGACATACCCCCCAAAAGAACAAAAATAGAAAGAGGTAACTCCATGCCTTAAGAATGAAATGAACATAATAAAAAAAAAATTCCTTCATGGTGGAAATGTTAGGATTATTAATCCTCCCTTGACCATATTGTCTATTGGATTATTTTTCCTAACTTGGGATTTTTAATTAATTAATTAGGTCCACTAGTACCATTGGGTCCACTTGGCCTAATGGGGTCACATGTACTAGTTACCAGAGTGTGGGGAACACTGCTAGAGGTTAACTCCCACTTACTCCATGTGCATGCATCAGTTTGGGTGCCACCTAGAACAATATCTACATTTTAGGAGCAATTGGGAGTCCCATCACCAAACTCCATCATTCAGTTGGAGTTGGATCTAGTTAAGCTTAGTTAGCTTCCAGTTACTTTCAGTTAGATCACAATTAGTTAGCTAGAACTAGTTATGCATGGCTAATGCATGACTGCATGTGGAGTAGGCACTTTTTCCCACCTACAACCTAAGTTAGACTGAGTTAACAAGTTATTATTGATTATATGAGTTGGTTGGACATATGGGAGTTAATCTTTTCGAATCCGATATTGATTGAGACACTATGAGTTAGCTAGTCACTTAGGTATAGTCAGATCTAGTTGGTAAATTCGAATTGCTCCCTAATGTATTCAAATTCTTCCTAATGTAAACTATTGTAACACCGTATTTAATTAATGAGAATGATATTGTAATTATTTGAGCTATACTCATCTGTTTCTTGTGTAGTTTTCTTTGTTCAGTGTATATCTTCATTCTCTGTTTACTGCAATAATAATTCTTGGACTCATTTATTGAATATCTATATGGAACAACAATATTGACATGGTATCAGATCCATTTCAAAAACGATTCATGTTTATTTATCTCAATTGAACATCAGAAGCAGTTGGGTTTCCGCAAAAGTTCCCAATCTTGATTTTCTAACTATGAATTTATTCAAAGTAGTGGTGTGGGTGTGACAGACCCTGACAACATGCTCATGTCGATATGAAAATCATGATTCTAACATAGTTCGAATGTTTTAGTGTTTTGCATCGAATATCTACAGTGCTATGTAGCTTGTGCTAATTTTTGTGATCTTTCTACAGGAGAATTATGGATTCTCTACCTTCTACTCCTCAAATCCTTACAACCTTCAATTATCTTGATTCGACGGTAGATATGTAGGTTTCCTTGCACAACAAGGAATACTTCAGGATAGTGCTTTGAAGGGAGGTTGAGCTCCATCATCAAGTTGAGAGAAATAAGCTTCTAAACTGGTTAGAGGAAGATTTCAATTATCTATGCACTCATATATCTAGAGATATCCTCTTCCACCTTGAATGTTTGAGGGCACCTAGAGAATCCTAGTAGAAGCTTGAAGACATGTTTTGAAAACAAGATGAGTTTCATGGACACATTCTGGAGAACAATTTGTTAGCCTTACATCCCAACATTTTTGAGATGATACAACAATTATTTATTAAATTCAAGTCTCTTGCACTTCAATGCAGATAGTGTCGAATAGAAAGGAAGAATGAGAAAAATGTGCTCTCCATTCTCAACAAACTCGACCCTGAGTATTATTTATTTGTTTCAATCTTTCATTCCAATTGGGTTGGCTTCCTCGGTTTTAAAATTACCTCACTTGATTCTTTTTTTGAGTCCTTAATATAGGATAAAGAGAATTTTATTCGGATGGGAGTCATCCAAACTTCCGAAGATCAAGCTCTACTAGTGATAGACTCTACCAAAGAACAATATAACGGGATATCAAAGAAGAAGGAGCCTAAATCAGCTGATTCGAATTCTAATTAAAATCAGCAGACTTATAAAGGATCTTCAGGATCTAAGAAAAATAAGTTCAAAAAGAAAAACCGTCCCTATTGTATGAGGGGTTTTCATCTAGAAGACTCGTGCATGAAGAAGACCCTCCACCAGTTGAAAGATCTATGTGTACAAAACATTGTTTCCCTTCCACAAAGTGTAGAGATGTCTGATGATGAAGAGTAGACTGAAGAAGATGAGATATGCTATCATGCAAGCCTCACTCCATCGAAGGCTTATTTGACATAATCTGGAGCATCCAACAACATGGTTTCCTCCATGAAATCCTTCATCACTTTCCCTCTATCAGGAGGACCTAGAAATCATATGGGAGATGAATCTAAAATCCCATATGTTGAGATATCCTCATATAAAATACAACATGATGATTCCATGCCCTCTTGTTCAGAAAAAACAAATTGTTGAAGATGAAGAAGAAGCATAATTTTCCCTACAGTCAATTTGAATTAAAGAAAGTATCCTTGGAGTGACTCCTTCTTTTGCTGCTCCAAAAGTGTATGAGTTCTATGATATCTCATATCCTCACATGCATTATCTATAATAAGACATTCGAATATTTGTTTTCAAAGAAAAACTCTCCTTCTATTCTTTGAAAAAAATCTCTAGTGATTCTTTAAATTTTTTTGCATAGTTTACCGGTGATTGTTTCAGAAAAGGAAGAGGAATTTGATTTCTCTATCTCTAATGATGTTGTTGGTGTGAATATAAGTAATAAAATGGGTATTTTGTAAATAATATCATATTATGAGAGTGATCCATCCACTCTCATTAACATAGAGCTTCCAGTAAATTCCTACAAAATTGCATGCACGGAAAAATAGAATTTTGAAGAAGGAGAAAATTGTGCATCTACCATCTCGGTGGAGCACATTTTTGGATATGATATGGAACTATTTGGATCTAATTTATTTTCTGATATGATAATATTTGGTTCAGTTTTTATGATTCAAGATAATTTAGTATTGCTTGTAACTGGTTTCATCAATTTTGGTGTGACAAATCAAGCACCGCAAGTCTCCATCAATTTTGTTGTTGAGGATTTGATGTTAGTTCTATCCTATGAGTTTGTTGATATCAGATTTTGTAAATTATTGGTAAGTTCTGAATTTGTGTCATATTATGGATCTCAAGCATTCAATCTCCACATTCCCAGTGATTCTCTACCTGTCTATTTGATCACACATTCATCTCCTCACAGAACTAGTAAAGTTGGAGACATTATGCATCCTCCTGGACACTTGATCCTAACACTTGGGGCTGATATTAATTCGAATGGATTTATGTTCAAGGCTTCCATATATAATTTTCTTGTTTTTTCTTCACATGTTTTTAATTCTCAAGAACTTTTTCACTCCCATCAGTTGATTTCAGTTTCTCTACATGGGTCTAGTTTTCACCCTGCTTTTGTTCATATTTTTTATTCAATTGAGTACATGATTCTTCTTCCAAAGAGGAATATTCCTCAAGAAATAAGAATTTTTTTGGATTTATAGGTTCACATGCATAGATTCAGGATGTTGTGGCATAGAACAAGCGAACTACTGCATAATATTGCAAATTGTAGCAAAATAATTTGCAAGTTTTTTAACTTCATTTTCCTGATTCTTGCTTATCTTGAGGGGGGGTTTCCCATGAGGTTTTCCTCTATTTCCTAGGTTGTATTAAGCAACATTAATATCTTTTAGTTAGTATTTTGGTGACTTATAGCCTCATTTTCTAGGCCCACAGTTGTCCAAGTAAGGATTTAGGGCGGGTGTTAGGATTATTAATCCTCCCTTGACCATAGTGTCTATTAGATTATTTAGCCTAACATAGGAGTTTTAATTAATTAATTGGGTCCACTACTACCATTGGGTGCACTTGGGATAATGGGGCCACATGTACCAATTACTAGATTGTGGGGAACACTATTAAAGGTTAACCTCCACTTACTGCATGTGCATGGATTAGTTTGGGCACCTCCTAGACCAATCCCTATATTTTAGGAGCCATTGGGAGTCGTAACACCAACCTCCATCAGTCAGTTGGAGCCAGAACTAGTTAAGCTTAATTATCTTCCAGTTACTTTCAGTTAGATCATAATCAGTTAGCTAGCGCTAGTTATGCATGGTTGCATGTGGCGTAGGCGCCTTTTCCCACCTACCACCTCAATTAGACTAAGTGAACTAATTATTACTGATTGTATGAGCTAGTTGGAAATCTGGGAGTTAATATTTTGGAATCCGATATTGATTAAGACACTATGAGTTAGCTATTCAGTTAGGTACAGTCAAATCCATTTAGTAGATTCAAATTTCTCCCTAATGCATTTGAATTCTTCCTATGTAAACTATTGTAACATCATATTTAATTAATAACAATGATACTGTAATTATCTGAGATATACTCATCCATTTGTTGTGTGGTTTGATTTTTTCAGTGTGTATATTCATTCTCCCTTTATTGCATTAATAATTCTTGGACTCATTACTTGAATATCTATATGGCACAACAATTTTAATAGGAAATTTCCTTTCAAATATTTTAAATTCATAATATCATATGATCTCTAAAAATAGGTTTTGTGCGTGTGTATGCAATTACAATTAAAAGTAACGTTCTTCTTGATCAATAAAGACAACACTTGTATATTGATAAAAATTAATGTCATGATATCTAGGGATGAACAAATCACTCACTTAGTAGAATAAATTTATCATTGGAAGAAGTTAAGAGTTACAAAGAATAATTTTAGGTAAGATGTTAAAGAAGACAAAGAATCTAGCTGCCAAATTTTCAAGGATCAATGAAGAGTTCTTTGGGTAAATACTTTTGTATTTTTTGTAAATTCTATCTTCAGACTAAGACCAGAGCATTGATGGTAAATTTTATTTGACAATGAAGTTTACAATGACTAACTAAAGTTTGCAACAACTAAGTATATGCTGAAAATTTTAATATAATTTAAAGATTATAAATATAAATATGAGGTTAAAATTAATGATTATGTGTGCATGTTAGGTGTAAAAATGGTTATGAAATTGTTGTGTTCTTTCAATTTTAATTTCCAAAATTATGATTGTGTTGTATTCTTTATTTTTAATGCATATTGCATGTTTTTGTTCTTTCTGCAATGGCTTATGTCGTGAGTTGAAATTCAACATTTCCTCTTGTCCCTTGAAAATGGTATTTATGTCCACACTAATTTATAAAATCACAATATTTAATTATTGTGATGATGATCATGGTGTTGATCGTTAACGTCCACCAAGACAAAATTTGGTCTACCAAACCTTAAGAGGAAATATTACTTGGATTACTATAAAACTTTATTCCTATGCTAAAAAAACATAGAAAGAAGTGTTCATAGGTCACCATATTTTTTGCATGTTAGAAGGCCATGCATGTTTGTAGTGTATAAAAGATTGTGAAACCACAATATAATGCCAATGTAGACATGTCACTCTAAGAGAAAATCCGTTTCATCCTCAACAATCATAGTCTTACAATGATGGAAAATCCTTTGCATTCACAATAATTTAGGAATTTACCAATGTCTTGTTACAATATGAATCTCATGAAATTTTTTTCTTATCTTGACTATATTAATTTTATTCTTCGAACTAGTTCAAACACAGAGATACATTTGATCTTCCATATTGGGGTTAATGTACTCATGTATTATTTTAATGTGTTTTTAATCTCTAATTCTTTCTCGCCCAACATTCTCTCTTTAACATTATATGTGATACAAATTTTAATGTTATGATATTTTGTAAAGTGGTATTTTTGTCAAATCCTTGAATGGATTAACCAAGCAATGGAATTTTTCTACCATCCTCTCTTCATCGCTAGTTTGAATTGACTATATTTAAAAAAAAAGAGTAGGAACTCTATTGTATCCCATGTTATTTATCTTTTACTTGTACATTAGGTACCTATTCAAAGAAATGCTCTTGTTGGGGGGAAGGCCTACTTCCGATAGGAGGATAATGTAAGGTAATTTGATTTTAGTTTTGAGGTTATCTAGTATGAAACACTTATGTATTTCTTCAATATTTATCCATTATTCTTGAGATATGTTGCAACGCTATACTTCACAACCATACAAGACAACAAGAGTGACAAGTTCTTCAAAATGGAACTTCCTTATGTCCCACATCACAAGATTTTTTTATTTACAATTGTTTTCAATACCAAAATAATATTTCCACTCTGCATTAATCATTTTTATGTATGTTATAGTTCCCACTGAGCTTGCATGGAATATAAATTTCAATATATTTGTAAGAATCCACTTCCTCCAAGTTTCAATTGTCGTATAAAAAATTAGCGTAATTGACCTTCTCAGATTTAATAATCATAACTTTCGTTTTGTCAGTATTAACAATCATATCCATATTAGAGAAGAAATCCTTGAGAATTATTAATCGTTTATCGAGATCAACAAGATACCTTGACATAAGGACAATATCATTAGAATATAGAAGGAGGATGATGACTATTCCAACTAATTTCGTTCTACTGAAATCTTTTATCTTGTCTATGTATAAGCGAAAAGGAGTATGGGAGAGGGGGAAACATTGTTTAAATACAATATTACAATTAATATGTTTTGACCACTGATCATTTCTCTTAAATTTTTCAATTGAATTCTCATACAACCTTATTGTGGAAACTCTCAACTTGAAAGGAACCTTTATCTTCTAATCTACTCCACAAGTTATTTATAGGCCTCGTATCGAAATTCTTCCTAAATTCCATAAAGTAAAAGAATAGATTGGATTTACTAATAAAACATTTCTTTGCAATGATCCTCAACATAACGAGGTGTTCCATGGTAGAGTCATGTATTATAAATCCCACTTGACCTTTAGCCCACTTACCATCATTTTATATCCATACATTGATTTTGTTTTCTAAAATTATAACGCAAAGATTGGCTAAGAGAAGGATATCCATGATGGTCTGATAATGAGAGGGTTATTTTTATAACCACTTTTAATGATGTGAATACTTAGGTTATGGTTCCAAGGACTAACAAAACCTTATTTGACTGCTATATTGAAAAGTTTGTGGATGATATGAATGAGGAAAATGTAAAATTATCAATTCCACAAGATATTCAGGATAAATGATACCTCACAGTGAAATAAGTATGAAAGAGGATGAATTATAGTGTTAAAATTGATAAACATGCATAATGAAATTAAGTAGAGAAGTAGCAATCAATTGGAAACAATAGTTGGATACAATATTCATTACTATGTGTTAAAATAATCCATATTTAAAGAAGGAAATTCAAATCCTCTAGGACTGATTTGAATCCCTCACTCCAAACATTACTAACTTGGGAAAAATCACCATTTAAGACACACGAGTGTAACTCTGAACAACTGAAACAATTAACAATAAGTTAATTGGCCTTGGTAGGTGAGCAAGAATGCCTTTATCCTCAAATCATATAAAAGTGGTGCATTAGCTAACTGATACTGAATTGAAGGCGGCCCATCGAAGCATGACTCCACTCAGGTGAGGGTTAACTGAAGGTGGGACTCTGATAACTCAAAGTGGGATCCTAAAATATAAGGATTTGTCTCTGGATATCTGCAAATCATGCATGTGGGTGCATCAACTTGCTAGTGGGACATAGATAACATTAGCATGCACTAATGAAAGTGATAATATCACCCTAATCTAGGAAAGTGATAAAATAACTATGATGGACAAGGGAGGATTACAATTGTTCAGATACATAGGGTAATCCCAAAAGACCGAACACCTTCAGAAACTGCTTCACACAAATAGATCACAGATCAACACACCGATGTTTGTCACGTGGTTAAAACCCTCAAGAGGGAAATAGTCCATGGCCCTAGCCAAATAGATACTTGGAGCAATTTATTATGCAAAAGAAAGAAAGTTACATGAGCTTCTCCTAATCGATCGACTAGCCAAGGACCCTCTATGCTCTTTAAATAGAGATCATAGACCAATTGGGTGTTAAGCCACGAATCAATGGTAGGTATGATCTAAGAGAAGTTGAACCGTCGGATTACTCTATGTCTAGAACATATTGTAATTGTCGGATTAAAATATTTACAAATGCAAACTACTGCATACTAAAGAAACACACTTTTACCTAACGGATATATTACACAAGTTGATCTTAACTAACTACTAAGTGTCTAAATATCCTAACATCCCCCCTTAAGAACAACTTGGGATAGGATTGAAGGATTTACAAAAGTGAAACTATTAGGAGAAGGAAGGAGGCATTAGAGCCTATCCCCCCTTAAGGACACATTCCTGAACTCCTAACATAGACCGAATTTTAGAAAACTTCGCTTCTGTAAGAGACTTGGTGAAGATGTCTGCAACTTGATCATCTATTGGGCAATAGAGCACTTCAATAACACGATCTTGAACAATATTTATGATGAAGTGCATGTGTAGCTCAATGTGTTTGCTGCACTTATGTAGAACTGGATATTTGGTAAACTTGATGGCACTTTGATTGTCGCTCCAAAGTGGAGTAGGCTACTGCTGCTCAAATCCAAACTTTGAAAGGATCTGTTGAAGCCATAAAGCTTCCTGACTGGCATTAACCATAGCTCGATATTCTGCTTTTGCTGAAGAAAGAGCAAGAGCTTGTTGTTTCTTACAAGCCCAAGTGACAGGTCCAGATCCAAGACTAAAAACATAACCTGCAGTAGACTTTCAATCATCAGGATCACCGACCCAATCTAAATCTATGAAACAAACCAAGAAAGGTTTTCCCCTTGTATTGTAATGATACTCAAACTGAATTGTACCTCGAATATATCGAAGTATTATTTTTACTACTTTCTAGTGACTTTCATGAGGAGTTTTCATATAACGGGCAACACGATCAATGGCAAAGGAAAGGTCAGGACGTGAATGAGTCAAGTATAAAAGACTACCAACAAGCTCACAATATAAGGTGGCATCTACCTCAGGGGAAGTACAAGTGGTAGAAAGTTTAACTCTAGAATTGAAGGGAGAAGGGGCTGGTTTACAATATTCCATGTGGAAGCGAAGAAGAAGGTCACAAGCATACTTAGACTAGGAAAGAAATATTCATTTTTTGGTTTGCAAGACTTGGATACCAAGAAAATAATGCAAATGTCCTAAGTTTGAAATTTCAAAATTTTTCTTAAGACTGGATTTCACATGGGTTATAAGGTTAGGGTCACTACCAATAAGGATAAGATCATCAACATAAAGAAGAAGTATGATGAGATGGTTTTCTACTTTCTTGGTATAGACATTGGGGTCAGAATGGCATCTAGAAAAACTAGTCTCAAGGAGAAATCTATCCGTTTTGGCATACCAAGCTCTAGGAGCTTGCTTAAGGCCATTAAAGGATTTCTTAAGGAGACAGACAAGGCTAGAGTTATCCTCAACATATCTAGGAGGTTGTTCCATGTAAATGGGTCTACAGAACTAAGTATGCATCAGATGGAAGTGTTCAAGGACTTAAGGCAAGGTTAGTTGCCAAACCTTTTTCCCAAGTTTAAAGGATTGACTACAATGAAACCTTAGCCCCTGTAGCAAAAATGAATTCCATCTGCCTTGTTCTTTCCCTTGCAACCTTACATAACTGGGAAGTTTATCAAATGGATGTCAAGTCTTCCTTTTTACATGGTGATTTATAAGAGGAAATTTACATGGTATCAGAGCATAGGTCTCAGGTTCAATTCCCTCGAGCTATGTCAGAGGCAGGGTGTTGGAGTATCGGGTACCTCCACATGGTTTAACCGCCACTCCTGGTGATTTGGCTTGTGCTAGGTTTCACTTTTATGCTGCAATGCTTTCCGTTTTTCATTCGGAATGTGAGCCCATGCTTCACAACCAAACACACGAAAGTGACTTACATCTAGTTTAATCTTACTCCATGCTTCTTCCGATGTTATACCTTGTAAAACTTTAGTGGGTGTGCGATTAACTATGTAATTAACACAATTTATGGCCTAAGCCCAATATTGAAGACTTAGTTCCTTAGATTGGATCATACAATTAGCCATTTTTTTTATAGTGTGGTTCTTTTGTTCAGCTACACCATTTGGTTGTGGTGTATATGGAACAGTGTGTTGTTGTTGGATTCCTTGTTCAATGCAAAAAGTAGTGAACTTATTGTTAACATATTCTCCTCCATTGTCAGATCTTAACTTAATAATTTGATGATCAGATTATTTTTCAACAAGGGCCTTCTAAGCTGAGAACATGTTAAAGACTTCACTCTTAAGTTCGAGGAAGTAAACCCAAGTGCATCTGAAGTAGTCATCAATGAAAGTTAAGAAATATTTGAAACAAGAAAAGAAAGAAGATGGAAGAGGGCCACACAAGTCACTATGCAAAAGCTCCAAGGGAACCGAGGCATGCCAAGAGGCACGTTTGTCAAAACTGTCCCGATGATGTTTTTCGAGTACACAACTGGAACAAACACCATCCTTGCAAGATACCGGTGGAAGACCAGTCACTGTGTTGTTTTTATATAGTTGTTGCAATGAGCGATAATTTAAGTGACCAAATTGCTCATGCCAAAGTTTGCTCAAGTTATCACTATGAGCAACAAAAACTGAAGGAAAAGGTGATGACCCAAAGTTGTTAGATTTGTACAACCTGGTAATATCATCAATAGTTCCAGTAGAAAGGACATTTTGAGGATTTTTAAAATCTTTGATTACAACTTGGTGAGGTGTAAACATCACAGTTTTACCTTGACCCGAATGAGTGATTTGATAGACTGATAACAAATTGTAGGAAATTTTTGGAACACATAGTACATCACTGAAATGACCATTTTCTACTGGAACTGTTCCAGATCCTACAACACTTAGAGATCTATCATCACCAACAAATATTTGTTTGGTGTTACATTCATGCATAGTAGAAAAGATGGCTTGATCCTTAGCCATATGATAAGATTCTCTAGAATTAATGAACCATTCATTTGAAGTAGAAGAAGAAGATGCAGTATAAGAGTAACCAGAAGCACAAAGTGAATGTCCATGAGATTTAGATTCTGAAGACGAATCTAGGATAATGTGGTGCTTCTTCATTGCTGCTTCCAAGTCTCCCATCTTCTTAAAACATTTAGATTCATCATGATTATCTTTCCCACAAAAATTTCAATGACGCTCAGTATTCTTTCCTGTTTGCTTGGAGCGTTTGTCATTTTTTAAAGGAGGAGTTGACTGAGAGGGTTTGGGACCCTTTTTGTTTGGCTTATTATTGCGAAACTTCTATTTCTTGGGAGGCTTGGACTTTTCTTTCTGTTGGGACAATAAGGCTTTCCCAGATGTATCGGAATTGTTAATTATTCCAAGATGAATGAGCTTATCTTGCTCTCTAATTAATGAATCACAAGAGGATTCAAGGCTAGGCTCTTGATAGCTAGTTGTAGTCAAGAATTCTTTCATGGAGTAGAATGTAGATACAAAAATAGAATATGCAAGTCCAAGTTTTAAAAGAATATGATAAATACATTGTTTTTCTTCTTTCTTAATCTTGCATTCGGCACATAATAGTCTAAGAGTTTTATACTTAGATAAATAGTCTTGAATGCATGAAAAATCATTTGGATTCAAGGAAAGCAACTCATTCTCAAGTTGATGACCCCGAATTTCGTTGTGTTTACCAAACACAAATTCCAATTTTTCTCAAGCGAGATTAGGTTCATCAATTCCAGATATGATCGCAAATCAGTAGAGATTGCCATCCCAATCAATCCACGATCTTCACCACACCGATTTTCCCATTTAATTTTCTTATCATCATTAGTGGGTTCTATTTCTTTTCGTGAGGTTATCTTGAAAAGTCCCCTACTTTGCAGAACATCCTCCATACGAGATTTCCATGAGTAATAGTTTGAACTTGTAAGTATAATATCACAAGGGATGGCCATACTTCAAAATAATGGCAAAAAGAACAGAAACTAACTATCTGGATACAAAGAGCTCGAAAAAATATGCAGTTTTAAAAAAAAACAACACTTAAAACTGATTCCAGATGATGAGGTCAGGCTTGATAAAAAAAAATGTTGAAGATGTCCCCAATAGTGACATGGCAGATATTAACTTGACCAACTAAAAAAAAGGAAGCCCCCTCTTCCCAAGATCAACCTTTGACAATCACTTTTAAAATAAAGCTGCTTTGAAGTGAATCACTTTTGTAGAATAAGTGATGTTCACTTTTACAATAATGTGACTTTTAAATAGTGCGGCAATAACTTAAAAGACTTCAGTGACTCACTTTTATTTTATTTTATTTATGTGAGATGCACTTTTACAATAAAGTAACTTGAAAATAGAAATTGCATGCACTAAAAAGTAACTTGATAAGATTTGAACTCAAGACTTATCAAGGTGTAAAGCAACTTTGGACCAAGTGAGTTAAGTTTAAAAGGTACGTAAAAGTATGGAAAGAGGAAGTGCTTTTTTTTTTTTTACTCTTCTCTCTCATTTTCTGTGCTTGCTTTCTTTTCCTGTAAATCACAAAAAAAATGGAAAAAAAAAACAAAAGAACTTTTTCCACACAATAGGGTTAAATCTTGGTTAGCTTACCTGGAAAGTCTACATTTTCAAGTTTTCTCGTTTTTTCGAATTTGCCGTGATTGTACAAGGTGCATGGAAAAGAGCATACGCAACCGAGAAGACAAAAAAAAAAACTTTCCCTTACTGTTTCTGATTCGCCATGATCGTGCAAGGTGCACGGCAAAGAGCATACACAGTCAGGGAAAACAACAATCCAAGACTAAAACATAAAATATTTAATAATAAAATGTTAAAATATGAGAGATTGAAAAAAAAACAAATACGTCACTATAACATTATACCTTCAGATTTGCTGAAATGGGTGTTTAAGGAGTGAACAGAAACGATTTTCAGTGAAATGAAAACTATTTTCTAATAGAAACAGCACTCCAGACGCAATGGAATGGCTCCCACAGGAAAAAAATGTACAGAAAATCTAGAAACAAAAACCCTTTCAAAGTTTCGGCAACATCGGTTCCTGATTTATATCAAAACCGAAAGCGGCTCTTCATAAAAGTTCAGATACCATGTTCGGGTACACAGGGTTCTCCCAAAAGACCTAACACCTTCAGAAATCGCTTCACACAAATAGATCACAGATCAACACATCAATGTTTGTCACGTGGTTAAAACCCTCGAGAGGGAAACAGTCCATGGCCCTAGCCAAATAGCTACTTGGAACAATTTATTATGCAAAAGAAAGAAAGTTACATGAGCTTCTCATAATCGAGCGACTAGCCAGGGACCCTCTATGCTTTTTAAATAGAGATCATAGACCAATCGGGTGTTAAGCCCAGGATCAATGGTAGGTATGATCTAAGAGAAGTTGAACCGTCGGATTACTCTATGTCTAAAACATATTGTAACCATCGGATTAGAATATTTACAAATGCATACTAATGCATACTAAAGAAACACACTTCTACCTAACGGATATATTACACAAGTTGATTTTAATTAAATCCTAAATGTCTAAATATCATAACAATAATAATCCTAATAGACAATCCCACCAATTTTTAAAATTCCTGCTTGGTATCCTTCAATGTCCTTATTTTTCTGTTTGCGAGGCGCTTAACCCAAAAATCAGTGTCTTCTAATGAGAAAACTTATTCCACTATAATGAGGGTTTGAATGTTGGCTATGACATCAAAGGAGTCTCAAAACCTTTGAAGATAGGAATTCCAATCTTCTAAAGAATTCTTGTTGTCATCTCTAGTTTTACTAGTTAGAATTTGCCACCATAATTTACTAGGAGCTACCTTAGTGAGGTGCTTTAGATTTTCATCCTTTTTATTTATAATTTGGTTTTTATTTCTTTTGATTAGAGCTTTGTATCTATTTATTTGGGCAATTTTTAGAAACTATAGTCAATATCTTTATTGACTACTCTTCGTGCATTTTTACATTCTTTACCATATTGGGGGTCTGTTCTCGATTTTTAGTTTTACATGAAACCTCAATGGAGAATATGTTAATGGAAGATGAGAGTAGCGTAGTAAAATTATGATATAATTTTTCTATATTGTCCATTTTGTATAGAGGAAAGAAGTCATTTTTTAACTCATTTATGAAAAAATCATCCTTATTTCCCTCCAAGATCAAATGTTTTTAGGTATGATAATTTTCTCCTTTGAGATTGCTATGCATAGGAGAAATTGAAGGTTTTAATTAGATGTATATGTTTTGATTCAAGCTCGTGATTATTTAATATGTCTATAACTATCATTAGATTGTACATAGAGTCTAAGATATAAGGTGGAAGAGGTATATCTTAAAGCTGCACACTATAGATGTTCATTAAAATTAAGAAAGTAAAGATAAGGGTTTACAATGGTATAAATACAAATGATTAGTTTAAAAATAAAGAATATAAATTTATCTTTATTTGATTAAAAACATATAAAATTAAGATATATAATGTTTAATTGATATAATTTATATTTAAAAATTACAAAATTAATATATATAAATTTATCTTTATTTAATAAAAAAAATACAAAAGTAAGATATATAATGTTTAATTGATATAATTTATATTTAATAATTACAAAATTAATATATAATGTTTAATTGATTATAAATTTACGTTTTTTTTTATTATAAAAATTACAAAATAATATTAAAATATATAATTTTTAATCAATTATAAAATTTGTTTTGTTTTCATAATTTCTTTTCATTTAAATTTAAATTTAAATTGAAATAATATGAAAATAAAATTTACAAATGCAAAAGGTGGAAAACGAAGTAGTGCAAGAATTGTCATTAGCATTTACGTGACAGTGAAAGAAAGTGCCGTGAACATACCAAAGAAAAAAGCCATTGTAGCGGGGAAGAAATAAAATTTTTGAGTTGAATATGTGAGAAAAAACTAAGTGGAATGATCCCAATTGAGCTAAGAAAGATGTATTTCTTGGTTTTCTTACGGAGAGAAAGAATGTTACAGTTAGAAAACGGTAGTTGTGTTTCGTTATTGGGCATCACAACATGTATTTGTTTTGCATTATTATTCTCCATGAAGAGGAGACAGGGAGTTTCCATTCAGTTTCCTATCGTAGGAATGTTTCCATCCTTGTGAATTTTAATTTAAATGGAAAAAAATTATGAACAAATGGCCTTCATGAATTATGAACAAATGCAGTGGAATCTTTGTATTCGAAGTCCCATTGAATAGATGTTCCATGGTCGTCAAGATTTACCCTACACACATGGAATACATACTGAAGTTGAAGTTCTCTAATTTTCGCAAGGGTCCGGCTTTCACAAGGGAATTCAGAGATTCTTTGGGTCAAGGTATTTTAAACATTGGCGGGAAGCTTTGTGCTTTTCAAAGAAAGACGGGCTTATTGGAATAAAATTTTTCAAGTAGTCTCCAATCCTAGTCTTCCTATTGTTCACTTTGGTAAGGCTATACAAATAGCGATAGAGGCAACTACACCTCGTTCCTCATGCCTAGGTTTGTGCGAAGATTCATGACACATTTAGGAATCGAGGTTAACCGGAACTCCAAAATCCCTTGAAGATTATCAATGATTTTACAATAGAGATCATTTTATCCCACATGAAGCAGTTTTTAATTGTCGAATCTTATTGCAAACCTTTAGAGGAGTTGTTGCAAGTGTTTATGAAATCCCAAGACGAGTTGGGTTTTTGATTATGAAACATTTTTGTGATAGGTTTGCACACTTGGTTCACTAAGTGAACTTGTTACATAACATAACTTTAGGATATTAAAGAATATACCTAATTTCATTAAATGTTGGAAAATCCCTCGTAAAATAATAATGTTTAACCCTCATTTCCATATACCTTTCCAATTAACAAAACCCTTAATTTCACTAGATATTGTAGGTTTCTATTTTTTTGAAACCATTTTTAATACCCCTTTATATCATATTATCAATTTGTAACAAATATGATCCCTAACATATTGGTATAAGAGAAAAAGATATTAGAAAAAATAATAGTACAAGGCTAATAATGATCCCACCAAGAATGCACGGGTGACTAATCAATTTGTAGCATCGCATAGTGGAAGACCCAACAAAAATGTAATGGGAAAGTAATGGGGAAAGAAAAATGTGTAAAAAACAACTCAGACAAGAGGTCAATGTAACAAAGAATGTAAAAGATTGATAGTCCAACAGTTATTTTCCAATGCTTAGAAAATATGAGACCAATTTTATATCATTTAAATACACATATAGCGATAGAGAGATCATGGTTTGTATAAGCTTAATAAATTAAACTCCATAAAATTGCAAAATCAAAACCCTTTCATGGATGGAATGCCCTACATTTCATTGTATTTTATTTATTGAGACAATATGTTAACAAACACTTGATCTTCACTAAGAATAAACTACAACAAAGAAATAGTATTCATTCATGAGAAAATGTATTAAGAAAATTTTAAACATGTTTTAAAAACTTGAAACAATCCATTGAAAAAAATATAAGTCCTAATGAAATATTTGTGATCCATTGTGCTCAATTTCCTCTACCTTAATTGTCCATCATGTATACAATCACTTTCTACATTTAACTTTAATTAACATTACATAAGACTCT
>LPNX010588807.1:314137-630451 GCA_001517045.1 Pseudotsuga menziesii | reverse complement strand
ATATATATATATATATATATATAATCAAGGTTCAAGTTGATGCATTGCTAAGGGAGCATGGATGTTAAGATTCCGAGCCAAAATATTTCATAATTCTTGTTTGTTCTCGAGGAATAGGTCGCCGAGAGGATTCAAGGAATCCTATAATGCACAACCTTGTGTGAGATATAAGAGGAATTGATGGGAAGATAGGTGTCTCTTGGAGACCTCCAAATAAATGAAAAATATTTATATATATGAATCCATTCCACACTTTAAATTATATTCCTCTTCACACCCAAATAAAATAAACCCCAATATTTATATTACTATGTCAAATTAAAAAAACCCTTTGACCCTTTAATATAAGGAAATCTATTTTTGAGGTTTTTATGAGTATTCAAACCCCCAATATGAATGGACGTGGTATGATGTTTATCTTGATAGTGAACTACCTATGGGTTTGCATAGATTTCATTTTAGCTAGTTATGACACAACGTCTATAACACTCTCTTGGTTTTCTTTTATTCTCTTTGAAAACCCCAACGTCGAAGATATTTACAACATTTTAGAAGAAAGGCCAAATCATACGCAAGATGAAAGCGATAAAGGTCGTTTCATAAAAGAAAAGTTGAAATAGAAGAATTATTTGCATCCATGTATTTCTGAGATGATGAGGTTTCACCCTCCTTTTCCGCTTGACATGAAAGAAGTTTTCGAGAACACGGTCTTTCCCAATAACACACCAATTAACAAAGGGACTGCCATATTTTACATTATTTTTGACAGGGGATGGATGGAACGCATATGGAACAAATATTGTATTGAATTCAAACTAGAAAGGTGGCTTAATAAAGGCATTTTTATGCCGATAAGTTCAATGTATTCAATGAAGGCCCTCATATGGACTTGGGAAAACATTTCACTTATTTGAAAATGAAATACGTAGCGGCATTCATGTTGTGAGACTTAGTGAGAAGAGTTGATAGTATTAGAATTATGGAATATAAGCTTAGGTTGATTCTTGTAATGTGTCAAAAATTTGAAAATAAAAAAATATATATATTATTAGGCTAGTCAATTATTACCTAAATTGGACATTATCTTAACTTATGCAGAATGTGTCGTACTTTGTTTCACTGCATTGTACTTGTGTAAGTTGTTCTTACTTCTATATGTTTTCCCAATGTGGTTATTAGTGTAATGCTATGTTTTCGTTATGTTGCTTAATATCTAAGTTCGATGGTTATGTATTTATATGTATGTTTTTTATTTCGATTGCTTACTCATTGGTTATAAAGTTTGATTACTGTTTTATGAATAATTCTGACTTAACTTGTATTCTCAAGGGGTGGAGTGGTGGGACTTGTTTCCCTTGTAAACACAACTGGAAGGTAACTGTTTTTACTCGCCGTAACAAGGCTTACTTAGTTCTTATTGTGCTAATGCATTTCTTTCATTGCCACATGCAGGTGCACATGATGGTGGAAAACTGACTATGATGGTGACATAAATGCATACTGTCTATACTTCACTATCACACTGCTTGGATGATGAACAGACTTACAGTCCTATCCTAGTGATTATTATTACAGTCATTTAGTTGTTCTTTACACAAAGATGGGTGTTATTAGGCCTATGTTGTACTAGTTATCATTATTGTTTACACTCTTACGACCTTGATTTAATTATACCTACACTTAACATTTACATGGTGTATGTGATAATGTATAAGGTTTAACATATTATAATGTAGCACTATGTTTATTAAATCCTTGGTGTATAATGTTGAAGTCACATGGTAATCCATTCATGGAATATGATATATTCCATGAGTTATGGCTTAGTCCTAAGTTTATGCTACCAATGTTGGGGTTTATGTGTTGCATGATGGTTAATGGTTACAATGCGATTTGGGGTGGCAAAAACAAAAGGCCTTGGGTTTTGATTTCATGTAATATAGGAGAGGGTGGGGAATTTAATGTTCTTTGGAAAGCGTGGGTCTCAAGCATAGGGCTTGGACTAGGGTGAAGACATGGTTCAGTTGTGATTTTGTTAAGGAAGCTTTGTCTCTGGTCTGCACTGTGGCGTGGAGCTTGGAAGTTGACTGCGCTTGAAGGTATGTCTTCCAGTCTGGCTTGGTAGCGTTTTTTTAGTTGTTCATTTTGGTATTTTGGCATACTCCTCATATTGGATTTTGTTTGTAGCAGGTTGCAGGTTTCAGATAGTGTGGCTCATGGGTCTCCTCGGTGGTCAGCATGTTACCCATTACGGGTAAGCCCTGTTGTATTAACTCGAAACTATCCTACTTTTTTGATATTACAAGGCTGGAGAATGACTCCTGATGCTATAATCTCAACCCTCCCTTTCAGCTAGGGAGACATTCTTTGTCATACCAAGCTTATCTCATATGTGTTTAAGCTTTGTCACAAATAGAGGCTTATCACAAATTTGCAATCTTCTCTTCGATACCTATGTACTGGAACTCATGACCATGACTTCAATAAGTAAAAATTCATCTCAAATGTGTTTGATCATAAACACATACATGGTTTTCGAGAAAACTTGACTATTAACACCTAATGACTGTAAGCTCAAGTCTTTCACCCTAGTAGGTAGCATCCCACGCTACACTACTCCTTAGTATGTAGTACTATTTGAAAAAACCGTCATTTTTCTTTTGTAGTACTCTCATAAATACATATTTCTTCTGTAGTACTAGCCGCAATACACTTAGCTTTTGTAGTACTAGCCTTAAATTACATCTCTTATCTCAGGCTAAAACAATAGTTGGATAGCACAATCAAATAATAGGTCCGCCATGTATCGAATACAATAAAGAGCCTATTCTAATGTACCTGAAAGGTACGCAAACATATGCTTAGTAGTAAGCGTAAAACACAACAGGTCTGCTCAAAGACCACCCAACTACTTACATAAAGTAGCATAGTCTAGATCCAATCCAGAATAAAGTTTCTCTAAACTAGAAACCATGGATTTTTTAAATCCATCACATACAACATTATACAACAAATGTGTAATAACATGCAGAAAGAAAGACTTATCTTTCCTTTCACTCTTCAACATTTGTTTACTTCTTCAATCTTCTGTTATGTAGAGAAGTTCTTTATGAGCTTTCCATACTATGTGATGTCTTCAAGTCACGATAACTTTCTCAGTGATCCTTCTCTTTATATTTGCATCACCCCAACTACCTCTCCAAGAGGTATTAACTGTTCTCTAATAGTCCAAACTATAAATAGTCTCTGATACTTTTGACCATGTCTCTTCTCATGTAGATTCTCTCCACAAGTTGTCACAGCCCTTGATTGCCTAAGTCATGTACAATGACTAACTGGTGGGGACTTTATTTGTTATCTCCTATGAAGACACACCAATACTCCCTCTTCAACTAGAGGAGTTATTATGTACTATACCAAGATTGTCCTAGACATAATCTTAATAAGAATATTAGCAATGCTTCTCATCTATGGATATGTACCATGTCTCAAATGTAACTGACTAGAACCCTCAAAAGGTTTACTGATTTTCAACATGCTCTATCTAGAGAAACACATGTGATCTTCCTCAATCACTATATTATTCATATTTCATATATCTTTAAAACTCTATTTCACTGATCAAGACATATATGAGTTCACATACACTTGTACCAAGTAGGTAGCACAACACATGCTTTGTACATGTCAATGTACAAACTGCAAAGCACATAACAGATCCTGGGACCTGGGACTAAGCAAATACATCTCAATTGACTTTGAGATCCTCCAAATATGAAATAAGAATTATAAAGTTTCATATTTACCTTCATACGTGTGGCCATGGATTTGTAGTCCATAATATTGAAACTCTTCAGGCTCTTTTATTGCAGATGTTTCCTTAACTGAGGAAGATATTTGTAGGTCAATACCACACAACTAATCATTAAAATCATTAAAATATTCTTGAGTATAGTTCTCAACATCCTTATGAATATGAGCATCATGCATATCTCCCTTTTACAGGAGGTACATCAACTAGTTCCACTCGTTCTTCAGGAGCTAGTGAGACTAGAAACACCCTCTCACCATGTAAATGTGAGAATAAGAATATGGGTCCTCCATCACGGATACTTATGCTAATCTATATATGAATCTATTATTTGCCACATGAATCTAAATAACAATATCTTCAAGAGTCTCCACATGTATCAGAATATAATTAAGCCATCTATTTTTTTTGCTTCCCAAGAGACATAGGAACCTCTCGAACTATTCTCTTCCAGGCTTACCCATCAGAATGACTCCACATTCATGTATTTATTTAGTTGTAGGTAAGGGCATATAAATTTTCACTACAAGAAAAATTATTCTCATGGTTAGAACCATTTCATACTCATGAATTTTATTCACATGAAATACTTTCAATATACTGATAAATATTTACTTAGTTATGTACATATATTGACCAACCAATTTATCATAACCCATTATAATATTATGTACTGATATGAAGCCCTATATCAGTCCAAAAATTCATTTTTATGAAAGAAATATATAGCCCAATTTTCATATATCATGAGGTAAACATGAAGCCCTCTATCTAGCCAATCATGTAGTCTTATGTTCATAGTTCATGAAACAATCATGCTGCCCTAAATATCATGTCTTATGAATGATGTTTTCAAGCTTGTATCATTTCTACATAAGTCTTATATCAGTATTTATATCATCTCGCAAAATTTGGACTGATGAGATTGATAACATTCCAATAAAGATAGGAACAACAATGTATATGCTAAACACAATTCCAAGTCCAGGAACACAAATTGTAATAAAACATAATATGATTTTATAAGAGCATATGATAATTAAATAATCATGTAGCCCAACATTCATATCTCATGAATCAATCATGCATCTCTATATTTATGAAAGAAGCATGCAACCCTATATTCATATCTTTATGAAACAATCATGCATCATTTCTATTCATAATCATGCATGCTCTATATTCATATTTTATAAAATAATCATGCATCCTCTATATTCATATCTTATGAAGAATCATGCATCCTCTATATTCATATTTTATAAAATAATTACGCATGCTCTATATTTATATCTTATGAACAATCATGCATCCTCAATATGATTGTAATGAAACCATTCAAAAGCATATAGATCTAAGTAACATATAATAAAAAAATTGTGTACTTATATTTTTATTGTTTTGCATGCTCCCTCTTGATCTCTGCTTCCTTGTGAAGATTACCGTTGTCCCTCGGTCTTGATCTCTTTGTAAATTTGAGTGCACGCAAGAGGTAGCGAATCTCTGCATGGAGAAACTAGATCCCATGCAACCTGAAGTGAATGTTCTTCTTTCAAAGAAAAACTTCTTCCAACAATCATCCTCTTCTTTGGATGAGATCTCAACTCTATGAGGCTCTCATTATACACAAGATCCTTTGAATAATGATAATATCCAACTTACAAATCTTGGGGTTGTTCCATCAATTGGTCCACTTTGGAAAAATGGCCATAACACAAATTTTGAGAATTTTAGCTTCAAATACCTGATCGTATCTCTCACATAGTTGTGTATTTTTAAAATATTTGCATGGGTAAGATAAATCGGACAATTTCAAAAGTGGGTTTTCAACCGTTTTGTCCGATTACTCACAGATTGATCAAAACATCTCCACAAAATTTGTCTCCTAAAAAGTGATGGAAATGGTGCATGTTGACTTTCTCTTTAATTCTCTTTGCATAAAGAGTCGTCACTCACTGAGGTCAAGTAAACATCTAGATCATTCCCCTCAAGAATGATTCACACTCTTTCCTTCAATTTGGAAGTATATTCAAACTAGTCTTCCAGTTGGATGGAGATGAATGCCATGGCTTAAAACTCTTTGCTCAACACTTCTCAAGATTGCATAGGCTATAGTTGCTTGCGCAAACTAAGATCTTGCACGATCTTGCTCTGATACCGTGTTAGTGATTGAGAAAAATATGAAGAAACTTGAACTTTAAAATTTTAATCCATAATAATAGTGCATATAAATCTCATCTATAATCCAAAGACATAAATCAAACCATACAACACAAAATATACCCTGGGAAAACCCTCTACTGATTCAGAGGATAAAAAACCCACCAAACGATCTTAGAGTATGATATATTAGTAACAGAGAATGATTACAACACAATAGGAGATCGTTTTCACCAAGAGCACCAGAGAGTGGAGATCAAATGGAACACCATATCTAACTTTCCAAGTGCATAGCACTTTAATAACAAGTCAAATTAGGTTTTACAACAAAAATAGAATGGTTGCATGTAGCAACAACTTGTTAACACTTAGAACACTAATACATCTCTAATCATGCACCCGATACTGATCTCGTGTCAAGATGGCACTCCATAATTATATTCCATGTGAAGATATGTGCCTTCCATTAATTAACTAACTCTAACTGAGTAGTTAACTAAGTTGCACTGAATGTAACTGAGTTGAACTGAATGTAACTGAACAGAACTAGATGTAACCAAACTGAATGTAACTAAATTGAATTGAATGTAACTAAACAGTAACTGAATGTCGCTGAACAGAACTGAATGTAACTGAACAATAACTGAATGTAACCAAACAGAACTAGTGCTTCTCCATCAGTGTTTATTTCCAATAGTCACTTTCATAAATTAAGGAGTTGATTCCTTAATTAACTAAACTTGTTTACCATAACTAATACTCAACTGATATCTAATCAATTCGAGTTTTACTTGGTGGAAACATACGCAATTCGAGTTCTCTCTCTTTCTCTGTGCTTACTAAATATCTATGCATGGTCCATATGCGTTTTCATTAAATAATCATATTTATCAGATCATACTCATAAGATCATTTCAAAACCTATGATCATATGTATTTCCTAGGGTCATATAGTCACATGCTAAAGTAAATCACTCTAGGGGTATCTAATCCCTAAAGGATACCTGTAGCATCCGTTTACCATGACTAGCCATACATCACATAATATATCTATTTTACATAGTAGAGTACACCACCTCACAACATGAGGATATTTGTAGGAATACACAAGCCTACTATCCACCTCAATCATATGAGGATATTCATAGGGATACACAAGCCTACTGTCCACATCAACCATATGACATTCATAGGAATAGACAAACCTACTATCCACCTCAATCATATGAGGATATTCGAAGGGATACACAAGCATACTATCCACCTCAATCATATGAGGATATTCATAGGAATACACAATCCTATTGTCCATCTCAATCATATGAGGATATTTGTAGCACTACACAAGCCTACTGCATCACCACCTCAATCATATGAGGATATTTGTAGGACTACACAAGCCTACTGTCAACCTCAATCATATGAGGATATTCGTAGGACTACACAAGCCTACTATCTTGGTATTACTCACAAGACTTTACAACATCACCACCTAAATCATATGAGGATATTCGTTGGACTACAGAAGCCCACTATCTTGATATTACAAGGTTGGAGAATGACTCCTGATGCTATAATCTCAACAAAACACATGCTAAAAGTAAGTCATGGAGCACTTGAGAAACATCCTGGAAACCAATTTTAGCAAGTCTACTTTATTCCTAATTCCCTAAACTGCATATTCGCTTTTTTTGAAAAGTTGCCTTGCTTTACAGTTGATTTAAGGAAAAAGGAAAAGCTAGTCTAGGTGTAACTACCTTGTTTTTTTCCGACATCATCCTCCCTAATTTTATCCAAATAAGAGCATGTATGAGTTTTATTTCCATCCCTCTTTATTTTTCCCACTTGACTTAGCAAATTCGTGAGCATCTTCATAGATTTGGAAACTGCTTTATGCACCTATGGCGGATTTGACTAGATTTGGTAAGCCTTCTTTTTTACTATTTCAAATGGAATCCTTATGCATTTGGACCTCTCATGTAATTATTTATTTGAGCAGCCTATTACCTCACAAGGATGGCTATTGTTCACTTACTCAATTCATATTAGTGTTATGCTCCAATTTTAGTTTTCTTTGCTATGAATTTTCATGTTTGATTAGCAATTTTTTGAGTGTTATTGTTCTATCTCTTGGGTTCAATTTAAAGATGGTATCAGACCCTTTTGTAGATCAAATTGTCTCCTTCCAAATTGTTATTGCAGTTTTGTCATCATTGACTAGGAGCGCATTCTATTGACTGGAGGGCACAACCACTAAGCTATAGACCAATCTCAGAAGATCATCTTGACTCCATTCAATTTCTTTGAGTGGAAAGCTGAGATGGAGATATTGTTGAGAGAGAAAGGTATCTATAGGGTGACTATGGCAACTGAGGCAGAGCCCAATGCAATTGCAGAGAAAATTAAATGGCACAAGGGGAAGAATTAGGCCTATGGTGTTTTGTGTCTAACTATTTCAAGAGGCCTCCTCTTACATATTGATGGATTGACATCAAATAATGAAGTGTGGAAGAAGTTTGAAGATATTTTAGGAAAGATAGATGATATGAGAGGACATCAAATCAAGAATGAGCTGATCTCTTTGAGTCCCACTAGCTTCAAATAATTTCAACTCTACTTTTCCAAGTTTAAGGCCCTTGTTTTGCAGCTAAAACAGAGTGGGATCGAAAAGAAGGAAGAGCAACTAGTCTTGGCCATACTCTCTAATCTTGTTCCTAACTATTTAGTGTTTTTTTCAACCTTGCATGCCAGCAAGTTGACAGCACGAGCCTGTAAGATGCCTAAGCTTGTAGAGTTCATGGAATCCCTCACACAAGAGAAAGATAAATTGGTGATTATGGGCATCATCAAACCTTCCAAAGACCAAGCTTTGGTTACTGAAGATTCAAGGGTGGATTAAAAAATCAAGAAAAAAGATAAAAATCCACTTGAGCAAAAGAGAGACAAGTCAAAGTCTCAAGAGGAGCCTCAAAGCTCTAAGAATAACTCCCAGAAGATGAAGAATAAAGGAGAAATGAGCAAGTGCGCATACTGTAGTAAGGGATATCATCTTGAGAGCTCTCGTATGAAGAAGAAAATTGAAGAATAACATCATAGAGAAGAATAACATCTCCCTTCCTGATTGATCAAAGAAGAAGGAAGGAGGATCAAATTCAGAAGACAGAGAGAGAGAGTACATGCCTCGGTTGTTGGCACATCAAGCTCACCTAGATTCATCATAGATTCTGGAGATTCTAGACATATGCTTTCAACAAAGGATACATTCTCCTCTCTTGACATGTCGAAAGGTCCAACAATATTTTTGGGAGATGACTCTCTCACTGACAGTTTGGGGAAAGGTAGGATTGATCTTGACCATGGTAGTTTCAATAATGTGTTGTATGTTCCAGGTCTTGCCTCTAATTTATTGTCAGTGTATCAAATGACTCATACTGGGTCTCCAAATAAGGTCATGTTCTCCCTTCATGATGTTGAAATCACTGATATTTCGAATGGTAAATTCATAGCAAAATGTGTTGTTGATCACACTTCAAAGGTATACAAGTTTTCCCATTTTCTACCCTACTCAAACCCCTCTGCTCTTCTGATTCATGCTAATGAAGCAAGCAAGATTTGGCATGAAATATTTGGCCATCTTAACTACAAGTATATTTCTGATTCGAGTGAAAAATATATGGTCATAGCGTTACCAAAGATCAAGTTTTCTAAGGGAGTCTGTCAAGGTTGTATCCTAGGAAAACAATCAGAGCACAAGTATGAGAAAGATAGTCATGAGAGAACATCTGCACCACTTGATTTGATCCATAGTGACATTTCTGGTCCATAACCTAATATGTCCATGAGCCAAGCCAAATATGCAGTCACCTTCATAGATGACTTTTCCAGTTATTGTTGGGTTCACTTCCTAAAGAATAAGTCTGAAGTTCTTGACCTCTTCAAAGTCTTTAGAGCCTTGGTTGAAAACCAGTCTGGGAGGAAACTCAAGATCCTTAGATCTAACAATGGTGCTGAGTATGTCAAGTATGAGTTCATTCAATATTGCAAAGATGTAGGTATTCATATCATAGCATTCGATTCCTTACACACCACAACAAAATAGTGTTGCTGAGAGAAAGAACAGATCATTGAAGGAGATGGAAACCTGCATGATGGAGGCTAAGACTTTTCAACCAATGTTTTTGACCAAGGCTATAAAATGTGCATCATACATCTAGAACAAGGTGCCTCATAATCATCTTGATGGTATGACTCCTTTCGAAGCTTGGATTGGGCACAAGCCATATGTGACCCATTTCAATATTTTTGGCTCAAAGGCTTGGGCTAGAATTCCAACGAGAAAGAGGAAGGATTTGCAACCCCAATGCAAAGAGTGCATATTTGTTTGGTATTCTGAATATTCAAAAAGGTAAAAGCTTATAAACTTGAGCACTATCAAATCTTTCATTGAAATAATTGTTCAGTTCCAAGAAGATCCTTTAGCAGTAGTTGAGGTTGGAGAGTCCTCTTCATCACTAGAACTATTGATTGTACGTGAAGAGACTAATGAGTTTTCTGATTCTGATATGTCTGATAATGGTGATTTGATTGCATATCCTAACATTCCTATAAGACCAAAATGGGAATCAAAGACCATTCATGCAGCTAGGGAACTAGCTGGAAATCCTAATGACACTAGGAGGACTAGATCTCAATTTGAGAGTGCCCTTTGTGTGAAAGATCCTTTATTTTATGATAAGTGCTATCTGATGGTTGAATCTGATCCACAAACATATGAAGATGTGGCACATGATCCAAGATAGAAAACATCCATGAAGGAAGAATTTAGCTCGCTCCAGAAGAACAACACTTAGGAACTGGTTGATATTCCCCCAGGGAGGAAGCTAGTTAATTGTAAGTGGGTTTTCAAGACTAAGTTTGTTTTTGATGGTTCACCTTCAAAGTATAAGGAAATATTGGTAGCTAAGGGATACTCATAAGTACATAGTATTAACTAAAGTGAAACCTTTGCGCCAGTGGCAAAGATGAACTCCATAAGGCTAGATCTAACCATTGTAGCTTCGAAGCAATGGGAAGTACATCACATGGATGTGACGTGTGCTTTCCTAAATGGAGATCTCACTGAGTATATTTACATGCAACAACCAAAATGGTTTGTTTCTAATCCATCTGTTATGGAGAGAAATTCCTATGGCTTGGGGTACCACAACAGACAGCTTGACTCCAGAAATCGATCCTTTCCTATATGCAAGAGAAACCAAATATCTAACACTAAAGGATATCGATTCACACATTATTTTGGATGATTGATGTAGATCCCCATTGAGCTTTTCCACTCTAGATTGTATTGATAGATTGCTATCTTAACACTCAACAAAAAAGACTACCTATCTTGATAGATTGCTATCTTGATAGATTGCTATCTTAACATTGATGTATTCCCAAAAAATAGTCGTAGCAAGAGAATCTGCCACTAATGACTACAAGTCTCAAGAAACTCAAAAATGACTCTAGATTCCTATCCCAGAATAAATGATTTGAAGTTGATGGGATGAAATCCTCTTGAACGAGGGCATTAAGGAATCCCCCATTATCCAACACGAGGTATTCAGCAAAGCTGTATAATGTGGAAGGACTCGATCATAATCTGCATGAACCAGTAACTATATCAGGAATGGCTGACTCGGGTTTCAACTTCCTTTGAACAAGAGGATAAAGGTAAATGGTGACTAAATGTAGGCAGCATAAACTCAATATACAAAACTAGGACATCTCTACGACACAAGAGGCATTGACATAGGCTCCATAGGGACTGCAAGCTTAACCATTTGGTGGAGATAAACTCAGAGAAATGAGTAGAGATCCTAAAGTCAAACTATTACCCAACCAACGGATGTGATATACAGTGCTCTGTTTGAAGGCAACACGACTCGGCTGCTGCCAAAGATAACATCTTTTCTTGTCCGGATTTTTGGTTTTTTTATTTTTTTGGACTGTTTCAAATATTTTGAAAAGCTTAAAAAAGAATAAAAGTGCTTTATAGTTACATACTAGGATGAGACGAGTGTCACGGGGCAAAAAAACTAGTTGAAAGCAACGGAACATACCTATGCTCAATGCAAGGACACACGTGTAGGATAATGACACTCAGGGGAAATTCCCCTCCCAGTAAAAATAAGGAATCAAGCTATAAAGGATATACAAAATGTCTCTGCGTGGCTAGACATGAGACAAGCTTGGGCTATATGGATGATACTCAAAGTCAGGGAAGCAGGAATAAGGCTCAATGAGGCTGGCAAAGCTTGTGATAATGCAATTACAACTTGACATAAGGGAGTCCTGGGGAAATAGGCCAACAAAAGATCAAGAGGAGTATGAGCCTCTTGCGAAATGTCATGACAACACTATATAACAGACTCCCACACCCTAAAGGACAAAGTGTTGTCATGGGCACCAAATGCAAACAACGAGCTAACTAGGGAACCCATGTAAAGTCAAACTCTACCATTCACATCATGTCACTTCTAAAACAACAAGAAGGTTCCGTGACAGGATAGAATGGGTTCGTACCTTAGGTTATAATGAAACGATCATAAGGTCATGCAAAATGCAAATGGAGGTGAAATCTAACCTATATGCCAGTTTAAACATCATACTTGAGATCGACACGAACGGGTCGAAACAATGGTTGAAACGATGCTCAAAACGATCTCCTACATCATCATATTAGTCAAAAACAGTCCAAAAGGGTCAGAAACGGTCCAAAACTATAGAAAGGGGGTAAAATTTTGAAAAAAATTGAAAAATTTCTATAAATAGTAAAAAAATTAAAAACAGTATATATCATTTGAAATTTTTACCCTGTTGAGCTCAGAACTTCAAACACAAATTCTGGGAGTTTCATCTGGAGGAATTCGACACCGTTTTTTCCATGTAACTTCCCATGCCCCCGTTCTTCCATTTGAATGAAATTTTTTTCAAATTCTATGGTCAAAATCAATTTCTAGGCCACTCTAAGATATGCACCTCGGCCCACGCAAAAATCAGGGGTTTTTCTGCGTATAGGGCTGGCTATACATGGAAAAATGGCCCAAAGTCGCGTACATACATAGCTGTTTTACAATGAGTCACATATGCGGCTGCGTTCAATGTTTCTTAAGACAAATAATGACCAAAATTCAATGTAAATGTGCAGGACGGTTCTAGAATGGAGGGAGAGAGAACACGAGGATGTAGAAGAGGTTGTATGGGGCGATCTAATGGCTCAACAAGCTCTTCATGCATACGGGCTCTACAAGTTTTGGTGTCTTGTGGGCTTAAGGGCCAAACCAAGACTACTGCAGATGCTAGTAGACTACTGGGATCCTGACTCAAAGTATTTCCAGATCAACGGGATGTCCCTCACCATAAAGGTGGAGGACATATACTTCATTACAAGACTATCGTGATAGGGGGAAGTGGTGAACCTACATTCTCGCGGGCCCAGATGTGGCCTTACCATTGATGAGTCTATTGCTGTGTACTGTTATCTGGACATGGAGAAGGTTGGGATTCATATCACAATAGTTGGGATTCAGATCACAACAAACTCCATACAGGTACTGGTCCTGAAGGCCATACTACTCACACTCAGCAGGATAGCAGGGCTAGGCTCACTCCACTAAGCCTCATGGCCCTTGATATTCTATGCAATGGAGTGCATGAGACCCACAGTTTGCGATTCGAGTACTATGTTCTTGAGTAACATGAAGCAACAACTCAGCGACTGGAAGATGGGCAGTGTATGAAACTTCAGTTTTAGTAGTATACTGAGCACATTCTTCTTCGAGCGTGTTTCGGGACTCAACCCTAGAGTTGATGTTCCTCTTCACGGGGTTCGAGATCTAGCCCAATGACATTGGGTAGATACGATGCATAGACTAGGTGGAGGTAGGGTGTCCAACCCCTATCTAGCTGATTTCTTTCCATGGTGGCAGTGGCAGATAGTTGTCGTCGATGATTACCCCTATGGAGAGATAGATTTTTGGGAAGATCTCAACATGCCCCTACCACCAGGATCAGCATACGGTGACATTGGTAATGAAACCCAACCCTCTATTTAAGTTTTTTGAATTATTAAATTTTTTGTGTTTTTTGATATATAGACTCAAAAGACATGTTTTTGCATGACAACACATAGTGACATCCTGTCATATGTATGCAGATGTAGGACCACGGTGGCCTGATGGTTTCACTCATCATAGATGGAGGGCATGAGGAGATGATATCATGGGTTTGGATGTGGAGCAGACGCTCCAAAGCATCCACACAAACTTTGTGCGGCTGACACATAGGGTACCCATGGTGTAGGTCGAGGACATGCCTAAGGCCATGCAGCATCAGGTGGTGGGTGTACCATGAGCATGGGTGTGGTTGTTTTGATGGCTAGCTAGACCCGTGGTGACTTTCCACGATCATAACCCCCCTCCTCCTCCCCAGGCTTAGATACCTGGGAGTGACACATTTTTGTACTACCGTGTATTATATTTTGGTGGCTCTGAAGCCCCATTTTTGTATTATGATACTTATGTATTATCACATTTTGGATGTTTAATGAAATTTTTTTATGATGATCGATTTTATTTATTTACATGTGTAAAAATGTATGTTTTTTATGAGCTTATGGTCTGTGAAACAAATGCCAATCTAACACATAGTTAGCATATGATTCAGCAATTTGATTATAAATTCTTGGAACATGTATATATGTTATGTTGTCAAATTACCATTCTAACGATCTCACACGTAAGAATCTTCATAATAATGTTGGATCCCTAACATGATATAAGCCATTCAGTTGTGACACTATTAACTGTGAATGAAGACGTACCTCAAGAGAGAGAACACCATGTGAAATGGCATCCCGTAGAAGCTCGATAACGTCACTATATTCAACAACATTGTTTGAAGAGGGCCGTAAACATACGCCTCCTGAAGACAATACCTGACCTGTAGGAGTCTAAATCACCCAAGCAGCAGAGGCTGAGTGTTGAGTGTGATGGCTAGCACCATCAGCGAACCCTTTATAGATGGAAGACTCCATTGACATCTGCCATAAGAAACGAAATCTAATAAAAAACCTGATCACCATAAGAAAAACCTAACTATGCAAAATACTGTACAATAATATACAATAATCAACCTTGGATGAGAATCATGCATAGTACTTTTTAAGATACAACCCATTTCTAGGCTCTGCCAAGGCCATCCCCTCATAATCTACTAGCTCATAGGAGCCCTTCTCTAACACACGCTTGACAATGTAAGGACCATGCCACATGGGGTTAAAATTTCCTGCCCCCGAGGGTTGTTTATCTTGATAGCACAAAAGGACCAAATCTCCTTCACTAAACTTCCTCGGATGAACAAACTTATCATACTGGACCTTAACGCAATGCTTATTTACTTCTAGATCCACTAAGAAATCTCTGTGCTGCTCATCAAGCTTCTCTAAGTGGACCAAACATTCCTCCAATGGGAAAGTGTCTGGTAAGAGCTCTATGGCTAGCTTTAATGAAGGGATTTGGCATTCAACTGGCAAGACAAACTCCTCTCCATGTACAAGCTGATATGGAGAAAAATCGATGGCAGTCTTAATCACGGTTCTATAAGCCCACAAAGTATGATATAACATGATATGCCAGTTGGTCTTGCTTTGTGTGATGGTTTGTTTGATAATGGACTTAAGTGATTTGTTCACTGCTTCAACCTATCCATTCGCTTGAGGGTAATAAGAAGAGGAATGCTCATGCGTATACCCTAACTTTGAGGCAAACTCTTCCATCATTCGATTCTGAAAGTGCCTACAATAGTCAGTGACAAGATTCTTTGAAATACTGAACTGAGTAATGATCTGGTTGAATACAAAATGTACGGCTATCTCGCCATCGGATTTAACCATGGGAATAGTCTCATCCCATTTCATGAAATAGTCAACAACCACTATAATATGATGATGCCCCCTAGATGAAGTTGGGTTACAATCCATGAAATCAAGCCCCCTCTTAGTGAAGGTACCGGCGGTGGTAATTAGATGTAACGGGTTAGGATGTGAGTGCATATTGTGTGCAAACACTTGGAAAGGGTGGCACTTCTTGACTGCATTGAGACAATCTTTAAAGATCGATGGTCAGAAATAACCCTCTCTCAAGATTTTTTGGGTTGTAAAAAGCCCAGATAAATGACCACCACATGCCCCTCCATGGCAATCATTCACCACAATCTCAGCCTCCTCATGAGTTAAAGAACAACGTAAAATGGAATCTACCCCATGGTAGTACAATCTGTTATCCACTATAAGGTAGTTCTTGGATACGTGACAAAACCATCATTGTTCATCCCGTGAAAGGTGAGTAGGGACATTCAATGTTTGTAAATATATGATGATATCCCCATACCATGGATCCAAAGTTGAGATCAAGAAAATGTGATCATCAACAAATGCATCTTCACAAACTTCCTCCTCTTCTTCGCTTGGGAAATTAGATATAAGTTCTGTAAAAATCAACGATTTTTTCGATTTTTCCGAAACAAACTCAAGATCGAATTATTGAAATATGGAAATCCCCGTATTATAATTTCCCTCTATCATCCTTCTAGTGAGGACAAAATGAAATGGATTGACATGGGCTACCACCAAGGTTTGGCGAAGGAGAATATAGTGTCTCAATCTTTGAACCGCATGAACTGTAGCAAAGGAAAGTTTCTCCACATGGAAATAACATATCTCTACATCTATAAGGCTTTGGCTCAAATAATATATGACATGCTCATGGAGCTCCTCATCGTCTTGAACCAAAACCATACCAATCGTCTCCATGGACATGGCCACATACAGCAAAAAGTCACGGCTATAGTCGGATGGACTAATCACAGGGGCCGATGCTTAGGCTCATTTAAGTGCATCAAAGTACTCCTGGGCTCACTCATCCCAGCAGAAGGTAGTGTCCGTATTCAAAAGATGCATAAATCCTCTAGTCAAATTGGAAAAATTAACCACGAATCTTTGCAAGAAATTTGCCATGCCCTGCAAACATTTAAGATGTCTAATGTTTCTCAGGGGATACAATTGAAGTATTACCTCAACCTTTAAGGGATCGACTCTTATACCCTCTTTCGAGACAATGAACCCTAACAAGTGACCATACTTCACACAAAAGATGCATTTATGAGTATTTAACCTAGCTAAATAATGGCGGCATCTTTCGAACACTAATCTCAAATGGTAGGAATGACGGATCCTCTGACGAGAATGAGCAGCAAGGTCATCCAAAAATACTTGAATAATCAATTTGAGATCATGGAAGATCAAGGTCGTAGCCCATTGAAATGTGGATCTAGCATTTTTAAGGCCGAAAGGCATATTTTGATATGCAAAGGTACCCCAAGGAAGAATAAATGTGGTTTTATGTTGGTCCTTGGCTTTGATCTATATCTGATTGTATCTGAAAAAGTCATCCATAAAGGAAAATACGTCGCTTCGTACACACTCATCCAAAATTTGATCAATAAATGGTGTGGGAAAATTATCCTTAGTACAGGCACAATTCAAGTCATGGAAATTAGTGCATATATAGATCGCTCCCTATTTCTTATCAATTGGAATGGGGTTTGACAGCCACTCCATCAAGGGAATGGGATAGATAAAACTAGCATTTAACAGCTTTTCTATCTCAGCCTTAATTGCGGGTGTTTTTCTAGGATTCACCGCACGCATGCATTGTCGAATAGGCTTAGCATTGGGATAAGTTTTAATTTCATGTTCAATAATACGAGGGTCAATACCTAGCATTTCCTCATATGACCAAGCAAAGACATCACGAAACTCTTTGAACAGTTTGGTATACTCTTGAATCTCAGCATTGGAACATTCTTCCCCGATATAGACATTCTCAATCTTTCCAAGATCGTGAGAGATATTGATAGGGATGGTAGGAGATATAGGCACCATGTTTCCATCATCCATCGGACCAAGAGAGCTCAATGGAACCACGGGACTACCAATTCTCTCACTAAGAATCTCCCTAAATTATTCACACTCCAAACAATCGAGCTCAGGAAGAAAATAACATCTATGATGTAACTTTTCCTAAGGTGGCTCAGCCCCAGACATGGCCTCAATAATAGATTCATCTGATGGAAAAACACTATCAAGGCAATCATGTGCACGAGAAGACTCAACTGCCCATGCAGGAAGCACATATGGGTCCTCCTCCTCTGTCTGTGAAGAGGAAGGACTAGGCTCTGCAACACATTCAAGATTCGCTTGATATGCTATCATTGCTGCATGCAACGGCATGTCCATTTCGATAGGCTTACTCGAAGGATTTGGTGTAGGAAGGATCCAAGGATCTTCCATATGGGTAGTGTGAAAAGACACTGATCTCACTAAAGACAAAGCCCCACCTAAACTAGACCTGATCATAATAATGGGTTTAGGACAACTAAAGCTTCCCATAAGGGATGGATACATGCCAACACCCACACTCCCAGTTGTTGGATGAGAATGATCGATAATCGGGATAGAAGCTCCTGATGATGCAGTAACACTCGGATTTTTTAATGATTTCTGATCAATCATAACAATCTTCCCATTAAATGGAAATCATACAACTCGAAATAGTGAATGAGCTAAAACTTGAATACTATACATCCAATTCCTACCCAGTAATAGATTGTAATCAAGGGGTCCATCAACCACCTCGACCTCGATCACGACGGTCTTCCCTCCCAAACGGACCTTAAGAGAAGGAAGAATTTCATGCGATCGAAATGATCTACCATCAAAAGCAGTCAACATGGTAGTGGATTTAGAGAGCTTGGGGGAACCCAAACCCTTCCAACATGACAAAGACATCACGGAAGTAGCAACGCCTTCGTTAATCACAGTGCATTTGACAGTCATGTTAAGACATTCTACATGAATCAAGAGAGACTCATAGTAAGGAAAGTGAGGTTTTAGTCCCACAGTTTCAAATTTGATGATGGAGGAAGAGTTATCATCGTTAACACGAAGAGCAGAAATCAAAGCCTTCCTTTGTGAAGGACAACTTTGAAGTACTTCAAGTGCAGACATTGCACAAGGAGTGTGGCCCAAATCCTCAACAACAGAATAGTTCTGGGAAGTTTGGGCATTAGGATTGTGTCCCAAACACTTTAGGACTCCCTTCGGAATGCGAGGTGTGACTTCAAGTTTATCCATAGGGTTTTCAATATGCAAAGGGCTCCTGGGTGGAGCAGGTTCCTTTCCAAGGTCTGGTTTTGACGAACCATAGTCCTTTGCATGAATCACAACCTTAGTAGCATGCACCATATTGATGCAACCATGACCACTACTAGCCTCCGGTAGATCTTGATCTCCACTAGACTGATCATGGGTCCTCGATTTCATGTTTTGATTATGTGGTAAAGGGTTGGTCAGCACAGCTGGGCTCTGTGCTATGAATCTCGAGGTGTCTTCCATACGAGGGCACAAGTGAGTGAGGTGGTCATCCTTACACAACTTGCAAGAAAACTTAACCTTACATTTAGAATGCTTGTCTCCCCTAGCATTTTGAGTGTTCTTGTCATTATAATTGGCATTTTCATTCCTATTCCCACCCTTATGATTGTTTTTACCCTTTTTCTTATTCCTTTCGGGTTACTAGTTACCCTTCTGGTCCGACGATTGCACCGAAAGCACATTCACCATTTGGGTGGGCTGAGATGAAGTTGTGCCTTGTCCCAAGGCAGATTGGTTGATTGACAATTGAATCACCTGTTTCACAACCAAATCCACAGGTTTGGTACTCGTACAACCAACAGTGCGATTGGCATGTGGTCGAGGTTTGACCTTAGGGTCCAAACTAGAACACGGAGCGTTAGGAATGATCTCATATAACAATCCGGATTCAACATAAATCAAATCCAATTCTTGTGCCCTAAAAATGGCTTGTTCCTCGTTCTGAACTTCGGAAGTAGAAACATCCTTCTCTATATTAGGTAGTAATGATTTAAGGAACCACTCGAGGAGAAACTCTAGCTGTATAAAGGCTTTAATCAATCTCTTCCGTCTATGCCACTCTTGGATATGGTCTAAGATATGCGTGGCTTTGTCTTGCTGAAATGTCCATAAGAATTATGTACCAATGTCGTAACACACTGGTAGTTGAAAGTGATTAAGAAAAGTCATAGCTAGGCCATCGAACAAAACGAATGCCCCCCTAGGTAACCCTATGTACCAATTTGCTACAGGCCCGGTTAGGGTGCGTTGAAATAGACTTAAACAGATCGAATCATCATGTAAGTAATTAAAAGAGAACCAAAGTTGAAATGTAGTAACATGTTCACTAGGATCTTCTCCTGGTTTGCCCTCAAATTTGGGAATGTCCTAGGGAATCTTGGCAGGGATAGCTGGCAAAGCCGGGTCATAAGATACCGGAACGTTCATTAGTCTCGACAAGTCAAAAAAATTTAACATTGCGAGGAAAGGAAACCTAGGTTGAGCAGGTCGATGCCACACTCCCTGATAGTTTTGGTTCACACAAGACAGATTACCATAACCACAATGGCCATGGCCATAGTAGCCTCCTCCCATTTTACCTGTGTAGGGTGGGATGGAAGGACCATAATGTGGTGTACCTTGACTATTTCGAGCTACAAAGCCATAATTCGGGGAGTAAGCGGGTTTTTGATACCCATACCCATAAGGTGAATAACTCTGTTCATACTACGGTCCATAATATTGTCCATGGGAAGTTCCGTAAGATGTCCCATGGGATGTCGCATGAGAAAATCCATAAGTAGGAATATGGGGAACTCCCTGTGATAGACCATAGGATGTTCCAGAAGTAGGAATATGACCTCTGGAGACAATAGGAGGTACTTGAATTTGAGACACAGCTACGCGAGTAGCAGTAGTACGAACATGAATAGTAGCAACATTCTGGCCCGAAGGACCATGTGAATGAGGGAGAGGAATAACATTCAAAGAACTAGGATTAGAGGATGAAGGGACATGTGAAGTGATGTAAGTGGCATTCTCTATAGTCACTCGTATTGGTTTTGGTATCCTAATAGGACTACTAACACCAGGTCTAGAATCAACATGTGATGTAGCCTCCACCACTGGGATGGAGGGTGCAATGTGACTCGTGCTCCCGAATCACTCCACATGGAAAGGAATAGGAGTGCCCCCAGGCATAGCGTTAGGTTGTCACATACCCCAATTTTGTAAAATAATATTAATTATTTTAATTACATTTCCTAAGACATTATGTTAAATTTAATGTAGAGTAGGAACTGATGACTCAACAGAGTCAAAAGAAGTGGAAAGTAATTCTGAATATTTTATTATAAATAAATAAAAAGTGGAGACAATAGCATTGGGAGTGCTGTTAATAAGAGGTTACTGGTCAAATTGGTGGATGGAACTAGGTGGAGGGAAAAAGACAAGTGGCAGCATCCTCAAACACTTCCTAATTTGCAGGTGGCAACTTCCCTATATTTGGGGTCATGATCCCTCAAGAAAGTGGGATCAGAGCAGGTGGCTCAATAAATGAAAACTAACCCAAAAAAAGACCTAGGAAATATTTTAAAAATACCCAATGAATAGAGCTGGGGTTGCTCAGATATTTTCCAAAGAAGAATCATTTAGGTGAAATGCTTTTTAGGAAATTCATTAGGGAAAAAGGGAAAAACAGTAAGGAAGTTGTTCTGAAAGGAATGCTGCAGTAACTTGGTTTATTACAACTTGTTAGCTGGGAGAACTTACTAATAAGTTCAGATTTGATACTAAGTTTGAAGACTGGTATTTGGCTATTTATGCACCTAGTTCCAGCCATGGAGACAAGAGCAAGATCGGGGGTCCTGAGGAGTCACTGTTTGAGCGCTCTCCAGGAGTTGGTAGGGAGGAACGGCCTCCCATTGCTATTGTTGTCCCAGTTCCAGAACAGGTTCTGCCATCTACTAAATCTTTGTTTTAATATATATTTATGATTGAATGGTAGATTTGTAGTTTATGGTATAAGAAATTAGATGGATTAGTAATGAAGTGTTCTCAGTTTATTTTGTAACAAAATCTTTTTGATGAGAATTACAAGCCCACCTATGTTTTTCCACATTTGGTGTGACCAGACCGTACTCCAGCATAGGGGTAAATTTCCAATAAAAGTAGTATGATGAAAACACAGAATGGTATGTGATGAAATTATAGAATAGTTTCTTTGTGTAGTTTTTTAGAAGAAATATATTGGTTTTAGGAGTAGCTTTATTCTGTACAGAAAACTGTCAAGTATTTTAGAACAGAGAAGTAAATTGAATTGTTCACTGATAATAATATGTACCAGTAGAGAAAAAAGTTCTTAATATTTTAGTTACTATCAGTAACTTTAATTTTCTATTTGAATATCAATGAAGAGTAGCTAGAATCTCTATTTATTCCTACAGGTACTCTAGTATAGCAGAATTTACTTTTGTAAAATAAAATATGTTATTCATTTATTCCTGTTCTACTTAGTTAAGTTTAAATAAAAACATATCACTGCAACCTATACTAATTAAGCTATTAACAATATAGAACTTGCTTAGTGATTTTTCTTTCTTTTCTTTATAAACATTAAATTGTAATATAATACAGAAAGTTTAAGGACCTGATAACAACAGGATATTTTATTCTATGAGTATAAACAACCAGGAACAAATTACCTGTTTTCTAAATACTTACCAAGGAAACTAAATTTAAATAACAATAAAAGTAATAGTACTCTAGTTAGGGTAAAAACATTATTTTTATAAATGCCATTTACTATCTTACTATTTACTTTATAAAGATAGCATTATGAGGTAACTACAGTAATACCTTAATTTATTCTTGTAAACCAAAATTATAATATAGATTCTGTACTCTAGAATTACTGACAGTTACATAGTAATTTTCTTTTTACACCCATTTATTCCAATCTGAAAGGTAACAGTTCTACGTAACTGTTTATATTTAGAAATAAAGTAGGTCAAATGTATAAACTTTGTACAGAATATAATAGAATTTAATTTTAAAAATACTGTAGATAAAGAAATCAAGTATAGTATCACATAGGATATAAATACAGTGTAGAAGGCTCGAACTATCGAGCTTAACAAATATTGTAATACTTAATTAATAACCCCACAATTTACAAAAGAGTATTACAAATTAACAATGGTTTTTAAAGGAAGAGGCTGTACGTATTTCTCTTACTGTCAATATTAGGGTTTAACCCTATTAATCCAAAAATACAATTAAATCACAACTGTGGAGCCAAGACAATATTTCTACTCACGGCCGTATTAAAAAAATTCAACACAGTAAGCCGAGCCTCAACTACTATAATTATAATATAAATAAACATATAAATTTTAGTACTGAAAGTAAACAAAGAAATACAGAAAAGAAAACAGTATTAATACTTATATAATAGAATCAGGGTGAAAACCCTGTAGAATTTATAATTATAGCAGAAGTAAGGAGTCGAGGGTTATAAACCCTTTTCCAAGTTAGGCTCACGGCCTCAACTATTACACATTAAAGCCAAACAGTAGGTCGAATAGATTTGCAAAGCCCTCGACCCCTTCAAGCATTTGAGGAGTATGGCATATTTTCCTCAGTCTTCCTTTTACTTCTTATACAGCATTAAAGACATAAAAAGAACTAACTTATGCAATCACGGCCGAAGCCAGAGCACCCCCGCAAAATGCAGGGCCTCTTCATTTACTACAAGTATCAAACAAGTTAACAGGACAGCTGAAGCCACAAGGGTTACGGGCCTCATTGCGCCAACGCTCAAAGGTTCCAAAGGAACCCCACAAATAGAAAGAGCCATGGTGTAACCAGGCTTACCGGGAGCTTGTAGCCGCTGCAACTACTTTGCATCAGAAGCCGCGCAGAAGAAAGGGCCGAGACCTATTAACAAATAAGAAAACCACATTAATAAAAATGTGTAAGTAGGATTATATTTCTTATAACTGAAACGAACAAGTAAATCGAAGAAGATTTGCAATAATTTTTCTTACCTGAACTTGTTATGGAGATGCGACCACGAGCAGCACTGAGAGAACCTTCAACGTGAAGAAGAAACCCCACTGCAGGCAGGGAGAGGAGGATTAACTATGACAACACTCAACCTCCTCACAAGAGAACAAACTATGACCATACTAAAGGAGGGTTCGACTACAGTCAAGGGTTTCAGGCTCGAACTGAAAGGACAACTAAACCCGAAGGGAGAACCATTATCAAAGGATTAACAGCAAATATGGAGGATGGCACTTCCTTAACGTCCTTTCGGACAGGCTAGTAGAAGGATAACAACTGTAGAATAACCCTGCAGAGGAGCGGCGCGATGAAGGTGCACCAGCACCATCGCAGAGAGACAGGAACGAAAGGAAAAGGAGGTAATGTGAGCTACGGTTGTCAATGGCTCTTATAACAACGTAGTACATGGCTATGGTAATGCCACAATAGCCCAGTAAATTTTTGTTGAGTAGTGGGTTTAAGTGTAAAGTTCCAGCGACGCTCCACGAAGAAATTATTTTCCAATCAATTATTATAACCGATGATTACACCTTAGTCCTCGTGCAAAGTCAATCGTTGTATTACACCGCATGCAAACCACGAAGCTTTCATAAACCCTAATCTTGGCAATCATCGAGGATGTGGAAAAATCTTACAACGAACCTTATAAAATAATGCATGGATTTATGGAGTCAATACTATCCATTTTCTTCTTGTTAAGGTTATGATTATAACCCTTTTTGCTAGGTAACTAATATATTTATTCTAGCTTAGGAACATGTGAAGAGGAGACTTTTCCTTTATAAAATTTTAACCTTAAATTAAAGATTAGATATAGTTCGATTGTGACCTTGGTTGATGCTTTTATTTGGCTTCTTAATTTCACCTCATACCTTATCTTATACATTTTGAACTTTTGAGTTCAATCAACTTTGGTTTAACATAAAATTATATTGTAAAAGATCATAAAGGAGGATAATAGAGTAAAGAAAAACTATGACATTGGTCCTATTGGCCTTAATAACCTCAATGGCTTATCTATATTGAATAAAATAGAAACATATGGTAGAAAGATACAAAAGGAAAATAGTAATTAGTACGTGGTGACAACACTTGTTTAAGGTAACACCCTTAGTCATAATTTATGACTTGGCAAGGTTAGGCCACATTTTATTTATCTAGAAGTTTCACCATAATAAAATAGATAGGATATATAACAAATTAAGAGATGCACTATGTTAGGAATTATAGTCTCTTAAAGACTTGTTCAGTTTATATACATAAAAGGGAATAGGATAAATCCTGTCCTAAAGATATTTATATTAATGAGGATAAACTCTAGTTATGCTTGAAACCAATTAATGAGGGAATAAAAACTCTATGCATCATATGCATCAACATTAGTATAGTTTTCTTAAAAAACAACTTGAAGTAAAGTTTTAAACTCATTTTAAACTTCAGAGTTTGAAAATAGGAACAGTAATACCTAAACTTTCTATCAGTTTACATTTACTAAGTAACGTATTCATATATGAATGAAAATCAGACTATGGATTGTATAGCTCTATTACTCTTTCTCTATTATAAATAATTTAGTAAGACATTTTCATACATCATGACTAAAATATATTTGAAATAGTTCAAAATCATCAAGAACCATAAATTACTTCTACTAGAAAGAAGGCTAGTTATTAAATGTACCTCAATAAGCATTGGAAACTGTTTAATATTTATTTTTCTTACTGAGATTTTCTTTTGCAACGAACTTGTTATACTTTAGAATTGTGACAAGAAGCACCAAAACTCTTGCCTATAGTCTGTAAGAACAGGAAAACTTTCTGCATTAGCTCGAAAGCTAAGTAAGCCCAGTATGCATGACAGTGTCACCTTGTGGTCGCAAAAAGAAATAAAGTTAGTAAACTGAAAAGAACTGTTCTATTGCTAAACATAACCAGCAGATAATTTAGATAATGAATGTGGTAATATATAACTAATTTAATTATTAGTTTACCGTGATTATGAAATTTATATGCTTTTAAAAAATTTTAATTTTTTCAGAAAAATTGGGGTTATCACATAGGTTCAAACTCCAACTCGGCATGGTGTGTCAGATCATGTGCAGGGATATCAGACATGCCATAACTAACATAACTAGTGCTCACTGGTTAATGATGAGTCTCATCACCCGACATCCAATACCAGCGACCTGTGAACGAGGGATCATACCTAGAGTGTGTAGGTATATCATGTGAAGGATCGTATCTAGAGTGTGTAGGTATATCTGGTGAAGGGTCGTATACAATAGTAGGATCTTCTTCCCCAACCTCATGAGGTGGAGAAGACAACTCAATATTTTCATCTTCATGATCTCCCATCATGTGTGAATCAATGTGAGAAGTAGTCCGCCTGGACTATCTATGTCTCTCTCCCAAAGGAGGAGGAGATGTAGAAGGTGGAAGTCCTGATAAATGATGAGAACAGTGAAGTGCCTCACCCAAATCCACAATGACTTAAAAAAATGAAAATACTCTTCTAATTATGCAAAACCTAAGCAAGCTACAATGCACAAAGCATACACCTATATAACATAAAGCCAATCACAAGAAAAAAAGGGTACGATATATGAGCTCCCGAATGAAGCACGTATGTCTTGCCTAGGAGAGGCTTGAGACTCCCATACACAACAAGCGAAGGTTCGTAACCAATTATTGTGGCCCTTAGCTTCAATGCATATAGCGACTATGCTGTTCGACCCCAACTTGGCCAGGACACCTATAGAATAACCCCTGCGAAGTACCTCGTCGATAAAATATGTAAGGAAACTAAGGTCACCTCAATATAATCAATGCTCAAGTGGATAGTTGCAGGCAGGATTGACCATATGGCTAGGGTAGCAAATCCTGAAACTCTTGAAAGAGCCCCCAAATACGAATAAAATCCTAGAAATATCTCCTGTGCTACTTAGTTATGACTGGGGGTCATCCCAATCAATAACTGCTCACACTTCCTTGTTCTTAACTCCCTTGTAAGAGGAGGATCCTGAGAAACACTAATTATAACAAGGAATTTCACACTCTCACATGGACAGACACATACATGTTATTGTTTAGTGGTCTTGGAGAATTTACTCACAATGAACTATTCCAAGACCCTAAAACCTAATCTTGTTGGTGTAACCTATAAAAGAAAATAGTGTAATCCATTTTAATTAAGCGTTGAATTTATTTGGCTTATTACTCAAAAAGGTATATGATTGTGCAACCAATGGTGTTATGACACAACATGAAATAAAATGCACACCTAACAATCAATGCATAACAATCAATGCAAATGCATTATGTCAAATGAAAAACAGAGCATGCTACTATGTGAAATGCAAAAAAAAAATTAAATGACAAATGCAACCATTCCTATATGAAATCCTAACTAATACTTCTCTAAGCAAACCTAGTGCAAGTACCATGCAAAATGCAAAGTGCAATGATGCATAATGATGTAAAAGAAGCAAATATTTTTGGATTGTTTGAATAAAAATGAGATAATAAAGAAAAAGAATGACTCTATAAGTCCCAGAATCTGCAAGCACTATCAAATAGCACCCACACAAAGAACTAAGGTAAAAGAGACCTAATGCACTAATCCCAAAACAAAAAATCAAAAATGCAATAACAATAACATTATTATAAAACAATTACTGTAAAAATCGTTTCTAGTTAGAAACATAGGTGTATACAGACTCTAGAAGCATCTAAGGAGACTCAGTAATCATCAAAAATCACCCAACAACACTCAATATTCCTCTAAAAGGAAAAATTTAGGGCATACGCGACTGTGTGCAGAAAACCCGCGTATATACGCGGATGTATCAGTTAAAACCGCATGTACACACAACTGTGAGGAAAAAACTCGCGTACAGGAAGAAAAGGAGATAAAAATGAAGGCAAATAGATAAGCTGAGACAAAATTCACTCCTATCAGACACTTCTAGGCAAACAAGCCCCCATTCCCAACTCAGAAACAGAGAAATCAGAGCAATTCAAGAACATTGAATGCCGATAAAAACCCCCAAAGGAGAAATGACTAGGAACTCCCCAGCAGAGTCACCAATTCTTTTACGGAGAGAACTTCCTATGGCTTGGGGTACCACAACAGACAACTTGACTCCAGAAATCAATCCTTTCCTATATGCAAGAGAAACCACATATCTAACACTAAAGGATCTTGATTCGTACCTTATTCTGGATGGTTGACATAGATCCTCATTGAGATTTTCCACTCTAGCTTGTACTGATACATTGCTATCTCAACACTCAGCAAATAAGACAAGCATGGCATTTATAATTGTGTTAGACCTACTCTAGAATATATAATCAATAAAAATATAAGCATTTAAAAGCATCCATGGATCAAATACTCATTGAAGTACACATTATTGACATAGATCCTCATTGAGATTTTCCACTCTAGCTTGTACTGATACATTGCTATCTCAACACTCAGCAAATAAGACAAGCATGGCATTTATAATTGTGTTAGACCTACTCTAGAATATATAATCAATAAAAATATAAGCATTTAAAAGCATCCATGGATCAAATACTCATTGAAGTACACATTATTGGACAGGAAAATATATTTCTATTGATATAAAACAAAAATTACAATAATGACAACCTCTGTCGGCATGTCTACGAATGGGAGAAACTGAGTCCCCCACTTGGGCCTCCACCACTTCAATCCTCCATCTCTCGATAGCAAGCTCACATGCAAAAGGCAAGCTTGGGTCAAGAACACAAAGTGCTCCAAGGGACAAAGGGATGCAAACTGAAGTATAAGCTTCGACAATAATGGACTATAGTTTTCTTGCTTTTCAATTCCTCCCCCTTCAATGTATCCAAAGGGTTCCTTTTATATCTCTTCAATGGGGTAATTGAAGGTCAAATCCAAGCAATCTCAAGGCATATGGAAGGCCAAGAGACAAGTGACTCGAATCCACATCAAGGAAAACTCCAAAATCATTTGGCCTTTTTGCACACATTTGATGTACGTGGGTTTAAGGGTCAAATCCATGTATATACACGAGAAAGGGATTAAAAGTCGCATATGGCAATTATTGCATGTTTTTAGGGATGATCTTGGAAACATCAAAGGTACAAAAATGGTCCATGGGGTCTAAGGAGTCTGCAGAGGGACAGGGAAGGCCATAAAGGTGTGATTTACAATGTGTGGTAAGATCATCTATAACACCATCTCTAGTGTACAGGTTAAATAAATCATTGTATGGGTTCAAGCAAGCCCCCAAGGCTTGGTATGCCAAGATTGATGGATTTCTGCTGTCACCTAGTTTTGTTCGATGCAAGTCTGATCCTAATGTCTATTTGAACCTGATTCATGGTTCTTTGATGATTATTTTCTTGTATGTGGATGACCTACTGATTACAGGAAGTTCAAAGAAAGAGATTTCCTCCTTGAAGGATGCAATGAACCATGCATTTTCTATTACATATTTCGGATTGTTGAGCCAATTCTTAGGTCTTGAAATTGCTCAATCCCAACATGGAATCAAATTACATCAATCCAAGTATACTTTAGATTTTCTCATCATGTTCAACATGAAATATTTCAATCCAAGCAAGAATCCTTTCCTTTCATGAGTTAAGCTTGAAGAAGCAGGTTCTTCTCCTATGGTAAATAATACACTGTATAGGAAGTGGATTGGGTGTTTGGTTTATCTTACACACACTCGACTTGATTTATATTATGCAGTTAGTGTAGCTTCAAGATACATGGATCAACCTCATGATATCCACTAAAGAGAATCCAAGAGGATCCTAAACTTTGCTCAATGAACAAGAACTCATGGGATCTTCTACAAAGCAAAATCTAATCTTGATTTGATTGGATTTACTGACAGTGATTAGGAAGGTGTAAACATAGATCGAAAGTCTACATCAGGATATGTGTTCATTCTTGTAGAAGGACCAATCAGTTGGTCAAGCAAGAAGCAGAGTTCCATAGCACTCTCATCTACATAAGCAAAGTACATAGGAGTTGTAAATGCAACAACACAATGTTTGTGGTTGCAGGGGATACTTGGAGAATGTGGCTTCAAATCAGATTTTTCAACTATTATCTACTGTGATAATCAGAGCACCATTCAAATCTTCAATGATCCATTTTAGAGACAGTGAAAAAAGCACATTGAGATCCATATGCACTACATCAGACAACTTGTGCATGATGGTACCATAGTTCTACTCTTCTGTGCATTTTCAAATCAAATAGCAAACATCTTCACCAATTTTTTTTGTGAGAAGACCTTCACCAATATCAAATCACTATTGGGGATTGTTGATAATGCTGTGAAGCATGATTGATGACAAGATTTCCAAATTTTTATTTTCCTATCCATGTTTAAGGGGGGATTTTCCCACTGGGTTTTTGCCTCTTTCCTTGGTTGTATGGACAAGTAGTATGTAAAAGGTGACTAAGCCTTATTTCTATGCCCTATAGTTTTTTTATATTTACTCATAAATTTGGGCTTAAGGGGGAGTGTTAGAATAATCAACCCATAGTTACCTTCATTTGACATTAATTAATCATTTTTGTCTTATTATCTAGATTCCTAGATTCCATTCTATGCTAGTTGCCTTCTACATGTCCTAGAAGTCAACACATGCTAAAAATAAGTCATGGAGTGCTTGGGAAACATCCTGGAAACCAAATTTAGCAATTCTTATTTATTCCTAATTCCCTAAATCACATATCTTTTTTTTCCGAATAGTTACCTTACTTTGTAGCTGATTTAAGGAAAAAGGAAAAGCTAGTCTAGGTTTAACTGCCTTGTTTTTTTCCACATCATCCTCCCTCCTTTTATCCAAATAAAATCATGTATGAGCTATATTTCCATCCCTCTTTAGCTTTCCCACTTGACTTACAAAATTCGTGAGTATCTTAATAGATTTAGAAACTGCTTTATGCACCTATGGAGGATTTGACTAGATTTGGTAAGCCTGGTTTTTGACTATTTCGAATGGAATCCTTATGCATTTGAACCTCTCATTTAATTATTTATTTGAGAATCCTATTACTTCACAAGGTTGGCTATTGTACACTTACTCAATACAGAATAGTGTTATGCTCCAATTTCAGTCTCCTTTGGTGTGAATTTTGCATGTTTGATTAGCAATTTTGTGAGTGTTATTGTTCGATCTCTTGGGTTCAATTTCAAATCATGATGTCATTTTGATCCCCAATAAACCCAAGTACAGTGATTTTCTAAGAGGATATGGATGTAATATACCGAATTTCGGACCTAACACTTATAGGCATGAGGATATTGAGTATGATGTTATCTTGATATTTTATTTTGATATATTGGGTTGAGGAACCCACTGCATATGAACATGATGATTTTTTTTATATATATTGTGCGTAAGCCAATTATTGATGATATGTATATGCTTGTTGGTTTTGGGCATGGACCCTAAAGTACATGATTGATGAGATGTTTTGTGTTGAGTGAGGAGCTCTGGAGCACATGTGTAATTAATGTTTTGTGTTGAGCGAGGAGCTCTGGAGCACATGGGTAATTAATATTTTGTGTTGATCAAGAAGCTATGGAGCCCATGAGTACTTACATTTGTTTTTAGTGAGAAGCTCTGGAACACATGATAATATAATTGGAAGTGTTGGGCACAAGCCCTGGAGCATTCCATGTTGATGTTGAGTATAAGCTCTGGAGTATCGTATCCTTCGCCATTGTATCCCTAGGTGTATCATACAAGTACATCCTAGCATTAGTGTTGAGTGAAGACCTATGGAATTGCACAAAGTTTGTAACTCCTTGTTTAAGCATTGAGTATCAGATCTAGTAAGCGCTAGGGGTTACTGAAAAGAATTTAATAACTTCCGAGTGAAAACAACTCGAGAAAAATATTGATATCGTCAAACTTATTTATAAGTGATTAAATCAAATTTTGAATTTATGTATTCTCTTCAAGTACTGAATAAATACCATGCTATACAAGGGAATCCAACATTCAAGGATGTTTAGAGTTTCCTAGCCTAGTAGACATAACCATCTACCTACTTGACCTTAATGAAGAAGTGTCATTAAATCTAGGGATCATGGTATATGATGCCTAAAGACAAATGTTAACAAATGTTGAATTGTTATGTATTTTATAAATGGTATGTTTAAAGAATAAATATGGTAATAATATTAATGATGAAAGAAACAAAGGAAAGATCTGTCCATTATTATTTATTACTAAAAGATAATAAATAGTACAATACCTACAAAAATTCTAATTAGGACTAGTTGAAAGTTCCTAAGTTAAGTATTAAAATTTACCCCAAATTAATTAAAAAGGGTTCAATCAAGAAATCAAGGTTTCTTGAGTTAACTGTCCCTTTGACTGAAAAGTCTATCTATAACCTCTCAAGCCAAGGAAAGTCTTGGGGTTCTGATCTATCTTGTGAGAGTCATTATTCTGCATGTATTTCTCTCAAGTAAATTATTGAAGAACAATTTCTTGAAAGGAAAAGGTGAACTGATCCAGACCTGATATACCAGATAGGAAACCCTACCTTAGGAGCTCTAAGCTACTTGCATGTGGAGTCCAACTTGGGGGGATCCAGATTGAAACCAGGAATGGTTTCGAGTGATGGTTGGGTGGAACGTGGTAGTTACCAAGTGATTTGGCCATCTAATACAAAGGTCAAATATTTCTATGAATTGTTAATGTTGGTTATTTGAGTGTACAGGTTCGGCCATGAAAGAAGCTTCAGATTACAGGTATGAGATCCTATACTCCCTATTCTATTTTTCTAGAATAAAAGCTGGCTGAAAGAGGTAAGGGTTCACATTATATGTTCTAACCCTATGTGTTTTATTTTTGTTTAAATATTCTATAGGTTACATTTTAATTTATAACCCTAGGTTGTAATTTATTTTCTATGCCAGATCTATCCATGGTTTATTCATTAGTTTACTTCTGCATTTTTAATTGATGTATAAATGTTTATCAATGGTTTGCACCATAGTTTTATTTCTGTATTACTTTTACTATTGAAACCATGTTAATTGGAAACTAGGTTTTATTTTAGATCTGCTACCTAGCTGTATTCGTTGGCCTATATACTCTATTGACAGATTTCATTTGTCAGCAAAGCCTTGCTGCAATTAAAACCTAGATTTAAATTAGTATCATCTAATTATAATAAGATGAAAACTAACTAAGTATACTAGTATTATTTAACCAATATACTTATATATATATTTATATACACTAATAGTTATAAAATATGAATTGTAAATCTCAGATAAAAATCAGAAAAGACTTTTCAAGGTCTGTATAATTAAATGTGCATTAAATAACAAACCATTTCCAATATAATAAACATTATTAGAAGTTAAATAAACATAGTAAGCATCGATACCATTCATTGTTCTACATTATAGTCCGATCTAATATCAACTCACGGCCATCGTATAATAATTAAACAAAGAACATTACAATATAAGAAACTAAAACCATGTAATTACATTAAGGTCGCAGGAACGATTCATATGGACAACCATTGTAATTTCGCTGACATAAACTATGATGCCATATGTTTTAAAAACTACAGTAAACACTAATACATAGGAACCAATTTATAAACCTCATCGAAATATTATACACTGAGAATATAGTATCGACTGTGGTAGGCATCTAAGCCAAATCGCAGGCCTTAAATACAAACCACAAGATTAATACATATACAGTAATATTTAACATAACCCAAGCCCTCGTAACCATATTAAAATAAGAACCATATAAGTGCAACGAGGTTGCAGGATCAAATTCCATGGACCCTCTGTTTCCCATTTTCACGAATATTATATCAATCAAACCCCATTACAGAACATGATCAAGGATCAAATCCTGAAGGGTCTTATTTCTTTTACAAATGTCCACAGCCTTCACAATTAAATACAGAGTCATGAAAATAATTACATAGAGATCGTAAGACCTTACTAATATATAGCCTGCATTTACATAGCCACAACTTATAAATAAACTACACAGTAAATATAAATAACTATCTTGCATTGTCAGCAAATCTACCTACAAAAACGAAATCCATTTAGGTCCTACACCCATGAATTCTCTTCTTTCCATGTTTCACTTTATAAAAACCAAAAGGTAAAATCTAAACAGTCTACGATTTCGCAACTTCCATGGCAAGCGCCCATGGCATCCACAGCATGGCCCCAAGCCATACGCTGTCAACTCTTATATTTACCATAACTAAGATAATAATGGAAATGATTTCACATAGTCCAACCATAAAGGAAAATGCCACACAAAACCCATGTTTAAATAACAAATAGCGCAACATAGATTGCATACCCAAAATATTAAGTGTTAAATCAAGTCTACATAGCCATCCAATGGTTGTGTCACCATTGCAAGAAATGGTGCTACAACTGTGTACATTTATAAATCAAAACCCCAAAATCACCATTTACATGCAGAGCCTGTTAAAGGTTTTTAGTTTCTCCTTATGAATTAAAACACTATTTACATTACATTCCATTTCATTTAAAATACACACCCAAAGGCCAATAAAACTCCATAACCCAAACCCTAACCTCGACAAGTTAAAACCTAGGCTTAAGGCCAACGAGGTGGTGAGTATGACTTGAATAGCAGGATTACCATATTGGTAATGGTGTACCATAGCTCATGATCACACTACAATCCATACACCTCTCCAAACCTATCACCTGCAACCACAACAAAGCAACGAGAATAAAAAGCATGATTATCCATAATAAGAAACAAACCATCAATAGCACAATGAAGCTGAACGTTACCATACCTTTGATACCTTGGAGGTTTCCTTCACCCACTGCATAGATCCAAGACCAAACAAACAACGAATAGAGAAAATGACCAAAGTCCATCGTGATCAAAGCCCTAAGCTTGGGCCTCCACGAACTCGAAGGTGCATTTATGGCATGAGCCTAGTGTCCACTATCCATGCTAAAACCAACATCTCTACAGTTTGTAAACGAAACAATATCATGCCACCTTTTCCATTTGTATAATGTTAAAACCCCAATGTGAACCTTTAGACCATGGTATACATTTGCCACCCAATAGTTTAATGTAGGGTATAGGTACTATATGCATGGTGTATATTAGGCTTAAATCCTTAAACCATGGATTATTAATTTCTTTAGGTAATAAGCTTAGAGCCATGGCATATGAATTATTCCATGTTAACCATTGTTTTCATAGAACCAAGAATTGGTCTTTAAACAAAGGTTGGTAAACCTACCAAGAGAAATAACGAGATATGTTAATAACCTTAATAAAATAAATATGAAATACATCTAGGTTAAAATATGAACAATTGATTATTAACTCATAATGAATAATAAGCGTCACTTAGATAAGTAGTCTAGAACTTAAAAAAAAGAATCATGGTAATTACCTTGTCACTAAACCAAGTATATACGAAGCAATAATAACGATCATTAGGTGTCACTAGCTGCGATTGTCAGTACACTTGCACGTCAACAAGTTAAGAGTTCCTTAGTTGAAATTGAACTAAGTAAGCCTGCTAGACAAGTAGAAACTTTACCTCTCGGTCATTCACATGGGAGATCTAGTCCCGCCACTCCACCCACTTTAGTTCTAAAAACAAAGTTAAGTTAGAACCATGTAAATAACAAGTAAAACTATGCAGAAATGAACAAAGTATATAATCAGGAAATTACACATACACAACAATGTAAACACATGAGAATATTTTAGTAATCAGATTTACAACATCATAATGTAAAATATAGTAACAAACATAACCTCTTAAACAAGTAAAACGTAAGAACAACTTACGATAAAAAAAGTGGTACACTTAGTGTACGTTATATTCTGTAAGTCCAATAATTTACATGCCTAGGTAGTTTATACTAGCCTAATGAATTTTTCTTTTCAATTTTTTGTGACATTACAACCTGATTGACTAATTCCCACCCGTGAGGTAAACCAAGAGTTGTCGTTTTTGGCAAAGCTGTTATCATTTTTACCTCAATCATGGAGTGAGGGGTACTGCCCCAATACGCAAGTCATAAGACAACATTGGTGGCTGAGTAAATCCCCTGAACATTTAGGAAGTTGAACATACCTGGGGTCCATATCTATTTCCAGTTGATAAAGCACAAATTTCCAGAGCTGCCACAGATCAATTCCACCGAACCGAAAAACAAGTATAAATTTATGTTTTTTGGACATATTTTTTTTTTAGGTCTGTTTCCCTTGAAAATTCAATAGAATCCTTGTCACTCAATTTTTCGTAATTCATTACTTCAAGACCTTATCCCAAATTCCACTTCCCGAAGCCTGAAATATCACATTTGCTTATTTTTAGGGTTTTCTGTAACTTCTTCTATTCTCACCCAATTTCCTTCAATTTTTTCCATAATGTTCATTTCTTATTTCTGCTTCTTTATCCCTCTCTAAAAAATTTCCCCATTCTTTCACCCTACCTTTGAAATTATCATTTTTTACTTCCATATCTTTTAGACATTGTCAAAAACCTAGTCAAACCCCAACTACCCACCAGAGTTTTTTCCTTTTCTAAAAACATTTCTATTTTTGTATTTATACCCATTAAAAAAATCCTCTTGGTTATGGTGATAACCCTAATAGGAGAAAACAAACAAATGGAAGACGAACTTGCCTCCCTTAAGACCAAACTCCAATATCTTGATGAAAATTTTCTTGGCCTCCATCTTCAACATTTAACCATGAAAAACAGAGGACAACATAAGTTTTATGCGAACAATGGATTCTCTTCTTGCTATTAGATTTTTATCTATTTCAACAATATTATCTAAGGATCTTATCTGAGAGAATAACATGCACAACAATCAATCACATGAGACAATAGACACAAATATTTTCCTTGGGGAAACCATAAATGAGAAAACCCCGCAACTTCCTCAGAGATAGAATGAGCACCAATGGAAACAGTAAAACCCAAAGATAGTAAGATGATATGCAATAGTTGTTCTGTCTCTTATCCCAGCTTCTTCTCTCTCACTCATGTGCTACAACTGAGTGTGAGTGACTGTGTGATAAATAGAGGCTCACTCTCTATTTATAATAATTTCTGACATGACAATAACTTACTAGGGCCGACTTCTCTAGGAGAGTCTAATAACCCTAGTGCCCCAAAACTATGGCGACTTTGACCCATGATCAACTAGGAGGGTTAACCTCTATGACTTTACATGAATTTTTTACATTACTGATTCTCTCGATAGGAACATCGAGGATTAATCAAATACAATATACGAAATGTACAACTCAATACATTCTGAAGTTACAAATACATCAACACTCCCTCTTAACTAGGAAGGTATTCTCTTGGCACAATACATCAGCACAAGTATTCTTCTCTAGATCATCACTGTATCATCATCAAGGCTGCATCATCATCAAAACTGGATCATCACTGGATCATCATCAAAGCTAGATCATCACTGGATCATCATAAAAAATGGATCATCACTGGATCATCTTCAAAGCTATATCATCACTAGATCATCATCATCATCACTGCTTCGACTATCTCGATAAACTGGTGCAATCTCTCAATTCTACTCAACACAGGAAGTTATACAGAGCCAGCCCTTTTTCATGCTGGTTGTAGGCCTAGCCTCCACGTAGTTATTCATATTCTTCAACAATTATATCTAACCATGGGGGGATCACATACTACAACCATGTCAGAAAGGCTTTCCCAACACTCACATCTGACCATGGGAGGAACACATCCCACAACCATGTCAGAAAATCCTAGCACTCACATCTGACCATGGTAGGAACACATCCCGAAACAATGTAAGAATGTCCCAGCACTTGTATCCGATCATGGGAGGAACACATCCTGCAACCATATTGGAAAGGACCAGCACTTATATCCAACCATGGGAGGAACACATCCCATGACCATGTTGGAAAGGCTCAACACTTATATCTGACCATGGGAGGAACACATCTCAAAACCATGTCAAAAGGGCTCTTCACCTACATCTAACCATGGGAGGAACACATCCCGCAATCATGTCAGAAGGGCTTTGCACTTACATATAACCATGGGAGGAACACATCCCATAACCATGTCAGAAGGGATTTGCACTTACATCTTACCATGGGAGTAACACATCCTGCAACCATGTCAGAAGGGCTCTGCACTTATATCTAACCATGGGAGGAACACATCCCGCAATGATGTCAGAAGGGCTCTGCACTTACATCTGACTATGGGAGGAACACATCCTTCAACCATGTCAGAAAGGCTCTACACTTACATATGAGCATGGGAGCAACACATCCCACAACCATGTCAGAAGGGCTCTCAGACTCATCTTTTCCCCTTGGAAGGAACCTCGATCTGGAGAACACCAAGCTTCTCCCGAAAGTACTCAAACTTCAATATAGCGAATGGCTTAGTCAACACATTATCTATATTTCCATTCATTGCAACATACTAGAGCTTCAATGCTCCCCTCTACACCATATCCCTCATATAGTGGTATTTGATCTCGATATGCTTCAACTTGTCATGGAACACTGGATTCTCCGACAACTTCACACAACTCTGTTTTTCACAAAATATACAAGTAGCTTCCAACTGGAGATCAAACAAATCAGATAGTTGCTTCCTTAGCAAATTTGCCTCACAATTAGCCGAACAAGTTGCGACATACTCTACTTCAGTTGTACTCAGTACCATGCAGGACTATTTCCTACTAAACCAAGAGATCACATCTGATTCCATATTGAAGCAACACCCAGAAGTGCTCTTCCTATCAATGGAACTTCCTGCCCAATCTGAATCCATATAAACCTCTAGGTTAATTTTCTGATTCTCCTCATACTTGAGCCCATAATCAACTGTACCCTTTAGTTACCTCAGAATATGCTTTGCGGTAATCAAGTGAACATGTCTCAAATCTGTCAGGTACTAGCTTAATGTGTTCACAACAAATCAAATGTTTGGTCTCGTGTTTGTCAGGTACATCAAGGACCCGATCATCTAACAATACATCATAGCATCAGCTGAATCTGATGAAGCATCACTCAATAGCTTCAAATTTGAAGCCATAGGTGTGGTCATGGCCCTGCATTCCTTCATCTTGACCCTATTCAGGATCTCTATTGCATACTTCCTTTGTCCTAGGGAGATTCCATTTGCATTTTAACACACCTCCATGCTTAGAAAATAGTGCATCATGCCCAAGTCCTTCATCTAGAACTCAGAAACAAGCTTCCTCTTCGTATCAACAATCAACCCATCCTCACTTGTTACAAACATATCATCTACATACATTAGGAGTATCAATGGGTTCCCTTCTTCAACCTTGTATTAAAGGTTGGAATCCACTATACCTTTGGTAAAGCCCAAACTAGTTAGGAGGCTGTCAATTCTTCCGTACCATGTCTTGGGTGCCTATTTCAAACCATACAGGGATTTCTTCAATTTCCATACATGAGTCTCCCTGTCATGTGTCTCAAAACCGAGTGGCTGCTCCACATACACTTCCTCTTCTACTATACCGTTCAAGAAAGCAGTCATGGCATCCATCTGGTGTATCTTCCATTTCATCATTGCAGCCAGAGCAAGTACTGATCTAATGGAAGTGTATATGGCTATAGGTGCCAAGGTCTCTTCATAATATATTCCTTCTTTCTGGGAGAATCCACGAGACACAAATATTGCTTTATATTTCTCTATGCTTCCATATGTAGCATGCTTGATCTTATAGATCCACTTGGAATTCACAACAGACTTCCCTTCTGGTCTTGGAACAACATCCCAAACATCATTCTTCATGATCGACTGGTACTCCTCAATCATAGAATCCTTCCATTCTTTCTTCTCTATCGCTTCTTCATAATTGGAAGGTTCTTTACCAATGATGTCACATAATAGGGATACATATCCGGAGTAGGACCTAGTTCTTTTCCTTTCTTTGTGCATTTCTTCTAGAGCCCCATATCTTTCTACACCTTTGATAGCCTCTCGTACCCATACAGGTTTCCTCTTGTGAGGATTCTTCTCCTGTGGTGGATCTATAGGTTCTTGTGGTTCTTTTATTTCTCGATCTTCTTCTTTAGTTGCATCGTTCATAGTTGTATCTTGAATTCTGGGTACTTTTGTTTCTTCAAGTTCTTCAACAGGTATCTTTCTCGATTTATTGTAAGCTAAGTCTTTGTCAAATGTTACATCCCTAATGATGTCGACCTTCTTGAATCCTAGGAGTATATTCTGTAAGCCTTCGAGCTTTCATTGTATCCCAAAAAAAATCCCTCCTTCCCTGAAGGATATAACTTTGTCCTCTTTTCTTTCAGAATGTGTATGTACACTAGACAACCAAATATTCTGAGATGACTGACTTCTGGTTTCCTTCCGGAGAAGACCTCTTCAGGTTTTTTGTTCTCATTTTCTATATGAGGAGTACAGTTCTATACATACACAACTTTTCTAGAAGCTTCTTCCCATATATGCATGCGAAGATCTTAGTCATGAAGCATTTCCCTTGCAGCTTCCATAATTGTTCTATTCTTTCTTTCTGCAACCGCATTCTATTGTGGATTGTATGGAGTGGTCAGCTCCCTCTTAATCCCTGAATCTCTACATGATTCTTTGAATTCATTTGATGTGAATTCTCTGCCATTGTCTGATCGAAAGGTCTTGATTTTCTTTTTTGTGTGGTTCTCGATCAAGGCTTTAAACTCTCTAAACTTGTTGAATACTTCATCTTTGTTTTTCAAGAAGTATATCCATGTCTTCCTAGAAAAAAATCAATGAAAGAAACATAATATACACACCCACTCAATGAATTAGATGACATTGGACCACATACATCAGAGTGGATGACTTCCAAGATTCCTTTTTCCTTGCTCTCACTACTTCAAAATGTCTTCTTTGTGTTCTTACCTTTCGCACATCTTTTGCAGACACCGTCATGTTTTTCTTGAATTTCAGGAAGAACTTCAACAAATTTTCTTGCTAGGGGAATTGCTCTATAGTGCACATGTGCAATCCTTCTATTCTAAAGTTCATTTGGCTCTACTGAGTCATGGACCAAGGATTGTTTTGGTTGGCCCTTTAGCTTGTATGATCCTCCCTATTGCTCCCCAATCATAACTGCATCATCTATGGTATTTCCCTTTGGCTATATAAGCACTTGGAAATCTACAAATGAAACCCTCATTCCTTTTGTGTCTAATGTAGAGATGGAGAGAAGGTTCTTCTTTAGCCCTGGTACAAACAAGATATCCTTCATCTTCATAGATTTTCCAGAATCTAACTTGTAGGAGGATTCACCACTACTTTTTACTGGATATTGGTAGTCATCCCCAAGTTTCACCTTGTGGGGTGACTAAAGTTCTAATAATTTAACAAATGATTCTTTGAATCTGGTAATATGTTTGGAATCCCCACTATCGATAAGCCAATCCTTGCTCCCATGTGTCACAGTTCCTATGAGGGAAGAAATAAAAACATACTCTTCGTCACTTGAAGAATATTCACTTTCTTGTTTGACTCTCTTCTTGGAAGGTTCATCATCCTCTGCAGCATGATCATGATGTCTTCTCTTGTATTTCTTCTTCTTTTGAGAGCCACTTTTGTTTCTAGGACAATCTTTGGCAAAGTGTCCTTTTTCATCAGATGTATAGCATTTGAATTTAGATAGATCTCTGGTAGATCTTCTAGAGTTATCTTTATGGTTACAATGCTTACCTTTGGAATGATGATAGTCCCTCCTTCTTTTCTTGGTGTACTGTGAGAGCTTGATATTCACTTCCCATCTTCTCTTCTTGGGGCTACTATTCGAGCTTCTTCTTATGAGAATTCCTCCCATGGTCTAATGAAGGTGACTAGCTTTCTTCTAGCACAAATCCCTTGAATGAAGGAGTCCCATGACCTAGGGATACCATTCAAGGTTCTCATCACAATCTCTGGATTCTCCACTTCTTCATCCACTGCTTCAAGTTGTTCTTTGATCTAGGAGACCCTTGTAAAGAATGGCTGTATGGTCTCTGCATTCTGGATCTTCACATCCTTCAATTGGTTCATCAAATTCATCTTCTGATTTATGTTCTTTCCTTCAAAGGGCTTGGTCAGGGAATCAAAAATTGCTTTGGGTGCCATTATGGAGGACACCTATGGTATGAGGTGATCCTTGATTGAATCAACAATAATCCTCTCATCCATGACCAATTTATTTTTGTGCAAGTCTTTAGACTCATCTACCTCTTGAACTAGAACATCTTCCCTGATGTAAGAGTCCAATTCATTTTCTTCCAGGACCGAGGAGATCCCATACTTCCAAGCTTGGAATTTATCAGCTCCCTCAAGCTTTTCATCAAGCTTGGTGTGATGAGACATCTAAACTGAGAAACTCAAATGGAAATACAAACGATTTATATCTTACTAGTTTGAGAAGCTGAAAACTGGATCTATAGTTGATCTTCTTCAGTGTTGGTTTTCTGGTTCGAGGGTAGATTAGGGTTTGAATTTCTTAGAGTTCTACCCAACCAAAAAAATCAATTTTTGTATATAAACTTTGATTTTGAGGAGGAGAGTAATCCTAGCCTGGGCTCACTAAAAAAATCCTCTTAAGTGAAAATCCCTAGTTTCTCGATGCAGTGGTAGGTCAAAAATTGAAGCTGCTTAGAATCATATTTTGCTTCGACAAAAAGATGTTCCCTTCAATGGAGGTTCATCTTAGCCTCCTTTTTCTGATGGATTGTGGAGAGAGACCCAAAAAGTAAGAAGACCTGGATTCGGGAGCTGTACCATGTCTTCTTCTTAGGTTAGCTCTGATACCATGTTAGATTTTTATCTATTTCAAAAATATTATCTTAGGATATTATCTGAGAGAATAACATGCACAACAATCAATTACAAGAGAAAATAGACACAAAGATTTTCCTTGGGGAAACCATAAAGGATAAAACCCCGCAATTTCCTCAGAGATAGAATGAGCACGAATGGCAGCAGCAAAACCCAAAGATAGTAAGATGATCTCCAACAGCTGTTCTCTCTCTTATCCTAGCTTCTTCTCTCTCACTCATGTGCTACAACTAAGTGTGAGTGACTTTGTGATAAATAGAGAGGCTCACTATCTATTTATACTAATTCCCGACTTGACAATAACTTACCAAGGATGACTTCACTAGGAGAGTATAATAACCCTAGTTCCTCAAAGCTATGGGGATTTTTACACCTGATCAACTAGGAGGGTTAACATCTATGACTTTACATGAATTGTTTACATTACTGATTCTCTCGATAGGAACATCAGGGACTAATCAAATACAATATATGAAATATACAAGTGAATATATTCCGAAGATACAAATACATCAACACTTGTAGCAATTTTCATGGGAAGAAGATTTATTTTATTTCCTTCAATGGTGATGATTCGAGTGGATGGATATACAAGAAAGAACACTATCTCATCCTACATAGCACTTTTGATGTCAGCAAAGTACCTATTGCATCCTTTCATTTGGAACATGAATCCCTTCAATTGTTTCATTGGTACTTGAGGATCATGAAGATCCAAAATCGACATTTTTTTACAACTCCTTTTGGAACGATTTGGTCGTAGTGCTTTTGATGACTTCACAGTAGCACTCACTAAAAATTTTCAAACTAGCACTGTGAGGGAGTATCAGATAGAATTTGAGAAACTAACCAATCACACAGAAGGATTATCTAATGTATTCTACAGGAGTTGTTTTATTAGTGGTATGAAGGACGCAATCTGATCTGAGGTTAAATGTTATGTCCCAACGCAATGGTGGAAGCCCTAGGGTTTACTAAGTTGGTGGAGGACAAGCTCATAGCTCAACAACTCTCCAAATCAACTTCTGTTCCAGTAAAAAATATTATACCCGAAATACCTCCAATCATGCCATCTCCTAGCACCACTCCTATGTCACATACCACAAATTGCAAAAACATTTTATGTTTGAGAAGACTTTATGCTTTAATTTTATTGTAAAGTTTTTAATTATTGACCAAGTGGGGTCAAGGATGATTGTATTTAATTACTAAATATTTTATTAAGTAATAAATAAAATATGAGAGAACAACTTGAGGAGGCTGGTAAATGAGTGTCTACTAACCACTTAGTGGAATAGACTGGGTTGAGAGCAGGTTGACACTTGGTAGCATCCTCAAACTACTTCTAGTTGTTGCAGGAGGAAACTTCCCTATTTTCTTGGTCATGTTCCCCAAGAAAGTGGAACAAGAGAAGGTGGCTCATTAAGTGAAAAACTGACCCAAAAGACCAAGGCATGCTTATAAAATACCCATCGAATTCAACTAAGGCTATTCAATATTTACTTGTGAAATTTTTGAGCGAAATTTGTGCAGAAGAAGTTCAATGTAGGGGAAAGGAAGAAGTGTTAGAATCTGAATATGCTGGTTTACTGAACTAGTGCAGCTGTTTTGGAGGAGCTCTTACTTCTATAGGTAGAAGTATTACTGTAGATTACTATGTGGAGTTGCAGGGGTTTTCATTACCCATTCTCGCACCTGATGCTTTCAACCAGGTGGACCAATTGACAGGCTCAGGGGTCCTAAGACTAGAATCTAAGCTGTTTTCAAGAATTGGTTGGGTGGAATGGGATCCTTAGGCTATTGTCTCCTCTGCTATAATACCAGGCTCTAAATAATATTTAATTTTCTCTATGCAAGTTGGTATGTATAAATTTAGGAGTTGATGTATATATATGACTGAATCATTGAATTAGGGTTTTAAGAACTGTTGGAGAATAAAATAAATCTCCATGCTGTATTTTTCCACACCTCTGAAAGGTTACTACTCTAGTACAGTAGGCAAATTTAAGATGTGTATAAATATGAACATTTACTTTCTACTAATAGTCTTGTTAGAAATGTTTAAAGAATTTTTTCCTCAATTTCTAGAAGTTTGATGTTAGTTAAAAATACTTGTTTAATTATAATGATAAATACTTTAAAGAATGTATACTAAAAAAACATTACACAGTTTCTGGAACAATACCCATATTAAATAGAGGAAAATAACCTCCTCCATGGTTTAACCTAATATATAATTATCAACTAATACATAATAGGGAAATAATACAAATGGAATAACATTAGATTATATAAACAATAAAACAAAATTATAGTAAGAATTTAGGATTTTACAAATAACAGATAGGTTAATTGTAGTAATACTGAAGAAACATCAAATATTAATTATTAATAGTAAATAAAACAACAAACAATGCACAATATAAATTAAAAGGAAAACACTATATTTTGTTTTTACAGTCAAAACCCTAAACAATAAAACTTGTCTAACTAAGTTTTACTTTTCCTTTCTTCCTTCAAGGATAAAGTATTTCTCAGTTTATTCCAAACCCTTACTATTCCAAATATTTCATTATATAAATATTATATCCAATTTATAATTACCTAAATTAAATTGAAGTTATCCACAAACAAAGTAAAATCTGCTTGGTATATATAAAATAAACAGAATAAAAGAAATAAAATTAAATTACTCTGAATATTTTTTTTTAGTTTTTCATAGGTCACAAGATCGAACCTCTCAACCTACAAGAATTTATTTTTGTGCTTTTTCTCAAACATTCGTTTATAGTAAAAACCCTACAATTTTATTATAATAAAATACGAATTAAATCAAATGTATGGTGTTCTTAATAAAAATCTTAAACACACAGATACAGGTAAAAACAACAAAAAGGACCATTGAATTTTCAGTATCGATTTCCCCTTATCTTCGAATTGTGGAATATAAAAACCAAAGTCCAAATTCTTATAAGTTCTTCTTTTCCTTCCACAAAAATTTCATAACCGAAATCATTAATACTACATAAACTGTAAAATATATTGAAACAAAACAAGTTTTAAAACCCAAAATTTTCTATCCTTTACCAGTCTTTAAAAAACCATAATTATTGATCCATACTGCTTATCAATTTTTATCCAACATGTACAAGTTTGCAAAACCCTAGCTTACATAAACGAAACCTATCATAACGAAACTACGACCATATGGCTCTTTGCAAATAATTCATTAAACCAAACAAGTGACAGCCACCATCGCTAGTAGAACCCTACTCATTGTCGAAGGAGAAACCCCAGGTGGTAAGGCTGAGGCTTACCAAGTATTTTGCACAGTGAACTTTCATCTCGAAAACTCATAATTTTTCCAAGCAACCTGTCTCACTCAGTTTGGAAGGACGAGTCTCAACTGTAGCCATGCCTGTAGAAACCAAGTCATTGTTTAAGATTTTTTTTTAAACCTTCTTACTGTAAAAAGAAGTAGAAATTATAGATATATAAGAAGTTACCTTCTAGTAATTTTTTTTGTGGTCACAGCCTCTATATGGATTCCTTTGAAACCCACTCAAAACCTGGAAAAGGAACCGTAGTATCGAGCCACAATTTGAGAGAAATCTTAGTCTACAACCATGAAACGAACTGAGAAAGAAGTACTGTAAATGCCACAAACAGAAGACAATATTTTTTTTTCATTGACAATTCGAACTAGGAATACCACTGAGGAGAGATATCGCACTAGCCACTCTACGAAGGCAACCAAGTATAACTCAACTGTAAAAAAAATTTACACTCTCAAACTTCAACTATGGCCACGGCGACCCATGCGGTTGCGAGCCTATCCGCTCTTCCCTCGAGCAACGAAAAATATCGATATTAAGAGAGATTTAGATTTTGGATGAATATATAGCTAGGTTTTACAATTTTAAAACCTTATCCAACAAGCTCATCACACGTGGATTTTACGTCCTCGACTTTTTTGGGGGGTTGATCTATAGTTTTTGAATGGTATAGTTAAGCCCGGATTTTGTGTAAAATGATTGTTAATACCTTGACATAGTTTAATTTCGATAATATAACCCTTAATTAGTTATTTCATCACAATACATCTAAGATTATGGTACTATGGTACCCCAAGATAGGGTTGATGTAAAATTTAGAAATAAAATATGTATAGTGTAGGTTTAAGCATTATATAAATGGCTTGTATTTTTAAATTGTTTATGCCTTTAAATGAAACTAGGAAAATCTAGTATGTCATCAAGACTAGATTTACGATAATAGTATTTTCCCCAATGATTGTTTAATTATAACAAAATCAAGTATAGAAAGGAACATGTTTTCTAATACGTGCATTACTCAAATCTTTGATTTCTATAAAGTACTCTAGCATTTTTTTAACTTTTGTAGTCGAATTAACTAATCTCGATTGAAACTGGAAACAAAATGATTTACCTGTAAGAAGACTTGTAACAAGAACCATCATTACACTATGTTAGCTTCAATGAGCTAAGTAAGCCTTAGCATAACCAGAAGTTCCTTCATTTAAGCAAGAAACAAACTTTAGTAGCTTGTACTCCCTAGTAAATAAATAGTTGTTCTCAAATCTTTTTTTTTTTCCAATTTCTTTTAACATACAGCTCGATTATCTGATGATATTATTTTGAAGGAAGTTATTAACGAATGTAATTGTATAAATTAATAAATTAAATGGTTATATTATCTAGATTGAAATGATTTAAAGTGTTACCTGTTAGCAGTTATGTCACTCACTTGAGAGATGATTTTAAAATATTGGTTGTTGCAAAAAAAATTTACATTTTTGTGAAATTTTGGGTGTTTTACATATGGTATCAGAGCACACATTCAGACACTAGGCTTGAAGCATCTTAACTCACGTAAACAAATAGAAAACAAATAAAAATCATGTGTTTTGATTTGTTATTTTTTTGAAATGTTGTTATACCAGAAAATATTTCTGAACTAGAATTGCAGGTATGGAAGGACTCGAGGAATATGCAAATGAAGGGTCCCCATTAAACGAAGAAAGTAATTCTAGAAAATAACCGGTTAAGGAAAAAATCACTAATGATTCCTCTGAACTGTTACAAACCATTAAAGAATTGAAAACTTAAATGGAAATAGTTAAAAGAGAGAACGAAAGAATTCTAAGAGCTCAAGAGAAGATGAATGAGATACTGAAGGACAAATTCCAGAGTGAAGGGAAGAAAAAATAGATAGGATCTGACAATACACCCAACCAACATAAAAGTAAAAAGTCCAAACATTCTAAAATTGAAAGTAGTTCATCCTCTGAAATTTGTGGTGATTCACACAGGAAGAATCGCCAGTACTCTAGAGATAGTAGTGAAGATAATTACCAATCTAGAAAAAGAAAATATAAGCCTTCTGAGGAAATTTCAGGAGAATTTAAAAATATAAAACCACCAACTTTCAACGGTGAGATAGAGAAATGGGAGGAAGCTGAAGAATGGTTGTCCGGAATAAAGAAGTATTTCTAAATCTATAATTACTCCAATCACTTAAAAACTAGAATGGCCATATACAACTTAAGTGGAAAGGCAGATATCTGGTGGTAGGATTTAAAACAAGTAAAACGTATAAAGGAAAGGTATATTAACTGGAGTACCTTTAAAAAATACTTTAAAAAGAAGTTTATGTGGGAGCAGTATTATGAAGAGCCAGCTAAAGAGTTCTATGAACTGAAGTTGGGAACTATGAACATGAAGGAATTAAAAAGTAAAATTTTAACTTTACTACGTTACATTCATTACATTGTGGATGAGAAGCCCAAGGTGAAGTGTTTTCTAAGTTTTTTACCTTTTCACATTAAAGATAGAATTGAGTATGATAATCCTAAAACCATTGAAGAGGCTATGCGAAAGGAAAAAAATTTCTATGAGAAGAACCGAAAAAAGAAAAACATGCCAAACTGGAATGCCAAGAGGTCTAATAATTTTGAACATAAGAAGAAGGGTTTCACACCTAACCGCAATTTTGGGAATAATAATGCATGTAATTTTCCTAATAATAATTTTCAAAAAGGTAACTCACAGCTAAACCCTAATGCCCCTAGAAATAAAGAACCTTCTAATAATCATAGCAAGTATGTTAAGAATAATGAATGTAAAGAACCAATAAAGTGTTGGTATTGTAACGGACCTCACTATGCGTCAGTCTACCCTAACAGAAAGAATACCATCAACAACATTCATACAGTGCAGGAGGAAACAATAGTTGGAGACATATCAAGAGGAATGCCTAGGATTAATGCGACGCTGGAAAACAGGCAGGTTGATTATCAAAATTCCATGGTGGAAGTAGAAGGTAAGTTGAATTAAACACCCATTTCTATATTAATTGACCCAAGGGATAGCCTGAGTTATGTTTCTCCTAGTTTAGTAGAAAAATGCAAATTAACACTAGAAAAGTTTATAAAGTCATGGCTAGTTCAACTACCTACAGGAGAAAAAACAAAAGTGATTAATTTTTTAAAAGACTAAACTTTATTTATGAATCAGTTTGAAACTTCTGTGAAGCTAAATGTACTTTCGTTAGGCTCTTATGACGTGTTAATTGGTATGGACTGGTTATAACAACATAGAGTAGTTTTGATCTATTTTGATAAAACTTTCACATGCATAAATAATGAAGGAGAAATAGTAACCGTAACAGGAAATCCTAAGAAAACAATAGCTAGACAAATTTGTTCCTTGTAGTTACAGAGAGCTATTCTAAAAGGATTGAAAACTTTTGTTGTAACTGTAACTAATGAAGAACAAACTAATAATTAAGATAAACTAAAACTAGAAGATATTCCAATCCTGAGGGGGTATTCGGATGTATTTCTGGAAGAAATTATGGGACTATCTCCGAAAAGGGAACTAGATTTCACTATTGAGTTGGTACATGGTGTAGTACCCAACTCAAAAGCTCCTTATCAATTGAATATCTTTGAACTTAATGAATTAAAATCACAATTAAAAGAACTTATTGATAAAAATTATATAAGGCCAAACGTGTCTCCTTGGGGAGCACCTATCATTTTCGTTGAAAAGAAGGATGGTACTCTACACTTATGCATTGATTACCATCAACGTAATAAAACGACCATTAAAAATAGATACCTGTTTGTCTGCATAGATGATCTATTTCATCATCTACACGGAGCAACAGTATTTTCACAGATTGATTTACGATCTAGTTATCATCAAGTCCGGTTCAAATATGAAGACATTTTAAAAAAAAACTTTTAGGACCAGATATGGTCAGTATGAGTTTGTTATCATGCCATTTGGGCTCACTAATTCCCTAGCTGTCTTCATGTGTTTAATGAATAATGTATTAAATAATTATCTCGATAAATTCGTAGTTGTTTTCATTAACTATATTTTAATTTATTCTAAGTCTAAAGAAGAACACGAGGAGCACTTAAAAATTGTCTTACCAATGTTAAGGGAACATCAACTTTATGCTAAAATTAGTAAGTGCGAATTCTTTAAATATAAAATACAATACTTGGGTCATGTGATAACTAAAGAAGGGATCTCGATTGATCCATATAAGATAAAAGAAATTGAAAAATGGTCGGTCCCAAAGGATGTGAATGGCGTGCGATGATTCATGAGGATCACCAGTTACTATTGAAGATTCATTGAGGGATTCTCAAGAATCACAATTCTAATAAATTCTTTACAGAAGAAAGGAAATAAATTCGAGTGGAATAAAAAATGTAAAGAAATTTTTAAGAAATTAAAATCATTATTAATTACTGCACCAATCTTAATAATTGTTGATCATAATAAGGACTTTGTTGTATGCACTGATGCATGCAATGATGGTTTAGGTGTGGTCTTAACTCAATAAGGACATGTAATTGCATATGAGTTTAGGAAAGTTAAGATTCATGAAAACAATTACGCTAACTACGATTTAGAGTTGGTTGTTGTCATACATGATTTGAAGATGTGGTGCCATCACTTAATCGGAAGAAAATTTATGTAAATGACAGATAATAAGGGTTTAAAATATTTGTTGGATCAACCAAATTTAAACACAATGCAAGCTAGGTGGCTAGCTTTCCTTAACGAGTATGATTTCGAGATCCAACATATTAAGGGAAAATAAAATAAAGTCGTTGACGCTCTAAAAGTAGAAATGAAAAAGTGAAATTTGTAGTAGCAATCAGCACTTATAAAATAGATTTAGAAGATCAGTTGGAGGAAGGAATAAAACTGGATGAAAATTATCATAAACTACAAGCTAAAGTGGCAAAAAATTTAACTATAATTTTAAGTATAGGGTATAGTCTAAATGATAAAGGATTAATACTTTATAAAAAAAATTGTATATACCTAATGTATCTAAAATTAAGTTGCTGATTTTAAATGAAATACATAAGAGTCCTTACTCAAGACACCCTAGATGTTAAAAGACCATAAGCATGTTGCAGAAAGATTATTCTTGGCCGAATATGAATAATGAGATGGCAGAGTATATTGCCAAGTGTTTTGAATGTCAAGAGGTTAAGACGGAACTCCAGCATCTAGCCAGTTTAGTACAGTCACTACCCATCCCTAGCTGGAAATGGGAAATAATTAGTCTTGATTTTATTACAGGTTTACCTAGAAATCAGAATCAAAATGATTCAATTAAGTTAGTCGTTGATAAACTTAGTAAAGCAACACATTTTATACCAGTAAAGACCACCCACAATGCTACTAATATTGCTGAAATATTTATGAAATGAATATTTTGTTGATATGGGATACCGAAAGTTATAATTTCTCATAGAGACCCTAAGTTTACGGGCAATTTCTGGAAATCTTTATTTAAACGTTTGAATACTATTCTAAATTTAAGTACATATTTTCACCCGCAAACGAATGGACAGACTTAAAGGTAAATGAAATCTTGGAAGATATGCTAAGGATGTATGTTAGAGAACAACTAGGTAAATGAGAGGATTACTTACACTTGGTAGAGTTTGTGTATAACAACCACTACCAAGCTTCAACAAAATAGATCCCATTTGAAAGTTTGTATGGTAGAAAGTGAAATACTCCCATCTCATGGAGTACCCCAATTGACAGGTTAGTACCAGAAACTAATGTAGATCTTAAATGACCTCACAAAGAGTTCCACGTGGGTGAACATGTTTTCATAAAGGTAAGACCTAAAAAGAGTTCTTTAAAGTTATGAAGTTGTGCTAAGTTGGCACTCAGATATTGTGGGCCTTTCAAAATATTTTCCAGAATGGGACAGGTGGCATACCAATTGGCTTCACCACCAAATTTAAAGATTCATAATGTTTTTCATATCTTTGTTTTGAAAATATATGTACATGATGCTACTCATGTTATAAATTGGAATGATGTGCACGTGGAACCCAAGGGAGATTTTCTAGTGGAACTGAATTGTATCCTCTACATGAGTGAGATATTGCTTCGGAATCGAACCATTAGAGAGGTGAAGGTGCAATGGAAGCACCTTAAGTCCATAAGAAGCAACCTAGGAATTAAAGAGTCATATGTGGGAAGCATATCCAATTTTGTTCCAGGGCAGCTTTGAGGACGATGAATAAAATAACATCGAGGACGATGTTATATTTAAGGGGTGTGTATGTCACATACCCCAAATTGTAAAAAAAAAATGTTTGAGAAGACTTTAGGCTTTAATTGTATTGTAAAGTTTGTAATTATTAACCAAGTGGGGTCAAGGATGACTGTATTTAATTGCTAAATATTTTATTAATTAATAAATAAAAGATGAGACAACAGCTTAAGGAGGATGTTAAATGAGTTTCTACTAGCCACTTAGTGGATTAGACTGCGTTGAGAGCATGTTGACACTTGGAAGCATCCTCAAACTACTTCTAATTGTTGGAGGAGGCAACTTCCCTATTTTTCTGGTCATGTTCCCCTAGAAAGTGGAACAAGAGCAGGTGCTCATTAAGTGAAAATTGAACCAAAAGACCAAGGCATGCTTATAAACTACCCATCGAATTCAACTGAGGCTATTCAATATTTAGTTGTGAAATTTTTGAATGAAATTTGTGCACAAGAAGTTTGATGGAGGGGAAAGGAAGAAGTGTTAGAGTGTGAATATTTTGATTTACTGAACTAATGTAGTAGTTTCGGCTGAGTTCTTACTGCTATAGGTAGAAGTATTACTGTGGATTACTATGTGGAGTTGCAGGGGTTTTCCTAACCCATTCTTTCACCCAGTGCTTTCAACTAAGTGGACCAGTGGACAGGCTCGGGGGTCCTAATACTAGCAATTAAGTTGTTTTTGGGAATTGGTTTGGTGGAAAGGGCTCCTTAGGATGTTGTCTCCTCTACTATATTACCAGATTCTAAATGTTATTTAATTTTCTCTATGCAAGTTGGTCTATATGAATTTAGGATTTGATGTATATATATGACTAAATCATTGAATTAGGGTTTTAAGAGCTATTAGAGAATAAAATGAATCTCCTTGTTGTATTTTTCCACACCTTCGAAAAGGTAGTACTCTAGTACAGTAGGAGAATTTAAGATGTGTATAAATATGAACATTTACTTTCTACTGATAGTTTTGTTAGAAATGTTTAAAGAAAAATTTCCTCAATTTTCAGAAGTTTGATGTTAGTTAAAAACAATTGTTTAATTATAGTGATAAATACTTTAAAGAATGTATACTAAAAAAAATTACACGGTTTTTGAAACTATACTCATCTTAAACACAGGAAAAGAACCTCCTCTACGGTTGAACCTAATATATAATTATTAACTAATATAGAATAGGAAAATAATGCAAATGGAATAAAATTAGATTATATAAACAGTAAAATGACATTGTAGTAATAATTTGGGATTTTACAAATAACAGATAGGTTAATTGTAGTAATATTAAACAAACATCAACTATTAATCATTAAATAGTAAATAAAACAACAAACAATGAAGAGTATAAATTAAAAGGAAAATACTATATATTTTTTTAGGGTCAAAACCCTAAACAAGAAAACCTCTCTAACCAAATTTTTCTTTTCCTTTCTTCCTTCAAGGATAAAGTATTTCTCAGTTTATTCCAAACCCTTACCCTTACCCTTACTGTTCCAAATATTTCATTATATAAATATTAGATCCAATTTATAATTGCCTAAATTAAATTGAAGTTATACACAAACATAGTAAAATCTGTTTAGTATATATAAAATAAAAAGAATAAAAGAAATAAAATTAAATTACTCTAAATCTTCTTTTTTTAGTTTTTCAGAGGTCACAACATGGAACCTCTTGACCTAGAAGACTTTCTTTTTCTTCTTTTTCTCAAGCATTCATTTACAGTAAAAACCCTACAATTTTATTATAATAAAATGCAAATTAAATCAAATTCATTGTGTTCTTAATAAAAATATTTAACACACAGGTACGGGTAAAAACATCAAAAGGGACCGTTGAATTTTCAATATTGATTTTCCCTTATCTCCAAACTATGTAGTATTAAAACCAAAGTCCAAATTCTTATAAGTTCTTCTTTTCCTTCAACAAAAATTTCAAAACCGAAATCCTTAATACTAAAGAAACTGTAAAATTTAAAACAAAACAAGTTTTAAAACCCAAAATTTTCTATCCTTTAATAGTCTTTAAACAACCGTAATTATTGAGCCATATGGCTTATAAATTTGTATCCAACACATACAAGTCTGTAAATCCCTATCTTACATAAACACAACTTATCATAACGAAACTACGACCATACTGCTCTTTGCAAATAATTCATTAAACCAAACAAGTCTTTGCCACCATCGCTAGCAGAACCCTACTTATCATCGAAGGAGAAACCCAAGGTGGTAAGGTCGAGGCTTACCAAGTCTTTTGCGCAGTGAACTTTCATCTTGAAAACCCATAGTTTTTCCAAGCAACCTTTCTCATTCAATTTGGAAGGAAGAGCCTCAGCTGTAGCCATGCCTGCACAAACCAAAGCTTTGCTTTAAGATTTTTTTTAAAAACCTTCTTACTGAAAAAAGAAGTAGAAATTACAGAAATATAAAAAGTTACCTTCCAGTAATTTTTTTTAGTGGTTACAGCCAGGGTATGGATTCCTTTGAAACCCACTCAAACCTTGACAAAGGAACTGTAGTATCCATCCACCATTTGAGAGAACTCTCAGTCTATGACCACGATATGAAGTGAGAAAGTGGTGCTGTAAATGCCACAAACATAAGACAATATTTTTATTTATTGATAACTCGAACAAGAAAGACCAATGATGAGAGTTGTCGTAGTAGCCACTCTACGAAGGAAACCGAGTATAACTCAACTATAAAAACGTTTTTACACTCTCAAACTTCAACTATGGCCACGTAAGCCCATGCGGCTGCAAGGCTGTCGGCTCTGCCCTCAAGCAATTGAAAAGATGGAGATTAAGCGAGATTTTAGGTTTTTGATGAATATATAGATAGGGTTTAAACTTTTAAAACCTTATCCAACATGCTCATCACACGTGGATTCCACTTCCTTGACTTTTGCTTTGGGGTTGATCTACAGTTTCTGAATGGTATAGTTAAGCCTGCATTTTTTGTAAAAGAATTGTTAATATTTTGACATAGTTTAAATTTCGATAATATGACCCTTAATTAGTTATGCCATAATAATACATATGGGATTATGGTACTATGGTACCCCAAGATAGGGTTAATATAATATTTAGAAATAAAATATGTATAGTGTAGGTTTAAGCATTATATAAACGGCTTGTATTTTTAAATTATTTATGCCTTTAAATGAAACTAGGAAAATCTAGTATGTCATGAAGACTAGATTTAGGATAATAGTATTTTCCCCAATGACTGTTTAATTACAACAAACTCAAGTATAGAAAGGAACAGGTTTTGCAATACCTGCATTACTAAAATCTTTAATTTATATAAAGTACTCTAGCATTTTTTTTACTTTTGCAGTCGAAATAACTAATATCGATCGAAACTCAAAACCAAATGATTTACCTGTAAGAAGACCCGTAGCAACAATCATCATTACACTGCATTAGCTTCAATGAGCTAGGTAAGCCTCGGCATGACCAGAAGTTCCTTCATTTAAGCAAGAGACAAGCTTTAGTACCTTGTACTCCCTAGTAAATAAACAGTTGCTCTCAAATCTATATTTTTTTAATTTCCATATTCTTTTAACTTACCTGTTGATTATCTTATGATATTATTTTGAAGGCAGTTAGTAACGAATGTAATTGTATAAATTAATAAATGAAATGGTTATATTATTTAGATTGAAATATTTTAAAGTGTTAACTGTTAGCAATTAAGTCACTCACTTAAGCAATGATTTTGAAATATTAGTTGTTGTAGAAAAATTTTAAATTTTTATGAAATTTTGGGTGTTTTACACATTTGTTTGAAGCTGACATGCGAACACATAGATAAAAATGGGTTTGTTATAATTGTGATGAGAAATTCACCCGTAGACATCGATGTGCTAAGAAAAAGCTCTATCTTTTTTATGTGGATTCTTGGCATGCACCTTAAATTTCTGACCAAGCTCGGGATCCAGTAGATGATAAGGACGTCATTCAATAGATACCTATTGACCGTCCTATTCAAGACAACAATCAAGATATATATCTCCATGCATGAGTCAGAGTCACCACACCGCAAACCATGCATATCAAGGGTTTCTTCAATAACCTCCCTCTTATGATACTCATTAATTTTGGTAGCACTCATAAGTTCATTGACCCTTAGATCACCAAAAACGTTGATTATTTTGTCCATCCTTTCTCCAAATTTGAATTCATGATTGCCAATGGGGGCACCTTACCTTGAAAAGGGATGTTTCATAATGTGTGTATCTATATTGGAGATTATAACTTGTGATTTGACATATTTTCCTTTCCCTTAAGTGAATGTAATGTGGTTTTGGCACTAAATGTTTATGCACACTTGGACCCATCTTATGGGATTTTGCTTAATTTTGGATGCAATTTTCAGTCAATGGAAAAAATTACACATTGAAAGGCTTACAACCAAGGTCTCTTAGTATCACCAGTTCACATCACATGAAAAATATCCTTAAGAAGAATTCACATGGTATCATCACTCATCTGCATTTCATTTAGATGCAACCTTCAATGGTATCCACTACTCCCTTGGATCTACAACAAATTATTGATCGATATGCATATGTATTTGCTAAACCAATGGGATTATCACCTTCAATACCAGAGGGCCATCATATTCCTCTACTTAGAAGCGTTCCTCCCAACATCAGGCCCTATCGCTACCTGTTTCACCAAAAGATGGATATTGAGATGCTCGTTCGAGACTTACTGAAGCAAGGTATTATTCTCCCTTGTACCAATTCAGGAATTATGGGTCATGATTCCGCAAAATTGAATTTCGAGCACTTAATCACATCATAATCAAGGATAAGTTTCCAATTCTTGTTGTTGATGAGATTCTTGATGAGCTTGATGGTGCTCATTTTCTCTCCAAGTTGGATCTTCGTTATGGGTATCACCAAATCTGAGTTCATGTGGATGATATCCCTAAAAAAACTTTCTACACACATGATGGCCACTATGATTTTTTGGCCATTCCCTTTGGACTCACGAATGCTCCTTCCACAATCCAGGATTGATGAAAAAAATATTTCAGCCCTACTTGCGGAACATCATTATGGTCTTCTTTGATGATATCCTAATCTATAGTAAAACATGGGCTAAGCATATTCAACATATGGATCTCGTACTGCAACTTTTTTGTGATCGTTATTTCCATGGTAAAAATTCTAAATGTGTTTTTGGGAAGGAGGAAGTGGAATATCTCAAACATATTGTTTTAGCACAAGGGGTTTCCGTAGATCCTGCCAAAATAAATTCCATGAGAAAATGGTTTCATCTTGAGACACTCAATGTCTTTCATGGATTTTTGGGACCAATTGGTTGCTACTGCAAGTTTGTGAAGGATTATCATAATATTGTAGATCCATTAGCAACTCTATGAAAAAAAGGATGCATTTACATGGACACATACTACTGAGAGTGCATTTGGAAAAATGAAACAAGGTATGTGTACCACCTGTTCTAGCTATGTCTGATTTATCCAATCCCTTCACTATTGAAAGTGAATCTTGTGATAATGGACTTGGTGTTGTTCTCCTTCAAGATCAACATCCCATTGTGTTCACTAGCAAATCCCTCTCGGGTAAGAATTTAACTGCCTCTACATATGAGATGGAATTGAAGGTTATTTTGCATGCAGTACAGAAGTGGTGAGCATACCTATTAGGGAATAATTTTCGCATCAAGACTAATCACCATAGTCTAAAATATTTCCTAGAACAACGGGTCTCATGGGTTATGATTATGAGATCACTTATAAGAAGGGTGAGTACAATCTTGTGGAGGATGCTCTTTCTTGCACATTCGATGTCGTGTTTCTCTTTAAGCTATTTCTATGCCTATTTCAAATTCATTACAATTTGTTCAACAAGGCTATGTAAATGACTCTTCATTATCGAAAATCATCGAAAGGTTGGCCAACTACCCTTCTATTGTAAATCATTACTCTTGGGTTGGTTATTCTCTGAGATACAAGGGTCCTATGGTGCTTCCCCAAAGCACAAATCTTTAACAAGTTGTATTCTATGAACTCCTTACTTCTCTGTTGACAAGGCACTCTGGGTTCCTCAAAACATATCACTCGGAATGACGTAACTTCTTTTGGAAGGGAATGAAATAGGAAATTCAATAGATTTTGGTTGAATGTGATACCTTTCAGCACCATAAGGGTGAAATGATTCTCATTCCTGAATTTCTCAAACCCTTTCCCATCCCTGCAAGGATTTGATCATATATTTTGATGGATTTCATTGAAGGTCTCCCTAAATATGGAGGGAAGATCGTAATCTTGGTTGTGGTTGATTGTCTCTCCAAATATAGTCAATTTTTTTCATCCATGGCATATACCTCCTCCTCAGTCACCCTAATTTTCATGGACCATATCTTCCATCTTCATGGAATTCCTTCTTCCATTGTCTCATATCGCAACACAACTTTCACAAGTCATTTTTGGACAGAACTATTTCACCACACTAGCACCAAATTGAATATGAGTTTGGGATATTACCCACAAATAGATGGTCAAACTCGAGTTATCAACAAATGTTTGTAAACTTATCTTCGTTTCTTCACCCTTGAACAATAACATCAGTGGAAAAAGTGGCTCCCTTTCGTTGAATGGTGGTACAATACTTCCTACCATATTGAATCTAAAATGACTCCATATGAAGTAGTTTATGGTAAGGCATTGCGAGGGATCCTTCCATACACCCCCGACAGTTAACTAGTTCATGTAGTTGACACGGTTATAAAAAAATGAGATCAAATTCTTCACATTTTGTAGGACGATCTTCACATGGAGAAGCAGCGAATGAAGCAACAAGTTGATCAACACTGCTATGAGCACACTTTTCAAGTCAGTGATATGGTTTTTCTTCATCTACATCCTTACAAACAATCCTCCCTGAAACCCAAAGGGTGTAATAAGTTGGATTCAAAGTTCTATGGGCCATATAAGGTTCTTAAGAAGATTGGGTCTCTTCCTTATAAATTGGAACTTCCTCCTTCTTCTCGCATTCACCTAGTATTTCATGTCTCTTGTCTTAAGAAGGTTATAGGCACCAACATTAGAGCACAAACTGTTAGATTACAAGGATTGGATAATGAAGGATCCATCATTTTGGAGCCGAAGGACATATTCAATAAGCGTACTCGTAAGCTTCTATCTCGATCCATCACAAAGGAATTAATTCAGTGGCACAACATGCAACGAGAGGATGCTATGAGAACCACTCTTTCAGTTTTAATGACAATTTCCGCATCTAAAGCTTTGAGGAGAAATCTTTTCTAAGAGGGAGGGGATGTTAGGAACCCGTGTCGACCTTTCTCTTTACTTCGTTTTTATATTGTTGTTGGACACATATGCTTTGTAATTCGTTCCGTTAGTATATTGTATTATCCCACATTCGTGGTAAGCAAAAATTATTTAGACTAGACTTAGCATATAAAGAAATGTCAAAACCAATGAAAACATCCATGGGTTAAAGGAGGTTGGCCCCTAGAAATTTCAATTAATAAAATTTAAATAATCAAACCCTAAATTATTATAAAAATTTAGCACCAAATTATGGGTGCGCCTAAATGCACGGACAACCCAACCCAATATGTGGAAAATGAGTCCATAATATCGAGAACATAATAAATCTATATGTAGTATCAAACTTATTTATTATAGGGTCTATTTTGAAAGAAAAAAATATTCATGAAAGTTGAATAACATTGTATTATGACAAAACATTCAAGGAACTAGAAGTGAATGAATTTACTGGTCATTATCATCACGGGCAATCATGTTTATAGGTTCGTTGCATAGATCTAATTTATGAATTGATGTGTGCTTATCATAGATTTAATATGATTTTTTGTTAAGAGATTTCATGACAACACGAAATAAAGCCTATAAAATATGCTTCTCACGCTAAGACAAATTAAATTCATACATTATGGTGTGGATAAATGTCAAAATGGGACAAGACAAAGTGGCCATGAAATTAGGGAATATAAAATATTAAAATAAGCATCTGGTCGGAAAATGAGGACCGGTTTTGCATCCCATTCCAATATTAACTGAAGTTATCTCGCTTGAATATTTATTTATATTTGAAGTGCTGTTATATTTTATGTTGTTATGTTGTGCTCTGACTAGATGATTATGAGAATAAAGGATAAAAAGTCATCCAAAAAGATTCATTGAACTCGGCAATTAATTTGAGCTGAGAAGAAACACTATTATAACGACAACATAATTAAATTTTTCTTCGAGAAACGGAAAAAAGGGATTCGGGTGTTCGGGAATGGTGATGGTATCTGAAGTTTATGTTTTCTTAAGCACTGCGCGCCTCTATTGACTGTAGCCCGGCCCCGCAAACACCTCAATCACGCCGTCCGAGAAAGGAAACAACTGAATTCGCCCACCGTTTTCTTCACTCGCAAGCAAATATCGATCCCATATATTTGCAGTTTGCAGTTCTGTTTCTTGTTATTAACACTGAGAGGACATAGGTTGAACATATAGTATATCTGTTATTTCTGTATGTGTTTGTTGTTGGCAGATCAGACATATAATGAGGATGAGCTGCAATGGCTGCCGCGTCCTGCGAAAGGGCTGCAGCGAATCCTGCGTTCTCAGGCCCTGCCTCCACTGGATAAGCACCGCAGAGTCACAGGCGAACGCTACTATTTTCTTAGCCAAGTTCTATGGACGCGCTGGGCTGACGAATCTCATAAGCAACGGCCCCGAGCATTTGAGGCCTGGTAATACCCATCTAAACTCTGAACGGGAAACAATATGCACAGACCTATCTAGACCTAAACCCAGATACAATATGCACATAGAAATTAAAAACCTAAGATTGCATATTTCAAGTTCTCCATTCTTTAATGTTGTGATATTTGATAGAGGGAATTTGTGTAAATTCTAGATATACATCTAACATTCCGAACATGGAAATTGATATTGCATATTCAATACTGGTTTTTTTTTAAACCATGGTAATAGCAACTTTTCAAGTGTATGTTAAACAGCCTGCAAGCCAATATATCAATTACTTGTGACTTAGCAGGTTTCCAAAGGTTTTGAAGCCCAGCGGAGTGAACCCTCTATTCCAGCAGTGGCCTACAACAGGCCACCCTATAAGCCTCTATCCAGTGGTAGTTTACCCTTCTAGCCTTGAACATACCAATGAACAAACCTACCTACCCAGCCGGTGGAAACTGCACACACAAAGGACACAGCTATAGAATTCACAGAATCCTTAATTTACTTGCAAACAGAATAAAAAGGCTAGATAGAAACCCTAAATACAGTTTCTTTCTTCGTTGCTACAGCTATTTTCAGGTCTCTTTTGTACGAAGCTTGCGGCAGGATTGTGAATCCGATACATGGATCCGTCGGACTTCTGTGGTCGGGTAACTGGGCAGTGTGTCAAGCGGGAGTAGAGAACATCCTGCGAGGATCGTTCCCTGCCGTTGCGCCGGATAGTTCCGGAAGTCATGTCGTCCCAATGGGAACCATGGGCCGCCGCGAGCGGCTCAGATCAGTGGAGACCAAAGGCAAACTGAAGGGCATGTCACACTCGAAAGCAAGAAGAAAAAAACGAGAACGTGCACTCCTTAGCAATAATATGGATTCGATCTGCAAATCTGATGACGAGTGGGATGATGTAACAAATACCTTACAAAAGGCAGCACTAGAGAAAGGTCAATTTGATGAGAAATACAAATTTGATGAGAAATACAAAGAGAAATGTTCAACATTTTTTTCAGGGCAGGAAGTGGATGAATTCATTGGGGCCGATCATGCACGGATGGAGTACTGCCTTGATCTCTGTAACGTCAAAACCAGTCAAAGAGAAGTTGAAGCTCCATGTAATGAGGTAGGGTTAGAGCTGACGCTTGGCTCTCATGAATATTTTCCACGTACTCCGGATAAAACATTAGGTTTTGACCTGCGTTGCAGTGACGCCTTCTGGGACCAGTGCGTGGAGAATTGCCTGCCATGATAACGTCGTTTTCTCCCGCCTGTGTATAGACATGGCAGATAAACAGCGATTGTAGCTATTGTATGGTATTGTGTAGCAGATTCAGTAAACTACTGGTAGTAGAATATTAAGTATCCTCCCGCAAGAAAAATCAACCGATAGTACCCTGTATATATCAAATTTGGGATACTATACGAGTTAGAATTATGTACCTATATTTTGTATTTTGCTACTGCTAATGTTATGTTTCCATGCAATGAATTCTGTTCATAGTTTATGGTTATTTTCAAACGAAATCAGAAAAGCACCTTGAAAGTGATAAGTAATAGGTACTTACCATGTTAATATTTTCGAGGTTTTCTTATTCACTTATTTGCGTTTTAATTTAAGTTCTTTGCTCATTTCTCTATCTTGCAAGACGGATTTGTAAAAATTCGTTCGTTAGTTTGTTTTTTTGTGTGTCACTTTCCATCTTGGTTCTTCCCACTCCAGATTTCGTCGTAATATATAAAGCTTAAAGATGATATGGGGTCACTAAATGGAGATCTGAATAATGACCTATTTAGCAGAGCTTAATGTTGATATTGGATATTAGATATTCATAAATCAATCAACCATGGAAAAGATTAACCAATTGAAATGTAGCTAACCCATTAAAAGCACGAGTGATCAAAGATTGTTTTTCTCAATACTTATTTCTAAAAGGAAAGGTTGGTCTCAGGTTTGAATAATATGATGAAAACGAGGAATCAATGGTTAATATTTTAAATTTGTACGGTAACTATGGGATACGTTATAATAAATCTTGTTATACAAAAATTTAAAATGAATTTTAAGCATTTTGAGTGCAAAACTAAAGACAATGATTTATGTTTAAAAAATGGTGATGAATTCATGTTATGACTTTGATATTATGCAATATTAAAACCACCATTTTTAGTGCAAAAACTGAAGACAATGATTTACGTTTAAAAAATTGTAATGAATTCATGTTATGACTTTGATATTATGCAATATTAAAACCACCATGATGTACTTTAATTAAGAAATGGTTTCGAGTTCCATGCAAAGGGCAATGTGTTTTTTAAAACTATTAACCCGCTTTACTCTAAAGTTAAAGTTAAAATTGGTAAAGTTATTTTCCTCTTGTGCTACTACTTGTATTGAGATTGAGCTTTGAACATTGGAGAACTATGGATTATCACTCCTGAAACATATTACGTTGTAAAGCTCTCACTATTTGACCATTGGGCCATAGCCCACCAACTCATGTTATGGGCTATGATTATGTTGTGGATATTATGTCCTAAATACCACGATATATATATATTACCATGACATGCCTATGTTATATAGAACGCACTGTGAAATAAATATAATAAATTAATATCAACAAAAAGAAACGTTGTTAAATGAGACACAACGAATAATGATACCATAAGGTGGAAAGCAAGAAGGGAAACCAACATAAATAATGTTATAATGGTGTCCATGTCCTTTTGGAAATGTAATCCTATTGCCCGTGATTTATTCATTAGAACCTTTAACTAAATTCGCCCTTTTGACATTTGTCCATGATTCTTGGGAAGTTATATTATGTCTAATATTCATTCTAGAAAAGTCCAATTCTTCATTTTTATACTCTCCTATGCTATTTAAATTACCCTTCATTGGTTATGGAGTAACCAATATGGAGCTATAGTTGCCATTCATAGATGTATAAGACTATACAACGAACCGGTGGTTAGTAATCCAACTTATGTTAAGATAGGAACATTATTTCTATCTAGAGGAGGAAATGTGTTGTTGACTCGCATGGCTTCAATATCCATAGTTTATATAGAAGAACGTAAACGTACAACCCTATAAATGTTCCAAGAGATACTTTTATTTGATCCAATGATCTACCACTCTATGATTCCCTCATAGAAACCAATGCATTAGATTTGTTTTGCATGTACTAAAGGAGACTAACGATAAATGTAGGACTATTGTGTCGATAAGGGAAATACCATTCCTGTGTTGGGATTTGGGAAAGAAGGTCCATATTGATTAAACGATGGATGAGATTCTTAAAGGATTTCTAATGAGGTTTTTGATGATATGTGGTTGATTGGTTTGAGTTCTTTATCAAAATGGGTTTGTTGAGTGAGATTAGAGTTCCAAACGAGTTTCTTTAAATCTATGTGGCATTAAAGTCTTGCACTGAAATCCATGGATGATTCCTATGGTTGGATGATGAAAATCTCCCCTCGGTAACCATAACCATTTTTGTTTCCTTTTATTTTATCACATATAATTGTTTATATTAATTTTTAATGAAGAATTCACTATTGGTATTTTATTGTGTGAATTTGTTAACAATGTAGCAATTTTGTATAACCATAAACATTTTTGTTTACTTTCATTTTATTACATATAATTGTTTATATTAAATTTTATGAATAATTTACTAATTGTATTATATTATTATGTGTGAATTTGTTAATAATGTAGTAATTTTGTAATGGAATTGTGCAATTAGATGCAATATTTATTCTATACATATGCATATGGGTTAATTCTAGTTAATAAAATTCAAATGATTCTTGTATATGGGCTTTAAGTTCTACTACAATTGTATGTAATGTTAATTATGTAATTAGTTTTGTATGTAAATTCAATTACGATGATGTAGGATGTCAATTTTTGTTCATGATTAGTGAATCTTTGTTGGAATAAAAAATAACATTTTAATGGAGTACCTCAATATCCATGGGTTGTTATCCTTGATCTCATTTGTTCAATAGTTTTCCAAAACATATTTTCAATTAAAAGACCAACTATGTCTACTAAATATTCTAAGTATCCATTTATGCTTGACAATAAGCATACCTTTTATATTTCTACACCTAGTGTGTTGGTTTCAATATATTATCCATATTTAAGACAACAATCATCATTCGTCCTAATCATGCTTCTTCCCTCATTAACCTCTAAGAGACCCTTATGCCATTTCATTCTCAATCCACAAGCCACATATACGTTCTGTGGGTTTCCTTCTTCCTCTAGCTTGATAAATACCTATCATTTCCATGACTACTTCAAACAAATTTTCTAATTCCTATATGAATTGATACATTTAAAAAAGGTTAACATTACTCAAGCATCAATATCTGAAAACATAATAATTATAACCTATAATATATAAGATATGTAACATAAATACTTATGATGAAACTATACACAATATAATAATGTTAAAATTGAAATTAACAAAAATAATAACAAATAATAATTAATATTTAGTTATTCAACATCAATGATCTCTTAAATATCTAAGAATTTGGATTATTAATATTTTATTTTTTCAATATTTAAATTTATTAAAGTCAAGAAAAAAATATCAAAATATCAATAAAATAGAGAAAAAAACCCTTAACTTACACATGAAACTTTGAAATTGTCATTTTTTTCACACAGGAAAACAATGGTTTCTTGTTATTCCATTGGAATGAAAGTAAACCATTACAATCATAATCAATCTTGTAATCTATAGATCCCTCCAATTTACATATAATTCATCGAGCAACACTCTACCTAACAAACATATACTGATTTCATAAAATAATAATAATGTTGTCCAATAGATTCATCATTACATACTTCAAATACTCAAAATTATCCTTAGTTGGGGACTAGAATACAAGTTACAAAATATTGAATTTTCCACCATAGGAGAAAATCAAATCATGATATTGGTCAAGATGAATCCATCCCACCTCATAGTGTATAATGTTTTTGAAACCATGTGAGCTACATAATTTAATTTCATGAATATATGCTTGAAGGAAATGTTAGTTAACATTGCTTGGATCATTTTTACCCTATAACACAAGTGCTCGAGAGAAGAAACCTATAGGTTAGATTTACTTGTAATCCATTCAATTATGACATTAGAGTCACTAACCACCTGAACTGAAAGGATACCATATCTTCCTGAAAATAAAATCAACCCCCATAGGGATAATAGTTTAGATTTATATTTGTCCCATGACCACAATAGAAGCAAAACTGGAACTGATGATCTATATCAACATAGAGTTCAAACCCTCCTTCATGTTTTCTATATTGTGAAGAGCCATCAAAATATATGATAGGAAAATTCTCATGAAAAGTGGGAGAGGAGATGTTCCTTGGCCTTTTGGTCTTTCTTTCTTTGTAATATTCAAAGAATACAATAATTTTTTTTTACTAAATGAGTAAATATTTGCGTTTGATTATCAAAAATAGTTTTATTTAGATACACCTCCAAATACCTCACATAATGAAAATAGTTAACTCTTTAGAATTTGGGTATCTTTTACACTATTTTTCGAAGATTATATCAAAAGAATTGTTAGGATAAATAATCCTCCCTTTGGCTAAATCATCCTAATTTACCACTTATCCTAAGTTCTTGACTACAATATATGGCTGCATCATCAATTGGATCATCCTCCTACAATTAGGGAGCCTAACATAGTCTTCTCCTTCAATTGGGGAGACTAACCGAGCCTCCTCCTTCAATCAAGGAGAAAATATGGGTTGATCTGCATGACATAATAACCCCAAATTATTTTACTAATGGTTGGTTCACCTACTTCAATTAAACTGAAGCTGTAAAGGTACATCCCTCATTATTTTCCTATTTTTGGTAAATTGCAGTTAATTGGAGCAAGTAAAGGTGCCCCCACCTACTTTTTCTTACTCAGTTCAGTGCAGTTCAGTTCAAATCACCTAACTGAAGTCAGATATGCACCTTTGCCTAGTAATTGACATGTATTTGAGTTCTATTCAGTGAGACCTATTCTAAACTTCCTTCGAGACTGTTAGAGTCAATTAAGGTTGTGTTAAGTGGTTAACTGATGTGTCGAGTGGTGCCTAACTGACATCTATGCCACCCTTATGCACTCAATTTGAATTAACTTTCATGGATTTGAATTTTAGGGCTATTAATGCCATTGTATTGCATTGTAATAATTATTTAGATTAATTTCGATTAATGAATGCAATTATACAATTGCAACTCCTTATTGCACTGTTTCATATCATTTTCTGAGTCAAATTGATCTGTGAAATCTATTGTGAGTTTTGTCTTGATTCATAGATTGATGTTCTTCAATTTTATAAGAATGAGGTCCCCAATCATATTCAATTTTTAAATAAAAAAGAATTAACAACAATAATTTTTTTCCAAAGCAACATTGTACAAAAAGGTGCTCAAGAAATTTAGAATCATTATAACATAAGCAACAGATACGTGGTCCTTCTGTATCGTTTGTCTAAAAAAATTCCCAAGTAAATATTTTATTTTTCATGGTCAACAAAATGAAACATTTTAGTTTTGTTGGCATGTTCTGTTTCCATATTTCACTAGACCACCATTCGGTTGTACTTTCTAAAGAGAGTAAAGAAATAGTATCTTAATCAAACTTGGTAGTTAACTAACCATATAACTTGTTCTCATTCTAAATAATGCCATTTTATTTATACATCAATATATTACCCAAGAGATTGAGGCCGTGGACATACTCATTCCATTCATGTGATAAATACCCCCTCAAATCTAACTATTTGGCGTTCGACCAATAATCTGAATCATTACGACTCATATTATGAAAATGACAATAATGGAGGTAGTTGGCATTGGAATGCTGATATCAATGTGAATCATCCCCAAAATACAAGAAGCTCTACTAGATTTTCCTGAATCAAACATGTGCTCATGATGCTTGCCAACTATGCATCCATTGCATATCCCTTTTGAGGATTTGATGTCCGGAAGGCATTCCACCATGGAATCCTTTTGTAGTAGCTGCAAATATTTATAGTTTGGGTTTCCAAACCTCTCATGACAAAATCGGTTGACCTTATTTCCATGAGTCAGGAGGTAACTTGGCTTTGAATATAAAAAAAAATTGGAAAACTCATAGGTTTTAGCAACATGATTTTATTTTCCTACTGCAATGAGTTTTCCCATGGAAATCTCAAAAATATAAACATCATTGGGGATACATACAACTCTTTTAGGCAAACCAGTGTGTGTCATTTGATACACACAAAGCAAGTTTGAAGCCAAAGAGGAAACATATAGAACATTTTTTAAGCTTCCATGTTCTAGGTGAATAGTACCTTTTCCTTTTAATGAGACTTGTGAGTGATATCCCATGTGGATGGAGATGAAACTATTGGAATCAAGTGATCTATGAATGAATCCTTGCATGCAACCACATGATTCGAAGCACCAGATTCAATGAGGACATTTATAGCATTCGAAACACTAACCATGAGTGCATGACCTATTACAAGCTGATTATTTCGATCTCCGGTATCCTTCTTCCTTGGACCTTCTAGAAGAGTGATGTTTTTTTTTCTCCAAGAGAAGGGCCATATGATCAATAGTCCTCTTCATATGATATAGTTCAGGATGAAAACCTCTAGCATAGTAAGAGCACTTTGTCTTCTCTTTTCCCCTTTGCTTGTTTTTCCTTAAGCATGAGGGCTCATCCGACTGTTGGTTTTTCTCCTTCTTCTTGGGAGGATCAAACTTGGTCTTCTCTTTCTTTTGTTTTCCATTTACATTCAAAGCCTTGGGTCCTCCAATATAAAAAGCTTGATCTTTGGAGGATCTCATCGATCCCATATGAACAAGTTTATCATGCTCATCGGTTAGGGACTCAATGAATGCATTCAAGCTAGGCATCTTCCAATTCATAATTGTGATATTTCCGCTATGGAAGGTAGAGACAAAGACAGAGTATTATGTTCCTGCCTTTGAAAGGATGTAAATAATTAGTTGTTCATATTTCTTCTCAACATCGCATTGCTTCAATTGGAGCACAAGATGTTTAAACTTAGTGAAGAATTCATTCATGGTCTCAAAATTGCCCAGATTGATAGAGATCACTTCATTCTCCAACTGATAGGCTCTCAAATAATCCTACTTGGAAAAGAGTCTAGCAAGTGTTTCCCACAGTTCTTTGGGAGTCTTCAATCCACTGAGATGGAAAAAGATATCCCTTGAAATGGAGAGGCATAGGAAACCATATGCATTAGAGGAAATTTCAAATCAAAATCGGCCTCCTAAGGAAAATTAATAAAATGATAGTTAAAATAATAAAATAATATTTATTAATTTTGGAGGAAGAAAAGAAAAAACTACTTTTTTTCATATTTTCGACATATCTCCTTGTGCTTTTACTCAAATTTTGATCGGGAGAGCTCATTGGATGTGGAATTAAATTCTGCATCCAACACATACCCACTCGGCATATTTTTGATGGGCCCCGCTACCCCAAAAACAAGAAATGCCTGAAAAAACGTGATGATGATGTCATCATCACATTGTTTTCAGGTATTTCTTGTTTTTGGGGTCACGGGGCCCATCAAAAGTATGTTGAGTGGGTACGTGTTGGATCCATAATTTAATTCCACATCTAATGAGCTCTCCTGATCGAAATTTGAGTAAAAACACAGGGAGATATGTCGAAAATACAAATAAAAAAAGTAGTTATTTTAATGATACCTATCCCCAAATTTATATTAAATTTTTTTTTAAGAGGTGATCCCTTTTTGAATTTTAAACCATTTTGATTGGCTAATACATGATGATGTGGAATTTGTAGTATTTTTGGAAGGCCCATTTTAAATTGATATTTCCTCTAATGCTTCATCAAGTTTGTTCCAATATTTTGACTTCTTTACTGCTGCATTTGGATCTGACTCCTTGCCCATGGTGAATCTCTAGAGTCCTTTGGAGAGCAATGATATCTCAATATCCTCTTTCAACTGATCATAGTTGAAATGAGTGAGAAGATTTTTAGAGGAAGAGTCCATTTTCCAGCTATAATGAATGCAATAGGAGTTAATGAGATACTTGCAATCACACAAAACAAACAAAATAAGGTCAAAAAAACTGCACTTTTGGAGTTGCTTCACGCCTGGATAGACTAATCTAGACATAATCCAAAGGGAGAAAGGATAAGATTCCAAGACTTATGTGGAAAAATATTTGCTTCTGGTGCAGTGTTGGAATATTTTTGAGTAATTTTTCTCAATATTCATCAAAGATCCATCAAAAAATATGTAGAGGAGTTTGCTTGTCCTGACATGGATCTGATGCCATATAAAATGGAGGCACACCAATATTAGAACCAATAAAAAAGTTACTACAGATGATACAAACCAATTTACTCAATCCATGCCAGAAACAATGCAAAATACTAGCAGCTGTGTATTTCTTAATCATTAATCAGAAGAATATATTACAATGCAATACAATGACATGAATAGCCATGCAATTCCAATCCAAGAGTGGCAATTTTAATTGAGTGCATGAGAGTGGCTTACTTGTTAGTTAAAACCACTCAGCACACATCGGTTAACCACTTAACTTCAACATAATTGACTGTAAGTGATTTTGAGGTAGTTTAGATTGATTCTAACTGAATAGAAATCAACTACATGCCAATAAGTATGTGGAGGCACCTATGTTACTTCAATGAGGTGAGATAAATTGAACTAAGTCACCAAAGTTAGGCGAGGGTGCCTTTAACACTATAGTTAACTGCATTTAGATCAAAATAAGATCAAAACATGGGAAATGCACCTTTATCACTTCAGTTAACTAAAACGTAGATGAACCAACTACTAGTTGACTGAGTGGGGTGCATAACTCAAGTAGATCAACCAGGATTTGCTGCCTGACTGAAGGATGAGGTGCAATTAGGATCCTCGATTGAAGGAGGATATACAATTTGATGATGCAATCACATGTTTGAGTCAAAACCTAGGATAAGTGATAAATTAGGAGAAAAAATGACAAATAATGATGTCTGGTTGGAAAATGGCTCCAACTAAGTCCCTTAATCTTGAAAGCTAGATAAAAATTCTCAAGGTTATTTCCTCTAGTATAGTATGACTTTAACTAACACTAACAAAATAAAGTTTACAATAACAAAATTAAAAAATTATCACTTATGGTAATTTTTGGTGTCAATAGATTGAGGAGACTTCATACAAATATCCCAAAATCAATCTCCATCACATTCTTAACATGAACTACAACACTATGAAAATAATAAATAGAGGGTGGAAATTTTATTATGGACTTGTAAATAAATGTAAGTCTACATACCTTTGACTTTGGAATACGAAAAGACTCTTCTCTTATACTCTTAACATTTGTCTTGCCTAAAATTTTTATAAATTTTTGGGTTGCAATGTTTCTCAACAATCATCCAATAGAATAGAAAAATAAAAAAGTTCTTTATAATACATAATCTAACAATTAAAGGAGATACACCCTATCCTATGCTCCTCATATAAACGAGTCTCTTTTTCATTGAGAGAATACTTATGGTTTCGTCCTTGATGTATAGGAACAATATAAACAACATGAGAGACACGATGATTGATAATATTCTATCGAAATCAAGTCACAAATATATATATCTCAACTTTGGTTGGCATAATGATTCCAATATTTTTCTAAACATTGGGGAATTAAGGAAAATGTCACCATCTAGAATAATGATAATATTAAAAATATTATTACATCTAATTTTAAGGAGAAATTTGGGGATAGAAGAAACTTAACATATCGAAGGACCTGATCAACTTTGATCCAAATTATCAAAAATATATCTCTAATTTAATTAGTGCAGAGCAGAAAATCAACATTTCTAAAATAAGAACAAACTCTCACAAGCTCTGTAATGAAATAGAATGTTGGTCATTTCTTAAAATGTCATGGGTCAAATAACTTTGGAATCTTTGTCACAATAAATAGTTGGAGATGAGAAGCACTCTCTTGCAAAATGTCTTACATACAACCATATCAAATCACAACTTCAAAAGGCCTGCATGGGTGTAGACTGACTGGCAAGTACCATGTAAATGAAGGAATGTTGTAAAGGAGGTCTCAAGTTCAAATCTCGCACTGAATTATCCATTCCCCATGCTTGCAGGCTATGTGGATGCACCTAGGGTTATAGTGGTAACCGATGGGAATGGACCCCATGTGACGCGAGTACCAGAACCGCTCAGTTACCGATTCCCCCAGTACAATTAAAAAAAAAAACACAACTTCAAAATATTTATTACAATATCAGCTTTTCTAACCATTTAACTCATCAAAAGCTTGTGATTTAAAAATATTTTTTTCTTAAAAAATTTCTAACACAAATAAAATTCTAAAGAAAACTAAATTTCAAATAAAAAACATTAACAACCATAATTATCAAAATTTCAAATATAATTTAAATTAACAAAACAACCATAATCTTCAAATTTTCAAATATAATTTAAATAAGGGAAAAACATTCAGAGAATCTTTGAAAATTTAATTATTCATTGTGCCTTATTGCAAGAAAGGAAAGATAATCAATTTGTTGAAATATATGGTATTTCAATAGTTGGGATAAGAGAACAAAGCATGGTATATGAATATTGATACCTAACTACACATTAAAAAAATAATGAAACCTAAAACAGGAGTCTACAACTAGGGTTGAATTTCGTACCTATTGGCAGCCCGATGGTTTCTATATCTCTTGAAACATGGCAGTGTAACACCCAAAATTACCATCCTTGTTTATTTTGAAAACTGGTCGGCCTCAGTTTTTGTTCTTTCAGAACCCTTCCTCGTATCTTTTGAACATTGGTAAACCTAGTTTGGGTTTGTTTCTTCCCCTCATTTTTTGTTCTTCTGAAACCCTATATGGTTGATAGGCATGGATTCTGTCCTCTTATGCAAAGGACTTAGTACCAACCATGATTAAAAAAATGTGGGAAGCATCAACAGTTAATTATCTATCGGTTTGTCTTTAGCTCAGTTTTTTTCTTTCTTCATCAACTTGGGTTTATTTCACTATCCACTACTATCACTGGCTAGTTCTCAAGTAACATTTCCAAGATCTCCAACTATGAGAGTCAGGTCTCCTCTCTTCCAGTAGCAGGTTTCTATTGTGAGTTGATTCTAGGTTTTCCGAACTTGTTTTACCATTGGAGGTATGTCATTTGTTTGTTCTTGAACCTCTGAATTGAATTGAGGGATGCTATCATTATTGAACCATGGTGGTTCATCTGGTACAACCCTTAGGTTGAATTCCCTCCCACTGTATTCAGTTATTGAAAGGTGTTTGTACCTCAGTTTCCGTTGAACGGTGTTTTGTTTATTTCTTCAGTATAAGACACATGTTTCTTTATCACGAGCTCTATACCGACATTAGGGTTCTAGTGTTTTTTTGGTGTTTTGATGGTTTCCCAGGTGGTTTCAATGATTAATTCTATTTTTAGGTTTTCAATGTCTATACTTGGTCTGTACCTCTTGTTAGGGACCTTTTGTTAGGATTTTTTTTTTTTTCTGTCTGATGGATGGGTATAAACCCTTCAATCAGGTTTTGGATTCGGTTATGAAATTGTTAAAGCCTTATAAATCTCATCAAGAGGAAAAATCCTTTAAATCCATTGAGGAAAAGCATAATTTTTTTCTTGACCGGGACATTTACATGGAGAAACTAGAATCACAGTGTGATGGATCCATGGTTGGCAGACTCAAGTACTGTAAAATGTAAAAAGAAGAATGGGTGGAGTGGGAAACTCGACATTGGAATACTTTAATAAATTATGTTCCGACTGTTAGTCATCTTTTAAATGGTTGGTTGGTATTTCTATTTCTTGATGGTAATGATTCATCCACGGTAATTAACACTCTTTGGACTATTCATAGTGGTTCTCTAGTGCTGAGTCCCTGGCATGTAAACTTTAACCCTCTTCATGAAACTATATCAAAGATACATCTATGGGTTATGCTTCCTGCACTTCCCTTACTTCTTTGGAGCCGATCTTGCTTATTGGTATTACAAAATATCGGGGCATATTTGTGGCCATGGAAGAAAAATTCCTCCATTCCTTCAACAAACGTATGGACCGTGTATTGGTTGAATTGGATGTTACCTATGGAATGCCTTTAGAAATCGATATTCTTTGGGATGAAGAGGTTCATGTTCAAAAGTTTGATTACCAAAATATTTGTTCAAGTTCCATTACTGCCACTGTCACATGCCCCAATTTCCAAAAACAATTTTATGTTATTGAGGAACATTATGTTATATTTTCTATTAAAGTTTGTAATTAATGACCAAGTGGGGTCAAGGATAGTTTAATGTATTGTATATATTTTATTAATAAATAAATAAAAGATGAGACAGCAGCTTAGGGAAGCTATTAAATGTGTGTTTATTGGTCACTTGGTGGAGGAGACTGGATTGAGAGTATATTGACAAGTTGCAGCATCCTCAAACTACTTCTGGCTATTGCAGGTGGAAAATTGCCTATATTTATGGTCATGATTCCCCAAGAAAGTGGAATAGGAGAAGGTGGCTCATTAAGTAAAAACTAACCCAGAAGACCTAGGCATAGATATAAAATTTCCCATTGAAGACAACTAAGGCTGCTCATTCTGTACCAGTGATCATTATGAGTGAATGAGGTACACTTGTGGATTTGAGGGAGGGGACTAGTTGAAGTAAGTTTGAGGGGATAACTGCTAAAGATTGAATTTGTGCAGCTTTTCTAGGCTAAAGTTGTTACTGCTGTAAGCAAAACTGAGTTACTGTTAAATACTCAGTGGAGTTGCAGAGCATCTCAAGACTACATTTCTCACCCAGCACTCTACCAGGAGGATAAGGAGACAGGCTCAAGGGTTCTGATAAATTGCAGACTAGCTTTTCTCTAGGAGTTGGTTGGGAGGAACATCCTCCTTAAGTTGTTGTCACCTCATCTATTTGATAGGTTCCACTTGTTTAGGTTTAGTTATTATTTTGTTCATTGTTTCAGAAAATTTTAAGAGTTTATCAAGATTAGTATATTGCTATTTTATCATTGTTAATAAAAAAGAAGGAACATTTTTTTTACTGAGAAAGTTAGTAACTAGTAGATTATGATTAAACGGTAGAGATATTGCTAAGTTAAATGATAGATAGGAAAATTACCAAATTGTATTTTTCCACGCCTTTTACAAGGCGGTACTCTAGTACTTCAGGTACGCTTATTTTAGATAGCTAGATTTCATTAACTTTCAATGCAGATGTAAATAATTACTTCTATAGTTTTAAGTAATTGATTTACAGAAATATAGCTGTAGTTGTACTGTCTATTGAAAGTATCTACAAAATCTATTATAGGTAAGTATAAATTTAAATAATAAGCACCAATATCTATGATATTATAAAATTAAAACTAGTAAAAAACACCTAATATAAATCCAATAATTAAAATAAATAATTATAAGAATAGTAAAATATTTACTTAGGGTTTAACCTGTTATATAATATTTTAGGATATTTAACTACCTAGTTAGTCATACATTTAAACTAGGTTTACTGTAAACAAAGCTATTAACACTGCAAACCTTTAAAAATATCTAGGGTTTGCAAGAGTTAAGTATTATCACTCTACGAAATGAAATTTACATTTTATTTTATAATACAAAAACCTGGCAGAGCTATTCCAGAATTGACTACAATAATAATAAATTTTACGGCTAGCAAAATAATTACATAACTATAAACTATTCAAATATAATCTTTAATAAGAAACATAATGTCTTATTAATCTAGTAACGTTGTACAAATTAGATAACAATAAATATTTACCATAAATCATTTACACTTAAATTTAAACCTAATTGAAGTAATCCTATAAACAATACTAAGCTGAAACAAAACTAAACAAGTATAGTGGCATGCGGCCTTTTATATTATCTGTCGATGCTTTAAATCCTGAGCAAAAATGACTTCTTCAAGTCTAAACAGAAATCACAAAAACCAAAATATTACAACTATAATTAATAGTGGTGAAAAAAGCTTCGTCTATTTAGAGAAATGTTGAAAATTACGGCCATTTCCTTTCTATAAAAACCAAATTACATATTCAAGAAACCACCCAGTGGTTGGACAGTATAGTCATGGCTTAGAGCTAAATATTAAAATTTATTATCATTTATATCTTTCCAGGATGTGAAGGCTCAAACAAAAACCACGAAATCGCGGCTGCAATAGCCTTAACATTTCCTTGCAACACCCTCTAGGGCTTTAAAAAATTATAAAACAAAAGAACAATAACATAACTATTAACCATGGCCGAGCCATAAACCATCACGACGGTGCTTCTATTTCCTTCCACTATAATTATGTGCAGGAAAAGACCTCAGAATTCACTGAGGCTATCCAAGAGAACGCGTTGTTGAAGACCGAGGGTATTTGATCATCCAGCTTCAAATTCAAGCATAGAGAAACCTACACATCATAGCGTTGTTAGTTATTTTCTTAAAACCAAAATGAAAACCCTGTAATTTAATAAACTATAATATTTTCTTTTGGCTTTTACCTTGTAAATCTCACAGTGGTGAAGTTGTGGAAACCACCCAAGCCCAGCTCGATGGCACCTCAGAGAAGGTAAGCCAGGGAACTGTGTTTATACGGAGTGCAGCAAAAACCCTAAGCCATGAATTGAAAGGGATAAAAACCACGAGAAGGGAGAAATAAGTAAGGGGAAGATGCAATTCTTCACCTAAGAATTTCTATCCACCTTGTATAGTAAACAAACACCAACAGTTACTCAAGACGGCGGCGAAACCAACTTCAACGCTCAAATGGCTCTTCAACAGTAAACAAGCCTCTAAACCACAGTATATTACCAACCCTACACAAGCTCATGTGGGAATGAAAGACTAGTGCTCTCATCTTTGGAGGTTAGCACATAACCATGGCATCCACGAGCTCTCAGCTTGGCCTCTCCTCAACTAAATAAAACCCTTACAATGTGAAGATAGGGTTAGGATAGTCTCTTTAAGTCAACAAAACCTAGTGGCTTAGTCACCTACCACATGTCCCTAATGATTTCACAATCGTGGGTTTGAAACCATAGTCGATTTCCAATCTGCAATAAATCATTGTGAGGCAAGTCAAAACCATATAAATGATATTTTTCATTTGTCAATAATGTTATTATTCTTGTTTGTGTCGATTTCCTAGTTTTGAAACCATAGGATAATAAAATGGTTTTTCTTTTATTTGTTATTGTCAACTAGGAAAGTTAAGATAATCACTTTCTAACTATGTTTGTAGAATATAAATAAAGGACTATACTTATAATAGTAAAACATTATTCAAAGAGGTAATCTACTCATCCCTTGAAGTATTTCACATAGATCTTGGAGACTGAGAGTAATTTGTATAACTATAGTACAAGCAATTACAAGATCTTCTCTCATACATATGATGGCAACAATACATTAAGGAATTTACAATTTATAACAATTGAAATTGGAAGTGTAATTATATGTAGGTGGATATACTATGGAACGAGGTGAAAAGACACGGGTAAAAAGGTTACTAAAGTAGAGTTTTAAAGTTTGAGGAAGAACTCAATCAAATATAAATGAAACCTTGGACCAATTTCTACACAACAATGTGTAGTTGGGAAATACAAGTATCTGCAACCTATCTACTCTTTTATAAGAGTCTCATTTGTAAACTAATGTTTGATTGTTGACAAGGGAAGATTAAGAGTTAAAATAGATAACCTATCTATTATGAAAACACCTAATTATAGAAACCCTGGGGTAAGGGTCATTATGTAATACTTTTAACAAGTATAATGACATTTTTGAAAAGAGGATCTTATAGAAAACAAAGCTTTATAAACAAGAAAACTAGGTAGTAGTTCAACAACATAGAGTATTTTTTATGTTTACAAAAGAATTAAATTGAATATGAATAGAAAAAAAACTCCAATTTCTATACGACATATATGTAATTATATGCATATTCATGCGAAACATATCATTTCTTTATAAAAATGTTAGATCATAAATTCTTATGAGTAGAAGTAGGAGTATTCTTTAGAAGTGTTCTTAATCATTTCATTTTGAAAAATCTAAGCAAATAGTTTGAAAAATACATGAGGATTTAATTGGTTCCATTTTGGTGGTAAACTGAACATGCATATAGCCCATCCTTCCACAGTTTTGTTTTACCATCGTTATGGAGTTTGATGACTTAGCAATGTCAATGTTACCTCTCACAGGGTCAAACTGTAAACAAACATTTGAATTACTAGCATTTTATCTTATGATAGTGGAGTATCTTTCTTTTTCTAGATATTTTTACTGGAACAAACTGCATACCTATTAGAACCTGTAAAAGAACCATCATTTCCACTACGTTAGCTGTAAGCTAAGTAAGCCCCGATCACACCTAAGGTTCTTTCCTACTTGCCAAAAAGAAGACAATAACACACTTAGCATTAGTTAAGATGCATATTTCTTTCCTCATTTTCTAAAAAACACAAACTGCTATGTTTAACAGTACTAACATAGTATTTTAAGATAAGCCAATAAATTATACAGACCCAAAGAAAATAAATGCTCTTGTTATTTTTTTTTAAACTATTTAAATATCCACTAATAGTTAATGGTTCATTAGCAATGACACTTGACATTTTATGTAACATGAAAATTTTTAATTTTTACAAATTTTTGAGTTATTACATGTGGTATAAGAGCACAAGGTTCAGGCACTAGGACTAAACGTGGCTCAACATGCATAAATAGAACAATAGATCTAAAAATATATATACTGATATTTTTTTTATTTTTCTTTTGAATTATACTTCAAGAAATTTTTTTTTAGTTAACTACAGGTATGGAAATATTGGAAGAATATGAGGATGAGGAATCCCCATTTACTAAACAAAGTAATTCTCAAAGAGAACCCATACAAGAATAAATAACTAGTAATTCTTTTGAACTACTACAAATAGTTAAGGAACTAAGAACAACACTGGAAATGGTCAAAAAAGAAAATAAGATAATTCTGAGTGCTTAGGAGGAGCTAAATCAGATTTTGATGGAAATATTTCAGAATAAGGAAAAAGATAAACGAACAGAGTATGAAGATATGCCTTACCAACATAAGGATAAAAATACTAAATATTTTAAAATCGATAGTAGCTCATCTTCTAAGGTCTATGGCAATTCACATAAAAAGAATTATCAATATACTAGTGATAGTAGCAAAGATAATCATTATACCAGAAAAAGAAAGTTTAAACCTTAAGAATAAATCTCTAGATAATTCAAGAAAATCAAGCCACCAACCTTTAATAGATAAACTAAGAATTGTTATATTTTTATCATTCAAGCTAGCATTATGATCTTAGGATATTTAACTGAGAGAATAACATGCACAACAATAAACAAAAGAGACAAGAGACACAAAGAATTTTCCTCGTGGAAACCATAAAGGAGAAAACCCCGCAAATTCCTCAGAGATAGAATCGGCAGCAAAAGTAAAACCCGAAAACAGAAAGATGGTCTCTCGACAGTAGTAGTCTCTCTCTTGTCCTAGAAACTTCTCTCTCACTCATGCGCCCTAATGAGTGAGTGTGTGTGTGATAAATAGAGAGGCTCACTCTCTATTTATATTATTTCATTCACTTGAAGCCCACTCCAACATGTCGTCCTCACTTAACAATTACTTACGAGAGACGACATCTCTAGGACTGTCTAATAACCCTAGTGCCCCACAACTTGTGGGCACTTTTCCTCCTCCGAACAACAAGGAGGGTTATCCTTAACATAATGGTGGGGACTATTGCCCTGAATTACAATGATTCATCTAGGGTCGACTTTTCTAGGGTATTCTAATAACCCTAGGGCCCCACAACTGTGGGAACTTTAACCTTTGACCAATAGGAGGGTTACCCACAATGACTTGACATGACTTGTTCACATCATAGAAACTCCTGATAGGAACATTGTGGCATGACATGACTCAATTACATTACAAACACATACTGGAATAAACATCAGCGTACAATACATAAGATATACAAGTTACAATTACATCAAAACTCCCTCTTAACTAGGAAGGTATTCTCTCGACACAATTTATCGGCACAAGTCTTCTTCTCTGTATCATCTAAATCATTGTCAAGTTATCGTCATCTTCATATTCAAGTCATCTTCATCTAGACCTGGATAATCACTCAATCTGGATCATCATCACTGGATCTAGATCATCATTCGATCTGGATCATCATCACTGGATCTGGATCATCACTTGATCTGGATCATCATCACTAGTTATGGATCATCATCACTGGTTCTAGATTATCATCATTGGATCTAGATCATCACTCGATCTGGATCATCATCACTAGATCATGATCATTAGTAGATCTGGATCATCATCACTAGATCATGATCATTAGTAGATCTGGATCATCATCACTAGATCTAGATTATCACTTGATCTGGATCATCACTATTGGATCATCATCACGGGTGCTATCTCATGATTCTTCTCATCACAGAAAGTTATACAAAGCCAAACCTTTTTCATGTTGGTTGTAGACCTAGCATCCATGTAGGCATTTTCCAGTGCTTATATCTAATCCTAAGTCAGAATGGCCCACCCAGCACTTACATCTGACCATGAGAGGAACATATCCAACACTATTTCAGAAAGGCACACCCAGCATTCACATCTGACCATGTAGGAACACATCCCACAACCTTGTCAGAAAGGCCCAACACTCACATCTGATCACGTGGGAACACATCCCACAACCCTATCGAAAGGCTCAGCATTTCTATCTGATCATGCGGGAACACATCGCACAACCCTATTGAAAAGGATCAACACTTATATCTAGCCATGTGGGAACACATCCTGCAACCATGCTAGAAGGGCTATGCACATACATCTAGACATGCAAGAACACATCCTGCAACCTTGCTAGAAAGTATTTGCACTTACATATAGCCATGCGGGAACACATCCTACAACCTCACTAGAAAGGCTTTGCACTTACATCTAGCCATGCGGGAACACATCCTGCAACCTTTCTAGAAAGGCTCTACACTTACATTTAGCCATGTGGGAACACATCCTGCAACCTTGCTAGAAAGGCTCTCAACCCCAGGTTGAGGGTTCCTGGTAACTGACCAGGTGCCTCCATTCTCCCATAGAATGGCAACAGCCCTTACATCTAATCAAGTGGGAACACATCCCTCAATCACATCAAAATGGCCCTGCACTTATATCTGATCAAGTGGGAACACATTCCTCAATCACATCAGAATGGCCCTCAGCCCCAAATTGAGTATTCCAAGTAACTGACCAGGTGCCTCCATTCCAAGAATGGAATTCAACGCTTATATATGATCATGTCGGAACCAATCCTAGAGTCACATGAGAATGGCTCAACACTCATCTCTAACATGGAAGAAAAAAATCCTCTCACCATGATAGAATGGCTAAGCACTTACATCTGACCATGGAAGAAACCAATCCTCTCACCATGTCAGAATGGCTCATGAACTCATCACTTCTCCTTGGAAGGAACTTCGATTTGGAGAACACCAAACTTCTCCCTGAAGTACTCAAACTTCACTCTCGCTAATGGCTTTGTCAACACATCAGCTATCTGTTCGTCCGTCGCAACATACTGGAGCTTCACTACTCCTGTCTACACCATATCCTTGATATAGTGATACTTGATCTTGATATGCTTCGAATTCTCATGGAACATTGAATTATTCGACAACTTCACACGACTCTGGTTATCGCAATGTATACAAGTAGCATCCACATAGAGATCAAATAAATCAGATAGTAGTTTCCTCAGCATACATCCTCACAACTAGTTGAACAAGCTGCGACATACTCTGCTTCAGCTGTACTCAGTGCCACACAGGATTGCTTCCTTCTAAACCAAGATATCACACCTGATCCCATACTGAAGCAACACCCTGAAGTGCTCTTCCTATCGATGGCACTTCCTGCCTAATCTGAATCAACATAACCCTCCAGGTTAATCTTTTGATTCACCTCATACTTGAGCCCATAATCAATTGTACCCCTCAGGTACCTCAGAGTATGCTTCACAGCAATTAAGTGAACATGTCTCAATGTGTTCACAACAAAGCAAGTATCTTGTCTCGTATCCGTCAGGTACATCAAGGAACAAATCACCTGACAATACATCGTGGCATCAAACTACTTTGATGAAGCAACACTCAATAGCTTAAGGTTCTATGCCATAGGTGTGGTCATGCAGTCCATCATTCTGAACCTATTTAGGATCTCTATTGCATACTTCCCTTGTCCACAACTCCATGCCTAGAACGTAGTGCATCAACACATAACAAGAGCATCACTGGTCTTTCACCTTCAACCTTGAAGCAAAGGTTGGGATCCACTTTACTCTCAATAAATCCTAGAGTCATCGGTAATCTATCCATCCTGTCATACCATGTCAAACCTCAAGATCTTCTGCGCTCCCTCTGAATCATTATACTCCCTCTGTCTTCTGTACTCTATGCACTGAAAAATTCTATACTACAGTGAAAAGTAGCTTCCTCAGCTACTAATATTCTATGTATCCATCTAGGATCATTGGATACCAAAATCCTCTATCTTTGAAAGTGTTCATGCACCCATCTGTGAGCTTGTCATCCTCTATATGCTTTCATCTTCAACCTTGCAGCAAAGGTTAATATCTTCATCAAGCTCATCATGTCTGTGTTATCCTATGGGTGTCTTCTAAGCTCGTACAAGGCCTATTTGCACACATTATTCTGCATGTCATGTGACTTCTCTTCCAATGGCTGCAATTGTCTCTTCGTATTCAATGTCTTCTTTTCATGACAAGCCTCGAGCTACGAATATTTCCTTGTATCCCAGGATGTTTCCATCTACTGCATGATGGAACTATGAGCTTCCCTTCATGTATCGATACTGCATCCTAGACATCATTCTTCTTGAACTAGTCTTCCCTTTCTTCTTGGTTACTTCTTCATGGCTAGAAGGTTCTACATCAATGATGTTGTTGCATTCATCATATTATTCTTGATCTTGAACTGTCGTCACTTGTTCTTCAGAACAAGTCTCATCCTTCTTTGCTTGTAGGCGATTATGTATGTGATCTTTCCTACAAGTCAAATGCATTAATTGTATGGCTAAAAACATTTCATAAGACATATTCATAATGGAAAATTATTATGCATAAATATATGATCATGCAACTATTTTAGCCAATACAACATTCATCCATATCTCACGGAAACTTTCTAGATGCCTTCCATCTCTACGAGGACAACATTGATATTGTGCACTAATCCAATATGTCAGCAAAGACGTTTCATTCTAGATAAGCAGCAATGGAGAGTTGTATAGCACCATGAGCTACTTACCCATCACATGAATATTAGTAGTATACTGTCATTAATGCAAACATTCTATCATGCATAATACATTAACTGAATATAAACAAATGCATAACAAAACAATATCATGAGATGACAATTGAATACTTATCTTTATTTGTTTCATGGGTAGACTCCTTCTTGAGCCTTCAACTTCATTGTCTTCTTCATTCATTATGGAATCATTTCTTATCCAAATGCTAATATGGATAAGAGGTTCTTCAAGAGTGAGTTCTTCATATTCCTCATCGCTTGAGGGATCTTCTTTGGATTATGAGAGCTTGATATTCCCATATTCTTTTCTCTTACTATGAGTTGAGCATCTTCTTCTGTGTGCTCTTCCCGAAATATTTATGAAAGTAATCACTTCCTTCTGGCACACATTCCTTGAATGAATGAATCCCATGATCCTGGGAGGTCATTCAAGGTGGTTATCACAAATTTTGCATTCTCCACTTCTTCTTCTACTACTTCAAGTTGTTCTTTAATTTGAGAGACCCTTGTAAAGTATGACTATATGGTCTCTGCATTCTAGATCTTCACATTTTTCAATTGGTTTCTTAAGGTCATACTCTGATTTATGTTCTTCCCTTCAAATAGCTTGGTCAAGGAATCAAACATCTTCTATTTCTTTAGGGAATACACTTGTGGTACAAGTTGATTCATGATTGAATCAACAATGATCTTCTTGGCCTTGACCAAGTTCTTCTTGTGTAAGGCTTTGAGCCTCATCTCCCTGTAGAACTGGAACCTCTCTACTCATGTAGGTGTCCAATTCATTTTCTTCATAGAGATCATATACTTCCATTCTTGGAAGTTGTCAACTTAACCAAGATTATCATCAAGCTGATGTAATACATCACTTTGAAACGAGAACCTCAAAAGAAAATAAGAAAAGGTTAAATCTTATCGATTTGAGTTGTCCATCCTGCTTCTGGAGCTCGTTGATCTAGGTTTTGTTAGAGAAACCCTAATTTTCAAAACTTGGAATATTTCAAATTTGATTGGATAGAAAGATAGATCTCTCCAAGTTTAGTTGTCCAATGTACTCCTTTTCTAAAAACAATGGAGGGAAGCTCCTAGAACAGGAAGCCCTATTTTACCAATTTCTTCTGCATAAATGCCTGATACTGTTTCTACGGTATTGCAAAAATTACAACTCCTCTGTGTCTAAAACTTAACACTAAGGTAGCCTCTCCTGTCCCTGTTTCAACATCACATGTTTCATCAGAATTAGTTTCACCAATTGGGACTTCTGATAATTTTCCCAAGGTGTCCTATTACAGTACTGTTTAGAACAATAAAGTTGTACGGACTTCCACGTGTCACTGTTTCATATTCTAGGTCTAAAACTAGGATCACAAAAAGCACATTCTGTGCCCTTCCTAGAACATCTTCAAAAATTTCATGTGTACCTTTGTATCCCAATATATATCAATTCTCCCCAGGTGTCATGTTTAGGGATGAATCCTAGAAGAGGTTGGAACCCTAACTTGGAGGGATCATATCTCCCAGAATATAGCGAATATGAGGCAAAATTTTGGATACAGTGTAAATCCAGATTTTATGTTCGGCCTATGAAATTTTCATCTCCCGAGCCTTCTCCAATCCCAAGATATAGCGAATATACCGAAACTTATTAGTTTTAGTATTTTAGGGTTTTTCCAGCTCGGGGTCAAACTAGGGTTTGACTTTTTCAGAGTTTCACCCAACAAAAATATTGACCCAGGTCTCTAAACTTTGATTTTGATGAGGAAATAAATTCTATGCCAAGCTCACTCAAAAATTCCTCTTTTGTAAGAAGCCCTAATTGTCCGCACCAAAAACTAAAAATGCTAGGAATCGAATTTTGCTTCGACAGAATGATGTGCCATTCAATGGAGAGTTATCCTAGCATAGTTTTGCTGATGGATTGTGGAGAGAGGCCCAAAAAGTAAGAAGCCCTATCTTCTACTGCTGCATAATGTCTTCTTCTCATGTTAGCTTTGATGCAATGTTAGATTTTTATCATTCAAGCTAGCATTATGATCTTAGGATCTTTAAGTGGGAGAATAACATACACAACAATAAACACAAGATACAAGAGACACAAATAATTTTCCTTAGGGAAAACATAAAGGATAAAACCCCCCAACCTCCTCAGAGATAGAATCAACACCAAAAGTAAAACCCAAAAACATAAAGATGATCTCCTGACAATAGTGGTCTCTCTCTTGTCCCAACAACTTCTCTCTCACTCATGCACCCCAAAGAGTGAGTGTGTGTGTGATAAATAGAGAGGCTCAATCTCTATTTATATTATTTTGTTCACTTGAATCCCACTCCAACATGTCAGCCTCACTTAACAATTACTTACTAGAGTCGAAAACTCTAGGAGTGTCTAATAACCCTAGTGCCCCACAACTTGTGGGGACTTTTGCTCATCCGACCAACAAGGAGGGTTATCCTTAACACAACGGTGGGGATTATTGCCCCAACTTACAATGACTCACCTAGGGTCGACTTCTCTAGGATAGTCTAATAACCCTAGGGCCCACAACTGTGATGACTATAACCCTTGACCAATAGGAGGGTTACCCACAATGACTTGACATGACTTGTTCACATTATAGAAATTCCCGATCAGAACATCGGGACATGACATGAGTCAATTAGATTATAAACACATCCCAGAATAAACATCGGGGTACAATACATAAGATATACAAGTGAATACATTCCGAAGTTACAATTACATCAACAAGAAGGGGGAAGAGGCAGAATCCCAGATGTTCGAGAAGAAGAAATACTTTCAAATTTATAACAGCTCTAATGAACTAAAAGCCAGGATGGCTATTTATAATCTCATGGGGAAAGATGATATTTGGTGGCAGGACCTAAAAAGAGTAAAAAGAATTAGCGAGAAAAACATTAATTGGAGTACATTTAAAAAATATTTCAAGAAGAAATTTTTGTCTGAACAGTACTATGAGGAGAGGGCTTAGGAATTTTACGGACTAAAACTGGGAACAATGAAAATGAAAGAACTAAATAGTAAATTTGTAAGTCTGCTCAAGTATGTGCCATATATTGTGGATAAGAATCTTAAGGTACAGAGGTTTCTCAGTTGTTTACCCTATCATATAAAAGACAGAATTGAGTATGACAATCCGAAAACTTTAGAAGAAGCAATGAGAAAGGCGAATTTATGTTATGAACATAATCATAAAAAGGAAAGTATGACCAACTGGAAGGCCAAAAGAAATAATAATTTGGAACAGAAGAAGAAATATTTTGTGCCTAACTGAAATTTTAAGAATAATAACACACAAAATTTTCCTAGTAAAAATTTCCAAAGGAACCAAAGTAATTCACAGACCAATCGAAATAGTCAAAAAAATAAAGAATCTGTTAATAACCACAGTAACTATACCAAGAATTTTGAACGAAAGGAACCCATAAAATGATGGGAATGTAATGGTCCTTATTATGCATCAATTTGCCCCAATTGAAAGAATACTGTTAGCAACATACATAATACAGGAGGAGATGATTGTTGGTGATCTAGCGAGGACAATGCCCAGGATCAATGTAGCATTGGAGAACAGCTAAGCAGATTATCAAACTTCCATGGTGGAAGTGGAAGCTAAGCTAAATCAAATACCTATATCTCTTTTAATCGATCCAGAAGCTAGTTTAAGCTATATTTATCCTGATTTAGTAGAAAAGGGTAAGATATCAGTTGAAAAGTTTGCAAGGTCTTGATTAGTCCAGCTAGCTACGGGTGCAAAAAAGAAAGGTAACTAACTTTGTTAAGAATTGTACTATAACAATGGATCAGTTTTAAACCTCTATTAAGCTTAATGTTTTACCTTTGGGTTCTTATGATATATTAGTTGTCATGGATTGGCTAGAACAACATAGGGTAGTTCTTAACTGTTTCGATAAAACCTTTACCTGTGTAAATAAAGATGGAGAAACAATAAATGTAAAAGGAATCCCTAGGAAAATAACCGGAAGATAGATTTCTGCATTGCATCTTAAAAGAGTTGTTCAAAAGGGCTGTAAATCCTTTGCTATAATAGTAATTAATGAAGAAAATATTAGAAACAAAGATAAATGAAAACTGGAAGACATTCCGATCCTAAGGGAATATTCAGATGTATTTCCGGAATAAATTATGGGACTACCTCTGAAGCGGGAGTTAGAATTTACTCTTGAGCTGGTACCTGGTGCAGTGCCCAGCTCAAAATCCCCTTATGAGATGAATATACTGGAATTAAATGAATTAAATTCACAGTTAAAATAACTTATTGATAAGAATTACATTAGACCAAGTGTGTCCACCTAGGGAGCACCGATTACTTTTGTTAAGAATAAGGATGGAACTCTACGACTATGTATAGATTACCATCAACTAAATAAAATGACTATCAAGAACAGATATCCCGTTAACCCACATAGCTGATCTATTTGATCAGCTACATGGAGAAACGATATTATCAAAGATTGATTTACGATCTGGTTACCACTAGGTCCGAATCAAAGATGAAAACATCTTTCAAACAACTTTTAGGACCCGTTATGGTCATTACAAGTTTGTTGTTATGCCATTTGGGCTTACTAATTCCCCAGTTGTTTTTATGTGTCTCATGAATAATGTAATGCATAAATACCTCGATAAGTTTTTGATTGTATTCATTGACGATGTCTTAATTTACTCAAATTCTGAAGAAGAACATAAAGAACACTTAAAAATTGTCTTACAAGAGTTACTAGAACATCGACTCTACGCAAAATTTAGTAAATGTGACTTCTTTAAGGATAAAATTTAGTATCTGGGTCATGTGGTGACTAAAGACGGAATTTCTGTTGACTTTGAAAAGATAAAGGCAATCAAGGAATGGCCAATCCGAAAAGACGTAACTGATGTACGATCATTCATGGGGATTACTGGCTATTATCGAAGGGTTTTCAAGAATTTCAAATCCTATAACCCCTTTACAGAAGAAATTCGAGTGGAGTGAGAAGTGTGAAGACATTTTTAAAAAGTTAAAAACATTATTAACCATGGCACCAATTCTAAGAATTGATGACCCTAACAAATATTTTATAGTATGTATTGACGCATGCAATGATGGTTCAGGTGGATTTTTAACTCAGGAAGGACACGTCATTGCTTATGAGTCTAGGAAGCTGAAAATTCATGAGAAAAATTATGCAACCTATGACTTAGACTTAGTTGCTATCATACATGCCTTAAAATGTGGTGTCATCATTTAATTGGAAGGAATTTTATAATAATGATACATAATAAAGGGTTGAAATATCTGTTGGATCAACCTAACTTAAATGCTAGGCAAGCTAGATGGCTAGCTTTTCTTAGTGAATATGATTTTGAGATCTAACATATTAAAGGAAAGGAAAATAAGTTTGCTGATACATTAAGAAGAAATGCAAAACTGAAGTTTACAGCTGCAATCAACACTTATAAAATAGACTTAGAAGAATAGTTAGAAGATGGAATATGCCAAGATGAAAATTATCAAAAATTACAAGCAAAGGTAAGAGACAATTTAATAGAAAGTATAAGTACAGGGTATAGCTTAAACGAAAAAGAATTATTATTGTATAAAGATAGACTATATGTACCTAATGTACCTAAGATTAAGTTGTTGATTTTAAACAAAATTCATAAAACTCCTTATTCAGGGAATCCAGGTTATCAGAAAACCATAACCATGCTAAGAAAGGATTATTTCTAGCCAAATATGAAAAATGAATTGTCACAATACATTGATAAGAGCTTCAAATGTCAGCAAGTAAATATTGAACATCAGCATCCAGCTGGGCTACTTTAGCCATTGCCTATTCCTAGTGGGAAGCGAGAGATAATTAGCCTTGATTTTATCACATGACTACCTAGAAAGCACAACTTAAATGACTCAATAATGGTGGTTGTTGATCAATTGAGTAAAGAAGCTCATTTTATACCTGTAAAAACTACTTAGAAAGATGCAAATATTGCTGATATTCTCTTAAAACAAATTTTTCGGTTACATGGAATACCGAAGGTAATAATTTTAGACAGAGGGGCCTAAGTTTATGGGAAACTTTTGGAAGTCTTTATTTAAAGGATTAAATACTACATTAAACTTCAGTACATCTTTCCATCCTCAAACAAATGGGCATACGGAAAGAGTAAATCAGGTATTGGAGAATCTGCTCAGAATGTATGTAAAGGAGCAGCCAGGTAAATGGGAACATTACTTACACCTAGAAGAATTTTCTTACAATAATCATTATCAAGCTTCATCTAGATATAGTCCTTTTGAAATTTTGTATGGAAGGAAATGCAATACCCCCATCGCTTGGAGTAATCCAGTTGACAGGCTAGTATTAGGACTTGAATTATTAAAGGAGATGGAGTTAATTGTAAAACGGGTACTAGGTAGCTTGAAAGTTATGCAAGACCGACAGAAAATCCAAGCGGATCTTAAATGAACTCCAAAGGAGTTTCATGAGGAGAACATGTTTTTTTTAAGGTGAGACCAAAAAAGAGTTCTCTGAGGTTAGGTATTTGTGCTAAGTTAGCACCCCGATATTGCAGACCTTTTGAAATAATGTCCAGGAGAGGACAGGTAGCATATCAGTTAGCTTTACCTCCAAACTTAAGAGTTCACAATGTTTTTCATATTTCTGTATTAAAAAATATGTACATGATGCTACTCACATTATTAACTTGAATGATGTGCAGGTGGAACCCGAAGGATATTTTCTGGTGGAACTGGATTGTATCCTCGAAAGGAGGGATATGTCACTTCGAAATCGCACCATTGGTCAGTTGAAGGTGCAATGGAAGCACCTTAGTCCACAAGAAGCCACCTAGGAGTTGAAAATTCATATGTGGGATGCATATCCAATTCTATTCCATCGAAATTACGAGGACGAAGAATAAATAACATCAAGGACGATGTTATAAATTAAGGGTGTGTATGTCACATATGCCCCAATTTGCAAAAACAATTTTATGTTATTGCGGAACATTATGTTATATTTTATGTTAAATTTTTTAATTAATGACCAACTGGGGTCAACGATAATTTAATGTATTCCAAAATATTTTATTAATAAATAAATAAAAGATGAGACAACAGCTTAGGGAAGCTGTGAAATGAATGTTTACTGCCCACTTGGTGGAGGAGGCTAGGTTGAGAGTATATTGACAAGTGGCAGCATCCTCAAACTACTTCTAGCTATTGCAGGTGGCAACTTCCCTATATTTTTGGTCATGATTCCCCATGAAAGTGGAACAGGACCAAGTGGATCCTTAAGTAAAACCTCACCCAAAAGACCTAGGCATTGATATTAAATTTCCCATTGAAGACAACTGAGGCTGCTCATTCTGGACTGGTGATCATTCTGAGTGAATGAGATACACTTGTGAATTCAATGGAGGGAACTAGCTGAAGTAAGTTTGAGGGGATAAGTGCTGAAGATTGAACTTGTGCAGCTATTCTAGGCTGAAGTTCTTACTGCTGTAAGCATGACTGAGTTACTTCTAAGTATTTAGTGGAGTTGCAGAGGATCTCAAGAATACATTTCTCACCCAGTACTCTACCACGAGGATCACGAGAGAGGCTCGGGGGTCCTAAGAAATTACAGACTAGATTTTCTCTAGGAGTTGGTTGGGAGGAACAACCTCCTTAAGCTATTGTCACCTCATCTATTTGACAGGTTCTACTTGTTTAGGTTTAGTTATTATTTTGTTCAATTTTTTAGAAAACTTTAAGAGTTTATCAAGATTAGTATATTGTTATTTTATCATTGTTAATAAAAAAGAAGGAACATTTGTTTTTATTAAGAAAGTTAGTAATTAGTAGATTATGATTAAACAAAAGAGATATTGTTAAGTTAAATGATATATAGGAAAAATACCAAACTGTATTTTTCCACGCGTTTTACAAGGTAGTACTCTAGTACAGTAGATATGCTTAGTTTAGATAAGTAGATTTCATTAACTTTGAATGCAGATGTAAATAATTACGTCTATAGTTTTACGTAATTGATTTACAGAAATATAGCTGTACTTGTATTGTCTATTGAAAGTATCTACAAAATCTATTACAGGTTAGAATAAATTTAAATAATAAGCACCAATATGTATAATATTATAAAATTAAAACTAGTAAAACACACCTAATATAAATCCAATAATTAAAAATAATAATTATAAGAATAGTAAAATATTTACTTAGGGTTTAACCTAGTATATAATATTATAAGATATTTAACTACCTAGTTAGTCATATATTTGAACTAGGTTTAATGTAAACAAAGGTATTAATGCTGCAAACCTATAAAAACATCTAGGGTTTGCAAGAGTTAAGTATTATCACTCTAGGAAATAAAATTTACATTTTATTTTATAATACAAAAACCAGCTTTTCCAGATTTGACTACAGTAATAATAAATTTTACTGCTAACAAAATAATTACAGAACTATAGACTATTCAAATATAATATTTAATAAGAAACAGAACATCTTATTAATCTAGTAACGATGTACAAAGTAAATAACAATAAATATTTACCATAAATCATTTACACCTAAATTTAAACCTATTTGAAATAATGTTGTAAACAATACTAAGCTGAAACAAAACTGAACAAGTATAGTGGCCTGTGGCCTTTTATATTATCTGGAAGGCTTTAAAGCCTGACCAAAAATGACTTCTTGAAGTCTAAACAGAAGTCACAAAAACCAAAATATTACAACTATAATTTACAGCGGTGAAAAACCCTTCATCTGTTTAGAGAAATTTTGAAAATTATGGCCATTTATTTTCTGTAAAAACAAAATTACATATTCAAGAAACCACCCAGTGGTTGGACAGTATAGTCATGGATTAGAGCCAAATATTAAAATTTATTATCATTTATATATTTCCAGGCCGTGAAGGCCCAAACAAAAACCATGAAGTCACGGCTGCAATTTCCTTAACATTTAAGCCTCTAGTGCTTTAAAAATTTATCAAATAAAAGGACAATAACATAACTAGTAACCATGGTCGAGTCATCAACCATCACGGCGGTGCTTCTATTTCCTTCCACTATAATTATGTGCAGGAAAAACCCTCAAATGTCATTGAGGCTTACCAGGAGAACGCGTTGTTGAAGACCGAGGGTAGTTTATCATCTAGCTTCAAATTCAAGCTTGGAGAAACCTGTATATCATAGCGTTGTTAGTTATTTTCTTAAAACCAAAATGAAAACCCTGTAATTTAATAAACTATAATATTTTATTTTGGATTTTACCTTGTAAAGCTCATAGTGGTGAAGTTGTGGAAACCACCCAAGCCCAGCTCGATGGCACCTCAGAGAAGTTAAGACCAGGAACTGTGTTTGCGCGGAGTGCAGCAAAAACCATAAGCCAGGAATTGAAGGGGATAAAAAGCACGAGAAGGGAGCAAAAAATTAAGGGGTAGATGCAACTCTTCACCTGTGAATTTATGTCCACCTTGCACAATAAACAAACACCCACAGTTACACAAGATGGCGGCGAAACTAGCTTCAATGCTCAAATGCCTCTTCAATAGTCAACAGGCCTCTAAACAACAGTATATCACCAACCCCACACAAGCTCACAAGGGCATGAAAGACTGCTGCCCTCATCTTTGGAGGTTAACACAGAAATATAGTGGCCATGAGCTCTCAACTCAACCACTCCTCAACTGAATAAAACCCTTACAACGCAAAGATAGGGTTAGGACAGTTTCTTTAAGTCAACAAAACCTAGTGGATTAATAACCTACCATGTGTCCATAATGATTTCACAATCGTGGGTTTGAAACCATAGTCGATTTCCAATCTACAATAAATCATTGTGAGGCGAGTCAAAAACCATATCAATGATATTTTTCATTTTTCAATAATGTTATTATTCTTGGTTGTGTCAATTTCCTAGTTTTAAAACCATAGGATAAATAAAATGGAGTTTCTTTTATTTGTTATTGTCCACTAGGAAAGTTAGGATAATCACTTTCTAACTATGTTTGTAGAATATAAATAAAGGACTATACTTATAATAGTAAAACATTATTGAAAGAGGTAATCTACTCATCCCTTGAAGTATTTCACATAGATCTTGGAGATTGAGAGTAATTTGTATAGCTATAGTACAAGCAATTACAAGATCTTGTCTAATACATATGATGGCAACAATACATTAAGGAATTTACAATTTATAACAATTGTAATTGGAAGTGGAATTAAAGCTAGGTGGATATAATATCAAACGAGGTGAAAAGACAAGGGTCAAAAGGTTACTAAACTAGAGTTTTAAAGTTTGAGGAAGAACTTAATCAAATATAAATGAAACCTTGGACCAATTTCTGCACAACAACGTGTAGTTTTGAAATACAAGTATGTGCAGCCTATCTACTCTTTTATAAGAGTCTCATTTGTAAACTAATGTCTGATTGTTGACAAGGGCAGATTAAGAGTTAAAATAGATAACCTATCTATTATGAAAACACCTAATTATAGAAACCCTAGAGTAAGGGTCATTATGTAATACTTTTAACAAGTATAATGACATTTTTGAAAAGAGAAGCTTATAGAAAACAAAGCTTTATAAACAATAAAACCAAGTAGTAGTTCAACAACATAGAGTATTTTTTATGTTTACAAAAGAATTAAATTTAATATGAATAGAACCAAAACTCCAATTCCTATACGACAGATATGTAATTATAGGCATATGCATGTGAAACATATCATTTTTTTATAAAAATGTTAGATCATAAATTCTTATGAGCAAAAGTAGGAGTATTCTTTAGAAGTGTTGTTAATCATTTTATTTTGAAAAATCTAAGCAAATAGTTTGAAAACTACATGAGGATTTAATTGGTTCCATTTTGGTTGTAAACTAAACATGCATATAGCCCATCCTTCCACAGTTTTGTTTTACCATCATTATGCAGTTTGATGACAAGTAGCAATGTCAACGTTACCTCTCACAGGGTCAAGCTATAAACAAACATTTTAATTACTAGCATTTTATCTTATGCTAGTGGAGTATCTTTCTTGATCTGGATATTTTTACTAGAACAAACTGCTTCCCTGTTAGAACCTGTAAAAGAACCATAATTTCCACTCCGTTATCTATAAGCTAAGTAAGCCCTAATCACACCTAATATTCTTTCCTACTTGCCAAAAAGAAGACAATAACACACTTAGCATTAGTTAAGATGCATATTTCTTTTCTCATTTTCTAAAAACACAAACTGCTATGTTTAACAGTACTAACATAGTATTTTAAGATAAGCCAATAAATTATACATGACCAAAGAAAAGAAATGCTCTGGTTTTTTTTTTTTAACTATTTAAGTATCTGCTAACAGTTAATGGTTCATTGGCAATGACACTTGACATTTTATGTTACATAATTTTTTTTAAACTTTTTATGAATTTTTGAGTTATTACAGCCACGATAATGCGCATCTCAGAAACAAATTCTCTTCATTGCTACACAGTTCTCCAGCATCGTCTCATGGCTCGGAGAAGGTCATGCAAAAGCTGAGAAATCTTCACTTCTATGATGTTACATGTGTGGCTCAACTTTCGCCGATTCCAATAGTTATGTACAATTCTATTTCTCCTTCAAATTGTGAAGGTTTGACCAAAGTGGAGCTAGATTTTATTGTTGATGTTGAAAGCATCACTATCTGCAATCATTTCCCAGCCCATGTACTAACTATATATGTTTCTTCATTAGGGAATGTCGGCTCTAGGGGGAAAGGTATTTAAATTTTTTAGAATTCCTATGATGTTGATAAGGATCTATTATGTGGGGAGTCTAATGACTCAAGTTGTTTCACTCCATCCCTTTCGATGGTTGATACCACACTCTTCTCGCCCGATGTCTTTCCTCCTTTATCAGGGGAGTCCATTACAAAAAATATGGCTAGGGTTGATGTCCTCTCTAGTCCTTGTGAATATCCCTATTTTAATGACTCGAATACTCTAAAATCGCTCTCGATCTTCTCAGATAAGTTGCCACTCTCCCACTCAACCATTTATTGATCCTCCATTATACATGAGAATGTAACTATTCTAAAGTACAGAAAACCTAAGCATGCTAGACTCTATCGAGATTCTAGGTGTGAGGTTCATTATATCCTTCTGTCAGCAAGGATTAAGGAGGAGAGTAGGGAAGGCCACTCCCTAAATCACCTTTCCTATCCTAGGGTGGTTAGAGCAATGTCACCCTCTGCAATGGGTTGTTAGTGAGACTTCTCAACTTAAATATTCATGGTTTTGGAGGGCTCACCGAGATAAAATATCTTGGTACTTTACTTTCATATTTAAGACCTGATAAGCTCTTCTTATCAGAAACAATGTGTTCCCATGACCAAGCTCTCAGCTTTTTTTCAAAACTTAAAACTGGTTGGGAGTTCTATGCTATTGATTTTGTTGGTCTCTCTGGTGGTCTTTTAATAGCTAGGGATCCCTTGGTTGTTCGTTGCAGATATTTTTTCTCTACTACTGGTATTATGGTCAAGGCGAGGTTTAGGGGTTTGAATACTGGTTTATCAATCCTAAACTTTTATGGTCCTTATCATCATAGGGAACTTTTGTGGAATGCATATGTAAATGGGGGAATATTTAATCATTCTAACTTGATTATTGTAGGAGATCTTAATTTTACTCTTTCAGATGCTTAAATTTAGGGCTTGAAATCCTGCATCGATCCCCTATCTCCTTTCTTTTCTCAGTTATTGATTTGTACTAATATGGTGGATTTATCACCTTCCTGTATGGAGCCGAATTGGAGGAATGGTAGGATTGGGACTGGAGGCATTATTAAGAATCTTGAACGGTTTCTTGATTCTTACACATTGTTGAATCTCTTCTTTAGACACAGAACTTGGTCCCAATCTTTGGTGATATCTGATCACTTTTCAGTTTTTTTTTAGTGGGATGAGCTATCCTTTAAGCAATTTTTTCCCTACAAATTTACCGTACATGGATAGTGGAGGAAGAGGTCTTGAACCTTGTTAAACATTCTAGATCCACTAAGGTGTCTCATTCAGAAGCTGATGACATGAACCATTTGTTTATGAAATTGAAATGACTGAAATGTGATGTAAAATGTTGGGAAAAGAAGAATAAATTGAGCCAATGTTTGGAATTAGCTAATATTGAGCAGGAGATGCAACAAATTTTCCTAAACATCCCTTCTCGCATACTCTGTGAGGAGGAGGCATAAAATCTGGTATCTCTTCAAAGCCAAAAAGAGAAACTTCTGGCTCAAGAGGTGTTGTCCTAAAGACTTAAAAGTTGCGCCATCAGGATAGAATAGGGTGATGAAAACATAAAGTTATTACATATTTTTTCTACCACAAGAAAAAATGTATATCTATATATAGGAGGGTGAAGGTAATATTGCTCATGGTAGGATCATCCCGAAACTCTAGGGGAAAAACACTTCTTAGCTTTGTTTAAAGATGTTGGAAGTCCTCCCATATCAGAGCAATTAAATTCATAAAGTTGTTTCTCTCCTTATTCTCCCCTGAGGAAGCAATGTTCATGGAATCCAAGGTATCGATGGAGGAAGTAGAATCACATTTGAAGAGTTTCACGAAGGAAAAATGTCTTATTCCTGATGGTTGGTCTGTCGAATTGTTTCTATTTTTTTTAGATGGTAAGTGATGATTTACTAAAAGATATTGAATAGTCCTGGGGAGAAGGTAAGATTTTGTGTTCCATCAATTCCACCTTTTTGACTCTCATCCTGAAATGTGAAAATACAAGCTTATTTCAAAAGTTATTTCCAATGGGTTAAATCATATCATGGCCAGGGTTATTTCTAATTAACAATTTGATTTTCTAAAAAATAGACAAATCCTCAAACTAATGAGAATTTTGTAGGAAATCCTTCACACTATTAAGATAACGAAGTTAGAAACGATGGTTCTTAAATTAGACCTCACAAAAAAATTTTGATAGAGTAAATTGGAGTTTTTTGCGCCTCATTCTATTACAGGTGGGACTATCATTAGACATTGTTAACTGGACTCTGGGTTGTGTTTCTTCGACAAACTTCTATGTTCTTGTCAGTGGTTCGCCTTCTGGTTTTTTCAATGCCTCAAGGGGATTAAGGCAGGGATTTTTGTTATCTCCACTTCTCTTCCTTTTAGTGAAAGAAGGGTTGAGTCTCCTTGTTGGTGATGCAGAGAGAAACGACAAAATTGAAGGTATCTGATTCTCACCTAGTCTTTCTATTACTCATTTACTCTTCATGGATGATGTAGTTTTTTTTGGATCAGAACCTTAGAGAAATAGAAGGCTTATAAAGATGAACTCGATTTATTATGTTTAGCTTCTGGGATGAGTATTAGCATCGAAAAATCTTCTTTTCTCTGCAATGACCTAGAAGAGGAAGTGATCAACAACATTGGTGCTATACTTCCTAATAAGATGGAGCCTATTGAAAAAAGATTTAAGTATTTGGGTTATTGCTTAAACCCTTGGGGTACGGTCTAAAGGACTAGCTATGGATATTAAAAACTTCTGAAAGAAGGATTGGTAGTTGGTCCTATATGTACTTATCTTTGGGTGGCAGTCTGATTCTTATCAGATCTATTTTTTGTGGGATCTCAGTCTATTTGTTCTCGTTGACAAGGATACCAATAGCTATTTTAAAAAGACCTTGATAATATATTTTCCCTTTCCTTTCGGGGGACGTAACTAACAGTCGCAAATTGCACTTGGTTGAATGAAAAACCATCTCAAGGTCCTTTGCTTTTGGGGGATGGAATATAAAAAACCTACTTTGGTTTAGTATATCGCTCGGGCTCAAAATCCTGTGGCTAGTGCTTGGTAGCAAGGTTCTATGGAATCAGGTGATTCAGGTCAAATATATATAAAAAAATCCATTGAAAGCTAGCTCATAATACCAAAAATTCAGTTAAGAATACATCACATTTTTGGAATGGCTTCATCACGATACTCACAGGGATCATTCAAGTACTGGGATGGAAAGTTGGTGATGGTTGTTCGACATTGTTGGGTGTTGATCCAATAGTTGGACTGAACAAAAATTACATTCTCTCATCGAAGTTACATTCATACTTAAATGACTATGGAATTAATATGCTGAATTGGGCTTGCAATATAGGTGAATGCGTTGTTTCACTTTCTTATAGGTTGACATCGACCGATCTGGAACTTGAGGGAACATGGAAACATGAATGGTCACGTTATACTTGTGGTTTATCCCATGGTGGAATCAGACTATTAGACCAAAGAGATAAATTGTTGTGGAAGGAAAATACCGAACAATGGTGAAACTAGCATATGATCTCATTGTTACATCAAACTTGGAAAATTTAAAAGGCTGGCAATATCATAACCTTTGGCTTTGGCACATTATAACTAATCTTAAATGCTTTGTTTGGCTATGTGTGGATTATCGTATTAGTACATGGGAAACTATGATCCAAAGGGGATGGAATAGACCTAGCAAATGTTGCTTGTGTAAGTCGGATGAGGAATTTGTGGATCATATTTTTATATCGTGTTCTTTTGCTCAGACAGTGAGAGCCTCTCTTCCTTTGTTTTTAAAGATAAGTATTGCATGGAAGGATCACACAATACTGGATAATCTAAATAGTTGGACTGATCATGATCACAAAATGCTATACCTACCCTTCTTTTATATCTAGAATATTTGGAATGCTTGCAACAAATGCATCTTTGAGGAACAAGTACCAGATGCAAGGTAAGTTTCCTTCAGTACTCTTGAACTTTATAATTTTTATCGAACTTCCTGCCCAACAAAACCGATNGCAACAAATGCATCTTTGAGGAACAAGTACCAGATGCAAGGTAAGTTTCCTTCAGTACTCTTGAACTTTATAATTTTTATCGAACTTCCTGCCCAACAAACCCGATTCGAGCCATTAGATCAACTCCCATTATAAATTATCCAACTGGAATTTTTGGCAGTGCAATTGCAAATGGTAAGGGAGGTGTAGGTATCCTTCTCTACATCAGTCATTCACACTTCCTTCATTTAAAATTGTGTTGCAGGAACAATACCAATACAAGAGCTGCGTTGCTAGCGCTATGGACTCTTTTGTCTTTAGTTGAATCTATTAGGCTTCCAACTCTTTATGTCTATGGAGATTCCAAAGTTATTATTAACTCGGAAAACTCAATCTCTGGTCTTTCGGTTTTAGACCTAGATCATTAATGTGCTCAAATTGAGGTCATCAAAAAATCCTTTCTCTCTATAAATTTCCAACACATTTATAGGGAGCACAATATGAGTGTTGATGGCCTATCTAAGGAAGCGCTTTCTTTGGATTCAAGTTTCCTATCCTTCTTGGAATTTTTGGAAGGAGTAGAAATTGAGGGGTGGATCTCTTTAGCTCTTTTGAAGAACCCTATATGTTTTACGAATGATATTCCCATGGATTTTGTTCCAAGAATTATCTTTTGATCCTTCTTCCTGGCGTTTTATGCTGAACGATTGTTACAATTGTTCGTATTTTTCATATTTGAGTCATAGCTCCTGACACTAGCGCTTCCTCCGATGGGCTTTGAACTCTTGTTATGTACTCTATATAGACTCAGGGACTCTACTTTTTTGGGATATGGTTGAGAAGGAAGTGTCTTTTTATTCTACTATTAATTTTTATTTGGTTGCTCCTTTTTAAGGAGCACAATTACAACCTCTTATGAGGCCGAGGTTCCTCCATCTAAGTGGAGTTTTGTTTTTACTTTAGCAATAAACTTATTCTGGATACACATTGTAAAACACTGCATTATTATTAGCTAGTAATATTAGCTAGTAATAATACCTAGTATCATTGTTTTGTATATCGTTCCTTTGATTCAATGAACATAATAAACTCCTCATTTTGTTATTGAAAAAACAATATGATCTTTCTATTAATGTTGAGGAGTAACTTACTCATTTGAGTACTCTCCACTCCCATGTTGAGTCCGAACATCACACATGTACGTGGGACTCGATTTAGAAACATATAATTTTTTTTAGTGTCATATTTTCTCGAACAAATTGGTGAATTTTTTTTTCTATAATGATATTTGATTGGATCATGGACCAAAATCATTGAATCTAAATAAATCAAGAGTTTTGGATGTGGATGGTAGTTGAAAAAACTATGCTTACTTAGAATCGAAGATATCATGGACATTTAGTCTATATAATATTATTATATTTGAATAATAAGATTTCATTCGAAATAAAACATCCCATCCGAATGATATGGTAAATGTGACCAATAAATATTCATGACATTTAAGATTTAGTAATTTATATGATATTAAAATCAATAAATTTGTCAATTATATCTAGAAGTATTAGAACTATGGGAGAAGACCCTTAAAACGGTGAGGTTCCTAGCTTAGATTATACTCTTCATATATATATATATAGAATAATAGCGTTGAATTATATAATGAATTGATGAAGGCACGGATTCATATTAACAATATTATTTTTTACATCTTCAATTGCGCGAGTTTAAAATAAATTGCCATATTCGTTAGGAGAGGTTGATGTGATTTATTACATAATTATAATTATAATTATAATTATATATATAAGCTTTATGTGATATATATATATCAATCATGGAGCTCTGCGGAGGGAGCAGATGTAGAGGGAGCAGCAGAGAATCGGAGAAACCAAGGGGAAGACAACACAAGAGGGATTTTCCTCAGTGTTAAAATTTTTCCCTTGAAATCTTAACTCTCGCGTGATGGAGGAGCGAAGGTCGAAGGCGAAGAAGCATGCAGATAGAAAGGAAGACAAAGTGAAATCAAGATGTGGATCGACGAAGTTGACTACACCCATGAATACTGGGAGACCTCTATGTCCTATTCAGAAGAAGAATTTCGGGGCAGGCAAAAAATGGAGACGCAGGAAGAGGGTGTGGGAGGATGGTTCACACATGCAAAGGATCAAAATCCCATAATAGAGGAGGGTACGAAAGCCCATTCCAAACCACGCAATCTAATAAACGTCTCCAGCAGCACTAGCTTTGAAAATCATTGCAACAGCAAAACACATCCACACAAAACAAAGGGTGTAAGATTGAGGAATGTCAATGCTGAATTAACAGTAGGCAAGGAAATTGAACTAGGGAAAATCCCCCATTACCTGAAGCACGCCATTGTGGATTGATTCTACGGAAAAATACTAGGGCATGAAGAAACCATGAACTGGATCGAGCAAAACTAAAAAAACGAGCTTGGATACAACCCAGATTTTCACATACTGCCAAGAGGTTGGTTCATTACAAAGTTACGGCATGAAGAGGATGGGAAAAAATTACTGGACAGAAGTTGGAGATGGGGGCCATCAGGCTTAATTTTGCAAAAATGGAGAATTGATTTTAATGCGACAAAAGAATCCTTCAATATTCAGCAAGTGTGGGTGATATTACTAGGACTACCTATGATATTTTGGGAGGAGGAGTGCATGAAAGCAATTGGCAACAGGATAGGAAAATTTGTGGCTTTAGAGACCAACTAGGAAACCAAGGTTGACCGCAGGTGCATGATAATTCTAGTTGAGCTACACCTAAAGGATGGGCTATATGAGGAAATCCTGATAAGCATGCATGGAAGCCAATGGAAACAACACCTAGATTATTGGAAAATCCCTTTCCGATGCTATGGCTGTAGAGAGGTTGGTCACCTATTAATAAATTTCTCGAATAGCATAATCAAAAGATGGCTTCGGAAGGTTTGGATCAGCAAGAGAGGGTGCAAGGAAGCAACATCAGTAGAGCCCCCCAAAGAGACGGAAGAGAAAGAACCGGTGCAGAATAGGGAAAATGAGGAGAAGCGCTCAAGAAAAATTTTGGTAAACAAAGAGCATAGCCTAGAGCCAGAGGTGGAGAAAGAACGAAAAGGTGGCGAAGAAAGTAGTCAAAGTTACGAAGATGAAGGCTTGCAAAAAGGTGGTGAGAGTGAAATAGTAACCAAAAATGAACCTCAAGAATCGTTGATAGCGACTGAAGTGGGGAGTGAAAGACACATCAGCGAAGATGCGAGAAACAAGGAAATTGGTCAAAGCAACTCAGGCATCAGCAAGTCTCAGTCGTCAACAGCGGAACCTAAAGGTAACAACTATAACCCAATGGTTAATTTTAAGCATGATGACAGTAAAAATAATTCCCTTAGCAAAGAAAATAAAAAAAAATAGCTCAATGCAAGGAACTGATAAGAGAAAGGAAAGTAGAATACAATCTAAGACCTAGGGTTTCAAAAGAAAAGAATGATTGTATTTCAACAGGAGGGCTTGCCCAAAACACGGAACCGAAACCTCAAATGGGTATAAAATCCCTCCTTTCAAAAGCTAAGAAGCGTTTGAGATTAGAGATCAAACAAGGAAAACAAGGCACAATTTCAAGGGAGCTTAGATATATAGGCTTAGGGGGTGTTATTAAATGAAAATATTATCCATAAATATCAGAGGATTAGGGGCAGAACCCAAGAAACTTGCCCTAAAATGGCTCATAACCATGATGAGCCCGATGGTATTATTACTACAAGAGACCATGACAGAAGGTAAGAAGGCAGAAGAAATAGTCAGAGAATGCATAAGATATTAGGGAATGACTAGCAGTGATGTAGATGGGCACTTAGGAGGAACCCTAGCAGCATGGACCCCGGCCCTAAATATGATTTCAGTTAAAAAATTTGATACAACAATAGGAGAAGAACTGGACGATAGTGAAATAGGAAAAAAATTTATGATCCTGAATGTCTATGGACCTTTCTATGATAGGAAATATTTCTGGGAAAAGTCGAAAGAATTCGGAGCTCTAGATGTCCAAAAGCTGATACTTGGAGGAGACCTAAACCTAACCATATCTAGCAGCGAAGTATGGGGGAAGAACACCATAGCAGACTCTTTAGGACCCTATTTCAGATATATGTTTGAAAAAAGGGTTTGTTGGATGTAGCCCCTGTGAAAATCATGCCCACATGGAGAAATACAACGAGTGGGGATCAGGAAATATAAAAAAGACAGGATAGGTTTGTGGTTTCGGACCACTTAGCAGGAAGCAACCTCATTCTAAAGACTTCAGTAGAAACAAGAGGCAATTCCGAATCATTTTTCGATAGTCCTTACTATCCATAACCCTTAAGAAAAACCTTTGGCCCCATTCAAGTTCAAACGTCAGTGGTTAGAAGAGGAGGAGTATTGTAATCTCATCTTAGAAGCATGGGTACCTTTAGAACCAAAAAGAAATCACTCTCAGATGCAACAATTTATGGAAAATTTGGAGAGTGAAGAAGATTTCCAAAAAATGGGATGAAAATTTTAGGAGGAGACAACAAGAAACTCTGAAGAAAGTAGAAGCACAAATAATGGAGATGTATGAAAATAACAGAGAAGGAGCCTTCAGTAGCTTAGAACTTCATGAACTAAAAAAACTAGAGGCAATGAAAGAGAGCCTATTGCTACAGGAAGAAAAAAAGTGGAGGTTGAAAAGCAGAGCTCTATGGCTGGCCGAACGAGATCAAAATACGAAGTTCTTTCATAGCTATGCCTCTCAAAGAAAAAACATCAACACAATCCAAGAGGTCAAGAATACAAGAGGCAACATTTCCAAGACCTTTGGAGAAAAATCAAAGGCTGCTGTAGAACACTTCTAGGAATTGTTTAAAGAACCTGCAGGATGCCCAATTGAAGAAATGTTAGAAGTTGTTGATTTGTTCCCAAGAGCTATAACAGAGGAGATGAATGACGAGCTCATTAAAGACATTTTGGAGGAAGAAATAACAGTCTCAACCCAGATGGTTTTACACTAGAATTTTTTTTAGTGTTTTATGATCTGATCAAGAAGGATATACTAGCAGTTGTCCATGAATCTAGAAAGTCAGGGAAAGTGCTAGGAAGTATGAATAGAACCTTCATTGCTCTAATTCCTAAGAAACATAAGTGTGAAGAATTTGAAGATTACATACCAATATCATGGTGTAATATGATATACAAAATAATAGCTAAAATTATAGCACATAGAATCAAACCAATTTTAAGTAAGGTCATTACAGAGGAGCAGTTTGGTTTCTTGCAAAATAGGAAAATACTAGATGCAGTCTATATAGCTCAAGAAGTGATAAACTCTATAAAAAAAGAGAAGTAATCAGCCTTTGATTTAAAATTAGACGTCTAAAAATCTTATGATAGGGTAAGTTGGACCTTGATTAGACTAGTCCTCATAAAACTTGGGATCAATATGGAGGTGGTAGAGTGGATATTGGGATGCATCCAGTCTACTTCTTTTGCAGTATTGATCAATGGCTCTCGCTCAAATTTCTTTAGGCCCTCAAGAGGCATTAGACAAGGATTCCCTCTATCACCCTTCATTCTTCTTTTGGTGGTAGATGCTTTAAGCAGATTAATTGTGAAATCCAAAACAGAAGGAAGGATCACAGGAGTAAAATTCTTAGGGTCATGAGAGGTAACTCATACCTTATTTGTATCTGATTTTTTGCTCTTTGGGATAGGGGTGGGATAGGGGAGGAAGAGAACTTGACAGAATATGCAAATCTGACAAAAAAATACTTGAGGGCCACAGGTATGATAATCAACATATAAAAATCAATATTGGCTCACAATGAATTCCCAAGGGAGCTAGTACAAAAATCAAGGGAAATATTAGCCTACCCAACAAAACCACTCAGAGAAGGATTTAAGTATTTAGGTTTTTTCCTCAATCCAAATTGCTATGCTTTTAAGGACTGCATGTGGCTATTCCAAAAGGTAGAGGCTAGAGTTTCTTCTTGGGAAAACAGATTTATGTCCAGGGGAGGAAGATTAGTCTTGGTAAAAGTGGTGCTTCAAAGTATTCGTGTATATTGGGATTCAATAGCCTACATTCCTAAAGGAATTCTCACAAATATCCAGAAGGAATGCTTCACATTTCTTTGGACAGCTAGTAAACAAAACAAGGGCATACCTCTGGTAAAATGGAACATCATATCCCATCCCAAGGAGATAGGAGGATGGGCCATAAAAAACCTCCCCCTTTTCACAAAAGCACTTGCAGCTAAATCTCTATGGAGACTCATTAAAAACATAGACTCCTTGTGGGGCAAAGTGTTCTATTCCAAATACTTAACAAACATGGAAATAACAGATTGAATCAGAAGCCCTAACAAGACCTACAAAAATGGCTCAGTTGGATGGAAAGCCATGGTGTTAGCTTTCCCTCTGGTAGGCACATGGATAGCGTGGGAAATAGGGAATGGGAAAATCATACGGATAGGTCTGGATCCTTGGGCTGGAGTAGGAGAGGAATATAGAATTCGACAAACAGTATTAAAAAATCCTGGAGATCAGAGATGCTATAAACTTGCAGATGCAAAAACTCAAATCCCAGACTACACATGCAGAACAAAATGGAGGGAAGAAAGAAAGTTTCAACTAGAAGGAGAAAAAGTTGAGAACTAGAATGAGTATCTCAAATTGTTGGAAATAAATTGCGTAATCCTAGAGGATGATATAAAGGATAAGTTAATATGGACAAGAAACGATGAAGATGGAGAATTCATAGCAAAAAAGGGGTATGAAGTTTCCATACTGGAGCAATTCAACAGAGAGAGAGCCTGGTGTTGGAAATGACTATGGGAATGCAATAGTCCAATAAAACCACTCTTACTTTCCTGCTAGCAATGAATAACAAATTATTGACATGGGAAAATCTAAGGAAAAGGGGCATACAAGGCCCAGGGATGTGCATCTTATGCAAAAAGATGATGAACTCACTTCCCATTTGTTCAATACTTGTTCATATGCAGGACAAGTTTGGATGGATGCTGCCAGAACTCTTAGTAAGGGAAGCATGATCAGAAGGGAAGACTCATGGGAGAAAAAAACAAAGCAGTGGTGGAACAACAATGCGGTATGCGAATTCAGAGCTTTCCCTGTGCTTTACATTTTTACAATATGGGAGGCCATAAACAAAGCAATTTTTAAGAACATTTGGACAGAAGTAACAGAAGTAACAATGAAGTGGAGTGGCTGGCTCGTCTCCAGGGTCTTCATCTTATAAACACTAAGAAGCTTCGAAAGGTTTTGATATTCAGAGATTCCAGGCATGTCATCTACAAATTGATCAACGGATACCCTTCTGGAGCAGTCAAATGTCGTCGTCTATTTGAAAAAGATAAGCTTCTCATGCCTAAATCCTATGAGGATTTCCACATCCTTCGGTACAATAATAATGCAGCAGATAGTTTGGCTAATGTGGGCGCCGCTCTCCACAAGGTCATTACATTCAGGAAGGAAACCATCCTATCCTCAAATTCATTCCTTAAATGTGGTGATGGAAGCCCCCTCTCCGACCTCTCTTTATACGGAATACCACAGTGAAGTTCTTAACCCTACTCCAATATTTTGGAAGCCATAAAGGCCCCCTTCCTTCTCCTCCTATACTCTTCTTTACTCCCCCTTCCTTAACGTTTTTCCCTTATCCCTCCTTCCTCATTTCCCTAAGACCCTTTGTCTTTTCCTATCCCCTTCCCCTTCTCCTTTTCCCTCCCTCCTCCCCTCTACCCCTCTCCCCACATCACTTCCACTCAGCTGGCCTCCACTCCTCCCAGCTTCTCGACAGCTCCAAGCATTTACTAAGCTGTCCCGCCAGCTCTCCACCCTCTACCGCATGGTCTAGTTCTTTCCCTCTATATGTCTTGATCCCAGTAGCCTTTATGACCATCCGGCCCTTGGTTAATTTCTATCCTCCTTCACACGCTCACTATCACCTCGTCCATTATTCTATGCCATCCCCCTGCAGCGACATGCTTATTTCCTTTGCTCCGGACCTTCGCTCTGGTTCTCTTGAAGCTGTGCGAATTCTCCTGAATGTAGTAGCAGGTGTTGAAGGAGGGAGGCTGTTGGGCATCCCATGGCAAGCTCTCCCTCTCACTCATTCCTTTGTGAAGGAGAGGCTTGCTCTCACTGCCTTCTCCAATTTCCATTGCAATCTCCCCTCCGCGTCTGGGTCCTCAGGCCTTGGCTCTGGAACAAATCTTACGCATTCTAGTAGTTTGAGACGAATTTCGATCTTGGGTTGTCATTGCACTGGGTGGCAGGAAGGTGTTGTGGGTACTTTGGTATGTACAGAAAGGCACGGGGGTTCTGTGTTGTAGTAGGAGCTCACAGTGCTCAATCGTTTTCTTAGTGCTCCCTCGGTTGAGAATCAGGACTGTGTCCTTGCTGCTCGTTCCTTGCACAGTCAATTTCCTTGCATTGAGATCTCTGCTGAAGCTGGGAGAATGTCTCAGGCTGTTGAAAGTGCAGGAATAATGGATATGAAGAAGAACCTGTAGTGTCTGTATGAAATGATATCAATTGGAGTCATGGATAACAAATAAATAGCGCGGGAAATCAAAAGCATGGGAGAAACAGTGAGCTAGACCTCTTTGCAGATCAGTAACCATGATGCTCGGATTAATGATAATGAAAGTAACCTTCGAGAGATTATGGGCAAAGTGTACAGGATACAAGAAGATCTTGAACATCTGATTACCATGAATCAGGGAAGCAGGGTGAATGGAGCAACTAGAGAAGCTGAGCACCCAATGGAGGAAGAGTCTGTAGTGCAGCCCAGGAATTTTAGAGGCAACCCTTAATCTGCTTCTTTTGGTTAAATGTTCTACTGTCTTTTATTATGTAATCAGTTTATAAGGGTATATACTACCCGAGACATTCGCTATTTTGGAAAATCTCTGTGTGTAGTTTTTTGGAAAACCCCTAGGATAAGCCTTCTATGTAGCAATTTTGATCTGCAGGAATACTTTGTCTTGCCAATGCTGTAATGAATGGCTGTGCATAGCTTGTTTTATAAAATCCTTTTTTAGTTTTTGTTAAAAAAAAAACATCTCTTCAGCACCGCTAATGCAGAAAGTTCAGGAACATAGAACAACCCCCAAAATTGGAAAACAAAGGATAGCCATAGCCCTAGTGATAGATAAAAGCATTCCATTGGCATCCTTCGATGGTGCAAGCCAAGGAAATCCAGCTATTGGTGGGGCAGGAGGGGTCATATGTCTATCAGATTGCAAAAAAATTACTTTCAAAGTGGGCATGGGAAGAGAAATGAACACTAAAGCTGAGCTAATGGATCTTTGGGCTACACTAAATATAGCAAAAGACAAGCAAATCTCCAAGATGAATATACATGGGGATTCTAAAACAATGATAGAGTGGGCTCAAGAAATAAACACCATCCGAGCCCCTCATTTACAAAATTTGTTGAGAACAATCCGGTCAATGCAACCTACCTTTCTATAGCTCTTAAGTTCAACCATGTATATAGAGAATACAATTCAGAGCAGATATACTCTCAAAACAAGCACTAGCAATACAACCAGGGGTAATCGAGGGAGAGATCTTTGATGAAGGGGATTCCATTATGTTCCACATTCCACTATGAAGAAACAAAGAAGTATGAATCTGGTCTTTTGGATAGCAGACATAAGACAAGGAGATGAAAAAGCAAAGGCACAGTAATGTAATGACAACATAGTGAAGAAATGTAAAGACAACATAGAACATTTTGTAATGAAAACCTTGTAAAGCATTTGTGAGCGAGTGGTGAGCCCGATAAAGCAGATATGTAACCTCCCTTTGGAGGAGTCCATGATTATTCGAAAGAATAAAGGTTTTTTTTCTTGAATATATATATATATATATTAAAAATTAATGTAAATTTATTTTAATTTTAAAATTATTAAGTAAACTTAACCAAAAAAAAGTGAAAAAATTAAAATTAACTGAGAGTTAAAATGTTAAAAGTAACCCCAAAAAATTAAAGTTAACAAGAAGTTAACTTTTTATACTTAATAGAGGTTTGAGATCAAATTGATATATGTCCACATCTTTTTATCATGTTTTTCATAACTTTAACTTCAATTAATTTTTTTTTTTTTTGTGTTTTCGTAATTCTATTTTACTCTAATTTAATAGATTATGTAACGTAGGTTCAAGATATTTTCTAATAAATTTATTTTACTAATTAAGTGAACTTATGATTAGTTGTGAGAAAAATAAGATATTTTCATTTCTTTTTGAAAATCAGGTTTGTTTGGTGATGTATATCAAAATTAGCTAATGATTATGATGGTGATGATGATTAATGTTCACTAAGGCCAACTTTGATCTATTAGACCTTAAGAAGGATAATACTTAGTTTACTTTAAAATCTTGTTCTTGTGCTCAAAAAGCTTGCCAAGAAGCTCTCCAAGCTCACTATAGTTTTGGCAAGTTAGGAGGTTATAAAGGTTTGTATCGTAACAAATACTATGAAACTGAGAACTAATGTGGGTGTAAGCAAGGCACTCTATGAGAAAGTGATTTTCATCCTCAACTCTCCTAGAGTCACACAGTTGGCAAACCATATCAACCCATAAAGTTTTAGGAATAGACGAATGCCTTGTTTTGCTATGGAGTTCATGAGAATTCGTTTTAATTTTGGCTATATTAATTTTCTTCCATGAACTAGTTACTACAGAGAGATACTTCTGATCTTCAAAGATAGAATTAATGACCTCCTTATAGTATCTTAATTTTCTCTTAACTGCTAAATTTTCCTCACACCATAAGCAATAATATTTTTGACAGTATCAATGTTCTGCAAAATGTCGTTTTCATTAATGCCCCAATGGTTTAACCGAGCCATTGTATCTTTACACCAACATTTCTTGAGGTGTATTTCGTTTTGAGATGAGTTTAAAGCAATTTTAGGAAGCCTCTAATTTCCCATGTTATTTATTTTATGCTTGTACATCAAGTACCTACTCATAGCCATGTTCTCGATGGAAAAAAACCCACTTCTATGAAGAGAATAATAAATATGCAATTAATATGTACAATTCAAATTTCTCTATTAAATCATGGAAGATTTGCTTGAGATTTTAGATGATCATAAATATCTTAGATGTAGAATAATCATAAAGCGTTGAGAAATATAAGATAGCAAAGATATTAAATATTTTGGAGATATCTTCGACTTTCTTATCTTTAGTAAATGGTTATAACTATATAAAATATTTGTAAATCTCATTTATTGTTTTTATTTTATTTTTGTTCTTAAGAAAACTCATCTATAAATAAAAGTGTATTTTACAATCCAAAGAGAATACCCTGGAGAAAATGTGCAACTTATCCTGGAATAAATAAAACTTCTTAGTATTTCCTTATATAGATAGTTATTTTTTAATTCTATAAATATTATCTTTTGAACTAAGATTTAGGATATTGTAGCTTAGTTTGCTACCTTGTTCTAGGAAGAATTTAGCTCAATCCAAATTGATTATGATAATATTTTATTTTATGCGAGTACTTTTATTTTATAAAACTATAATTTTTTTTATTTATTAAAACATTAATTCATGAAGGAAGACATGATCATTTACACATACCAAAAAATAATTTGACGACAACAAAGTCATAGTAGTACAATGGTGTTCAAATACATGGCGTTGCTAGAATTGATGAAGCTTGTTTTTGAGTGATGAAGTATGGTGTGTTTATTTTTGCTTTGATTTCATTTATCTTTCTAATATCTATTCATTAAATTATATTTTGAAATATATCAAAAAGTGTATGTATGTAGAAGTTTCAAATATTGAAGTTTGAACGCTCAGATACAACAAGATTTACAACAGTTATGGAGTAAGTTATAATTTAGTATGGATTTGTCTTTGCTTTTTATTGTTTAGAACAATTTATTTACATAATTAAATGTATTTACCTTCATTTATTTTCCATAAGAATCTAAGATCAATCATATTGCCTATAATCTAATTTTCCATATACTTTACTTTTATTTTATATGTTTACAAGATTTGGATTGTTAATTGAATGTAATGGAGTTTAGACATATAAATCACCTAACAATATGCCTATGTTAAGTATAAATTAAAATATTAATCCCATTTTCATCAAATTTGGCCTCATAAATAAGTATGTAGAATAAATAATGCTGAATTTTGTTTATACTCTGAACATTGATATTGGATATTGAAAGTGTGAATATTTTGTTTTCAAAGTATATGTTTTGATTTTAAAAATGTAAATTTTAAATTATTATGATATTTTAAGTTTGAATTTCAATAATAAGTTTTAATTTTTGGAAATTGTGAAATCAAAATCCACACATGTTAATAAAATTCCAAACTTGTTATTGTTGAATTGCTATACTATATTTTTGTATTTCAATATTTTGAATTTAATTATTTTTAATGTGTATAATATGGCTATGTTCAAAATTAAACTACTACTCTTTTTATTTTATTTTTAATGTCTATACATAATATCATTATAATAAACATTGTTAGATATATCAATATTGAAAAGAAGAAACACAATAATTTTAAACAAGTGACATTGATAATCATTCGAGTGTAGATTTGTAATTTTTCAAAGAAATTTAAGGAAACGGAAAATAAAGTTATTTATAAACAGAATGATCAACATGAGCTAGTGTTATTTAATATATGTGTATTATATTGTAATGCCCCTAAAAATTGTAAAATAAAAAAATAAAATTGGTAGGGTAGTAAAATACTACAATCCAAGGACATTGTTTAAACTTTCACGGAATGAAACTTGGTTGTGTACTGAACGTGAGTGTCGTAAGCCTTTTTTCCTGTCAGATGATGATCTGTTTATGTGATGTTGTTAAATTTCTTGGACTGGTTTGTTTGGTTACTCTTCCTGTCTACTAGTTGCGAACATTTGTCGATGCTTGTTAGGTTACACTTTATTTCTTATTTTATATGTCTTAATTGTGTTTATGGTTTTACTCATTTAAAGGATGACTTTCCTTTGTATGTGAAGGGGAGCAATGGCGGGGTTTTTATCCCTTGAGGGTCTACTCGAAAAGGTAAGAATTCTTACTACTTTAAGGGGCTTACTTAGTTCATAGCGAAATAATGCAGGATCCTACTCTTTTGCGGGTGATTCTGACGATGAACTTTGTCTATGATCGTGGAAAATAAAAACGTCCTACAACACTACATTTATTCTACACTATCCTATTCATAGTTGGGTGAAAAGAGGACTAAACTCCTAGGCCTAACTATACCTAAGTCCTATGTTCATACAAGATTGATTATATGTATGGTTATAAACTTTATGGTATACACTCTTTAAGGTTTAAAACCTTATCCACCTTGATATATATATATATATATATTGTAAACTATATGGTATGAAGGTTTAGGGTTTATGGCATATTCCATATGCCATTGAAAACCTTGTATCAACATGGAAAAAGTGGGTTTTGAGGATTTAACGTTGGGAAGGTGGTGCATTATGGATCTACGATGTGCGCATAACTATAGCTCTATGGGTTTTCATTTAATGTGTAGTGGGGGGATAGGGTGCCGACTTCAATGTTTTTAGGGAAGCGTGGGCAGGAGGCCTCTAGGATTTGTTAGGGTTGGAAATGGTTTCATTTGGTTCTTTGTTGGTTTTCGTTTGGGTGGTGTTAAGCTTCTAGGAGCTATGTTGCACAACTTCAACAACCTTCTTGCTCTTCTGTAAGGTGAAATATATCGTGTTATACATACTGTAATGGTTTGGTTTGATTTCGTTTAGTGCTTTCATACTTCTCATAGTGTTTGTGTGGACTTGTGCAGTTTGTAAATCTTGGCTCTCTCATGGCTTCATAATTGATCCCTAGGTTTCCTGCGCATCCACTCTACGGGTAAGCCCCAAAAAATGCAAGGCCCTTACCACGGTGTGCTTTTTTATAGAGATTCAAACTCTAGGTGGGGAAAATATATTGGTTTTGTTGGTTGGGGTTTGATAGTTTATGCATCCAATGGATGCGACTATATAGTCCTCTCCATGGATTTGTTGTATGTAACGTTTGGGAAAAGGAGATAGACTATCCAAACTTGGCTCAACTCTATGTAGAACTTTGTCATGTTGCAATGTTTTGTAATATGTTTTATTTTCTTTTAATGAAAAAAATTGTGGTTAACTTAATGGTCCATTTCATTTACTTACAGTGCCATTTCTTGCAATGGCACCATGGATAGCATGGCTATGTAATTTATGCAATGAAATATTATCTTAGTAAATCACATATATATGAGTTAATAAATGTTGCAGTTGGGTTCTCAGCTCACGGTCATGAGAATTGAAGCTTGGCTCGACCCTTAGGTGGATACACAACCTGTAATTATGGGTTTAGTTTTATTATAATGTGACTGTGCAAATGGTTATAAGAGCGTAGCTCTGTTTGGGTTAAATTGTTGGTTTATATTGCAGACCTTTCGGGAAGCCTGAGAGGTGACACCCTTACTGTATAATTTGGCAATGTTTCATTTTATTCTAAATGGTGCCTACAGGATTCGATCCTTGGCTATGCAACATTCATTAGATTTGTTCTTTAAATAGCATGATGGTTGGGCTCGGTTAAAATATTTGGAATGATTTACGTTTTCGTAGGATGGATAAAATATTGGGAATGATTTACATTTTTGTAGGATGGATTTATAATGGTTCTTTTAAAGGTTTTTATTGGGTTTCGATATGATGTTTATGGTTTAATTATTATGTGGAAAATAATAGCATAGTTGCTGGCAATATGAAATCTGCCAGCGTTTTTGTTTTATGCTGACAGTTTGATTTTAATGGTTTTTAGGAGATGGGCTATGGTAAGTTTTCTTCTTTTAGTTTGTATTTTATTATTTATTTAAAAATTTTTTTTATCTAGTTTTAATTTTAAGAGCTCTGAGATTTGATCTCTAGTCTATGAGTTTAAAATTTTATAAATAGTTTTTGTGAATGTTTTTAGATGCAGAGTTTGTAATACTATTTTAGTTAAATAAATGCTAATAAGGTTTATTTTTCCTATCTTTATGAAATCTCTCTTTAACTTTTCATCTAAGTTTGAACAATACACATAATCTAGTTAGCTCAAATAACTTAGGGTTTAAGTTACCCTCTTAGATAAATACATCAAATACTAAGAATATTTAAACTATAAAGTTCCTATCTAGTAAAATAATAGCTGAGTTTAATGTTTAAGTAGTAAATCTAACTATAACATAAAATATGTCTTTAGAGCTTTATGCAAATAGTCCATGCTTTTAAGGCTCTGTAAACAAAAGGAAAAGCAAGACGAAGCAAATGTACAATACATATATTTTCACCCTAGATTATAATCCCTACATTAATAAAATATGTAAGAATTAAAGATAAGGTAGAAACCCTCATACCTGCAATGCGTAGTTTATTTGATGGCTATAACCCTGCACAATTAAGCATAGAAAATTAATAAGAACAAGGACCATTCTGACCTCATATATGTCAACCGAATAACTTGGAAACTACCACACTCCACCCAACCATGACCCGAAACTATTCCTGGTTTCAATCCGTATCTCGCCAAACTGGTTCCAACATGCAAGTAGTCTATAGCTCCTAAAGGTAAGGCTTCGCCTATTTGGATATCAGGTTCTGTACCATATTGCTTTCACTTTCTGGAAAAAGAATCTCCAAAAATTCTTAGGAGAATAATGAGAAGATATAATAGAATGGGGATTCCGAAGCCATTCTTTAGCTTGGGTCTCTGTAGACAATCTTTAGGAAAAAGGACAGTTAAATTTCAGTTAGATCAATAATCATTTGTTTTCTTGAAATAATCTTTTACTTAATTTATGTTAAATTAATATTTATTTAACTTAACTTAGGAACTCTTTGACTAGTTCCTATTTTGAATCATTTAGGTGCTAAAATATTTAATTAATTATTTTAGTAAATAATAATACATAGAACTTTCAATTATTATTTATAGTTACTATTATTAATGCATATGATTACTCTTTTATTCTCAAAATATGTAAACTATATATAGATATAGATATAGATATATCATTGTTACATTTTACTTTAGGTATCATATAGCATGATCCCAATCACATGGTACTTTCATTAGCTTAAAATCATTTCTTTTGTTAAGGCCTTCAGGTAAGGTTGGGTTAACTAGGTTAGGCGGCTCTAAACCTCCCTGCATGTTGGAGTACCTTGTATATTGTGTTAGTTATTCAGTACTTGATGAGACACATAAATTCAAAATTTCATTTAATCAACTTAAAAATAAGTAAGAAGAGATCATTGTTTTATCAGAGTCGTTTTCACTCAATGCAATTAATTTTCAGTAACTCCTAGCCTTATTCAGAGACCACACTCAATGCTAAAAATAGAGATTTATACTTAGTGCAATTCGAGAGATTCTCACTCAACACTAATTCTAGGATTTACTTGTATAATACACCTAGGGATACAATGGCAAAAGATACGATGCTCCCGAACTTATGCTCAACATCAACTTTGAATTATCTAGGGCTTATGCCAAACACTTCCAATTCTTATTTTCCATGTGGTTTAGAGCTCATGCTCAATGCAAACATTTCATAACTCATGTGCTCTAGGGCTGGTGCTCAACACAAACATCAAAACAATCATGTGCTCTAGATCTCGTGCTCAACACAAACATCAAATCAATCATGTGCTCCAGATCTCGCGTTGAACACAAACATCAAATCACTCATGTTCTCCAAATCTTGCGCTCAACACTAAGTCTCATTAATCATGTGCTTCAAGGTCCACACCCAACAAATTCAATCACATATATGCTAAATAAAACATATGCATTAGCTTATGCCCAATATATATAAAAAATCATCATTCTCATTTCCAGTGGGGTCTTATGCCTAATATACAAAATATAAACATCAAAGAAACTTCATATGCAATGGGACTTATGCCCATTAGTGTTAGGTTGAGATTTGGGATATTACATTCCTCCCCTCTTAGAACAACATTGTCCTTGGTGTTCTAGGGACTAGGAGTGAAGTCATGAAATAAGGCGGGGAAGCCTCTCTCATGGTGGCTTCATTCTCCCAAGTATCCTCTCTGGATTCAAAGTGCTTCCATTACACTTTCAACTATAATATGGTGCGCCTCTTGAGATGCACTTCTCTCTTGTCAAGAATATGAAGCGGTTCAGGTATAAAATCCCCTTTAGGTTCCACCTATAACAAGGACCAATCAGTAACATGTTTAGTATGATATACATATTTATTCAATAAGGATGCGTGGAAAAAATTATGAAATTTTATGTGAGAAAGTAAAGCTAGTTCATATTCTATTGGCCCTCTCTTGGCCAGTATCTCAAAGGGTCCATAAAATCTTGGTGGTAACTTTTTCCACCTTCCCAAAATTAGTGAGATTCTATTTGATTTTACTTTTAATAAAACATGTTCACCGATTTGATAATATTTATATTTCTTATTCTTATCTGTGTAACTCTTCTGGTCGTCTTGAGCTTCTTTAAAGTTCTGCTGGACTTTGGTGACAAATTGTTCCAAGTCTTTTAGTAAAGCATGCCCTAACATGAGCCAGTTCAATGGGCTATCCCAAGTAATCAGTGTCCTACACTTCTGACCATAGAGTACCTCGAAGGGACTCATCTCGGCAGAGGTCTGGTATCCGTTGTTATATGTAAATTCTGCGAGATGGAGATAATGCTCCCACTTGATGGGGTTATTCATAATACATCCTAAGCATGTCTTCTAAAATTTAGTTTACCCATTATATTTTCCCATTTGTTTGCGGGTGGTAAGAACTACTAAATTTTAACTGTGTCTTTAATCCGGAGAATAAGGATCTTTGAAAGTTTCCTGTAGAATTCGTGTCTCGATCCAAGATGATTGCCTTGGGTATCGCATGCAATCTGAATATCTCTTTTAAGAAAATATAGACAATGTGAACTTCCTTATAGGTTGAATTTACTGGGATGAAGTGTGCCTCTTTCGATAACTTTCCAACCACTACAAAGATAGAGTCACATTTTTCTTCTGGATCTTTGGTATACTTGTAATAGAATCTATACTAATCACTTCCCACTTCCATTCTGAAATGGGTAATGGCTGTAGCAATCCTGAAGAATGTTGGTGCTCAGCTTTGACTACCTAACATTCTTGACATTTTGCGATAAAGAACGCTATCTCGGCCTTTAACTTAAAACATAAAATGTGTTTATTTACTACGGATATCATATTTTGATATCCTAGATGCCTCAAGTAGGGTTTTTGATGAAATTTTGTGAGGATGCTGGATGTGATGTCCCCTCCTTCTGGAACATACAATCTTTCTTTGGACCACAACAGTCCATTTTCGTCTACCTTATACTCTTTTTTTTGTTGAAACAACTTGTCCTCTTGGACCTTTTTGAGGATTTAAACATAGAAACAACCAACTGCGTTGGTTTTTTTGATCCTCTCGTGCAAAATTCGAATCAGTTTGACTTAAATTCACCTCATAAAATATATGATCTCATTGACATTTAAATAATCGGCAATTTTATTCTCCTTTCCCTTTATATGCGTTAACTCAAAATGGTAGTCGCTAAGGAAATCCAACCATCTAGCTTTCCTAAATCATATTGTATGTCTTTGGAATAAATTTATTCCCCATAAGGTAGTGCCTCCACATCTTCAAGCCATGGATAATGGTTTCTAACTCAAGCTCATGGGTGGGATAATTTTCTTTGTGTTCTTTTAACTTCCACGACTCGTAACAGATCGTGCAATCGTTCTGCAAGAGGACTCCTCTGAGTCCTTCCTTGCTCGCATTTGTGCAAACAATGAAATCCCCATCGGGATCCACAATTCATAGTATTGGTGCAGTCGTCAAAAGTTGTTTAAGCTTCTGAAAACTTTCCTCACACTTGGTCGTCCATCATAACTTGTTTTCCTTCTTTTGCAACGCGGTCATGGGAAAAGAAATCCTCGAAAAATTCTCGATGAACTTTTGGTAGTAGCCGATTAATCCAAAAAATGACCTAATTTCAGTGACACTGGTAGGAGTAGGCCAATCGTCTATGGATTTGATCTTTTTTGGGTCCATGACTATCCCCTTCTTAGAGATGATGTGACCCAAGTACTGTATCTTTGGTTTGTAAAAATCACATTTATTAAACTTATCATAAATTTAATGTTCCCATAACACTTGTATTACTATGCGGAGATTCTCCTCGTGTTCCTCTTTACTGTTATAGTAAACTAGGATGTCGTCTATAACTGCCAACACAAATTTATCTAGGTATTTACACATAAAATTCATGAGTGCATTGGTCAACCCGAATGGCATTACTACAAAATTGTAGTGGTTGTATCACATACAAAAGAAATTTTTATGAATATCCTCATTGTGGAACTGTACCTAATGGTATCTGGACTGCAGGTCGATCTTTGAAAAGATATTGGATCTTCCAACTTGATCGAACAAATCATCGATCCTATGGGAGTGGGTAACGGTTCCTAATGGTCATTTTTTTAATTTGGCGGTAATCAATGCACATATGCATCATATTGTCCCTCTTCGTTACGAAAAGTATAGGTGCTTCCCAAGGGGACACAATAGGTTGGATATAACCCTTTCCAATCAACTCCTACAACTACAACTTGAGCTCCACCAACTCTGGTGCACTCATTCGGTATGGGTATTTTGAAGTCAGAACTGACCCTGGTGTCAGTTCTATAAAAAAATCTAAGTCTTGTTTTGGTGGTAAACTTGGTATTTCATTAGGAAATACATCCATAAAATATACGAGAACCAGAAAGTCCCCAATGTGCTGCTCTCTCTCAGCTTCTACATCCTGGATGGTTACTGCATACAGTTTGCAACCCTTTCCAATGTACTTCTTTTCTTGTAAGGCATATATTTGCATAATGGAAACCTTCTTAGGTATTCCTTGAATCTTTTCCTGATTCCCTTGGCTATCTGTGCACAAGATTGACTTGTGTAGAAAATCGAGCATGAAATGTTGTTGTTCCATCCATTCGATGCCGATAAGTATATCGTACGATCCTAAGGGTAAAATGTTCAAATTTATCCTGGCAGAGAAACTATTCAAGTTTACTTCACAATCTGTAAATATTTCAGAACCCTTTCATTTCGTACCTGTGGCTAATTGTACCAACCATGTTTTCTCATGTTTAACTTTGTTTAGTTTACATGTTTCAATAATTTGAGGTGATACATAACTTCAGAAAGCATTGAGGTCAATCAAAACTGAAATAGAAGTGTTTGAAACCTTACCTTCTATTTAAACCATAGTAGCCTGATAGTCTTCCTGTCGGCCGTCCAAAGATGTATAAATCCTCGGTGTGCTAGCTATGTCTTCTACCATTGGTTCTTCTTATAGATTGTGCAAGAATCCATTAGTCTTGTTTTTACAATTCCTGGCATAATGGGGACCTTGGCATTTCTAGGATTTGATTTGTTGTGGGGAAACATTGGATCCTCCATTTGCTTCTTGTCTATTAGCATTTGGTGTTGGTACATTTGGCTTTGCACCTGTCTTGTTCAAGTTCTTATTGGCTGGAAAACTGTTGTTTTGTTTTCTGTAAGGTGGTGCGTTGAAACCCGGTTTGCAGTTGTTCGAGAAGGTTCGAGACATGTCTCGACTTCTGTTGATGTTTTCCTGTCTTAGTTGTTCATGCTCATAGAAAAGCCTAGCTTTGTTTAGAGTAGTGCCTAGAGTTTTAGGCATGTCAAATTCAATTCTCTCTTAAAAATTTGGAGGGAAACATCCTAAAAACTGTTGTATTTTTACTTTTTCGTCCTTTATATATGGAACATAATGCAATAGATAAAAAAATATGTTAATGAAAGCATCCATGGTCATGGAACCCATCCTTAACTCATGAAATTATTTCACCTTCCTGTCGAAGAATCTTTTAGACATGTATTTCTCCTGAAATATTCTACAAAAGTTACTCCATCAGATTTCTTTTACCTCATCCTCTTTGGTATGCTTTCGGTCTCTCCACCATCTAGCTGATTTTCCATTTCAGTTATAGATAGCCAGATTATGTTTCATTTCACTAGAGTAGTTGTGTACTCAGAAGTATTTTCTCATACCTAGAAGCCATTCCTTAGCTTTCTCCCTCGTGTTCATCTCTCCTTCATAGGTTGGGGCTCTTATCTTTCTAAACTCTCCTTAGAGGTTGTCATCATTTTCTTTGTTTCTTTCTGTAAGGAGAAAGTGAGTTATCACTGGAAAGACTGTGATGATATCCTTCTGGAGGTTCAGGTGTGTGGTCTTCTTTTCCTTCTTCTTTTGGGTTGCTGGCCCATTTATGATAAAAATATTTCTTGGATTTGTTGGTTGAATGATTAGGTTGTCCGGGTGGGCTTCCTCGCTTCATGTTCCATAGTAAAGCTTCAATGATTTCTTTCTACTCTTTTATTTCATCCATATTATCATCTTTGAAGCTCTATAAGTCTACTTGTAGACTCTATATGGTTTTCAATATTTTGAATATTAATTCAACCACTAGTTCTTCTTCCCATGTGGGGGTATTCATATTTCCTTGACGGTTGTTGTCATCTTCTGTGTTCATGATCTGAACTATTTTTGAATCTTGCAATTTAAAATTTTTAATAACAAATAATTTCCTGTTAGTTAACAAAATTTCAAATACAATTTATTTCTGCAACGAATGTATGGTAACTCCCATTAGGTATCTTAGTGTTTGAATCTGGGCTCTGATACCAATTGTAATGTCCCTAAAAATCATTAAAAAAAAATGTAGCCAAATAAAATACTACAATCCAAGGACATTCTTAAAATTTTTGCAGAATGAAACTTAGTTGTGTACTGAGCCTGAGTGTCGTAAGTTTTTTTTCCCTCTACTTGCTTTTATGTTAGATGATGATAGGTTTATATGATGTTGTTATATTACTTGGACAAGTTTGTTTGGTTACTCTTCCTATATACTAGTTGCGGACATTTGTCGATGCTTGTTAGGTTACATTTTAGTTCCTCTTTTATATGTTTTAATTTTATTTATGGTTTTATTCATTAAAAGGCGGCCTTTCCTCCGTATTTCAAGGGGGGAGTGGCAGGGTTTTTATCCCTTGAGGGTCCACTTGGAAGGTAATAATTCATACTACTTTAAGGGGATTACTTAGGGGTCCATCCACGGAGGTGGGTTACAATTTTTTGCAAGGAGAATTAAAAAAAAAACAAAAAAATGTACCTAGATCGAGCTTTAATTAAACCCTCGATCGAGGTCTTAACAGAACAATCGAGGGTTTAATAGAACCTCGATCGAGATTTTATTAAACGCTCGATTGAGCTTTTGATAAAACCTCCGTCAATGGTTCAAGAAATCAATCGAGGGTTAAATAAATGCTCAATCGAGGGTTAAAGAAGACCTCAATTGAGCATCTTTAACAGCCTATAAATATGCAACAAACTCGTAATATTATTCTCTTCATCTGTTGAATATAGGTCGCAGAGTAATTGGGTTATAGATGTGATTAATCACATCTATGACTCCAATAAATCACATCTATAACACCAATTACTCCACAAGTAATATTTAACATAAAATATAGGGGAAACCCACCACCCCTAGTAGTGCTCCATTCTAGTCCTCTCACTACTACATTTCGACCAAAAATCCGACGGCCGTATTTTCGGGTTTCCGACACTTCCCTGTCGCATGTACGACACTATGATTTTTTTTTAAGCGTCGAAAACTTGTCGTCGGTTATCCGACATCTGTTTAATCCATCGGTTAAGTGACACCTAAGTTACCATCGGTTAAATGTAAGACGTCTGTTAAGCGACATGAGAAACCATGGGTTAAGCAACGAATATGAATATTAAGCGTCGGTTAAGCGACGACAAGAACCATCGGTTAAGCGATGAATATGAATATTAGGCATCGGTTAAGCAACATCTGAAACCATCGGTTAGGAGACGGATATAAACATTAAGTGTCGCTTAAGCGACATTGAGAACCGTCGCTTAAGCGACGGTAGTGAAGTTTTTTTTAAAAAAAAATACTGATTCATAGTTGTAGATCTTGTTAGTTTAGCTGTCTGATTGCTGATCTTGTTTGAGCATACAGGTAATTCTATTGAGGATCTGCCATTGTCACTTTGCAGGCTTGTTAACCTCAAGTCTCTTGCATTGAGTAACAACAATGTGAAGCAGATATATTTCTTCTAGGTCTAGTGGAGCAATCTTTATTTGCACTATTTTAACAGAGTATTTTCAGTGAGACCTTAGTGCACACACAAAATCAAATCTTCTTAAGTAGAAATTTGAATAATACAATATGATTGCAACCTGTATATTCTTTCTTTTTCCATTAATTAGTGCTACGTGTGCTTCGCATGTGCTGTAAAATTATATTCAGACCGAAACTTGTCTTGTGATTCTTTTATTGGGACCAAGTGAAACTTTAAACATGAGTACTTCAGACTCCAGAGTATAACTTATAAGTGAACTACCCCCAATATTCATATGGCCTTTTTAATTTACTTAAAAATAACAGGCTACTTCCTCTGCAGTCATTAACAAAAGGTTCCATTGTCACATGTAGAAATGAAACAAATAGGCAGCAAAGGAACTATAATGACTCTTTCTAGTCTATCTGGAACATTTCCCTATTCTTTCCCAGCTGTTGATGCTAGTCTATCATGTGGACAAACTATTCTTTTGAATTTCTTGTGTTTCTACAAATGACTGCCATCTACAAATGGAAATTTCTAGTCCATATCCATGGCAGGACTCTATCCTGAGACATTACTAATCTATATTTGAAATTCACATTTTTCTGTGGGTGAGTCTATCAGTTATCTATAACTGCAATAATCTAGGGTCATCCGTCTTCACCATTTCTTGTAATATGCATCTGCTTACTACTGCTGCCCTTTTGTCTTATGCCTTTGCTGTTGAATCTTTAAAAAAATTGAATTTAACATATATGATATACCCAAGCCCCTAGGCATGAGTATTGTTAAAATTTAAATAATGTAATTCCTTTTATGTCTATTTCTGAGTTCTATTCATTAAATTATAACCCAGATAGAGCATAGTACTACGATCTCATGCACAATTCCTCCAGTCCCTTTACACTTTGATCTAACAAAAATGTGGGTAATATTATTTGACCTGGAAGATTCTAAGAGCCGTTACATAAATTAAAAATATATTGATCACATGAAACACATCTTCATCTGAGTGTTACAAAAATTGTTCTTATTTCAAATACAAAATCTTACGCCATAAATTGAAAACACTAAAGAAGTTGAGATAGACAACCACTAAATGACGACATCCTAGCATGTGAATTAAATTCTCTAAGTAAAACTGGATTGATACAGGCCCCTCGAGTTGCTTGGATCAGTAGAAATCAGGTTGTCCAGTGGAAGTTAAACAACGATGCCACATATGGCTGTTTGCGTTGACACTTCTTGCATATGAAATGACTTCAGGGATGGGAAGATACACATAGTGTGTATTGCATATGCCTACTGTAATGCCACTAAGTCCAGCGAAAGCCCCATGGACCTGTACATTACAAAAGTACAAGTCAATGAGTTTACCCAAAAGTTATGTAATGTGATCTACATAAATCACTGTTATTAGAAAATATTTTAATTGCAGTGGCAGCTCATCTTGTGGATATAGAGTGCAAGATCAACATCTAACTAAGGCACTCAAATTATTTATCTATAACAGGGAAGACTATAGTGCAAATTTGTTTCATTGCCACAACACCAGTAAAGAAAGTCTTACCGCATTTTGACCAAGTACAGTACATAAAATTCCATCAGATGCATTTGCACTGCAGGCACGTATCATATAGGTTGGATCAATGTATTTCACATATGCTGGAATATCAATACCCTTAAAGTATTTTTTTATCTGAAAACCATTTAAAGTTCAATCAGTGCCATCAGTTACTGTCCAACAAAGCAAAACTTGAAATCAACGAAGCAGCCAAATATGATAAAAACTTGGACTAACCTTTTTTAATCAAGTTTCTAAAGAAACTAGGTTCTTTATGCATAATCTAATGATCTGCAGACCATAGTACAAGCTTAGGTTCAACATTCAAGAGGGTACCTCTGCAATTGCATAGTGCTTAAGATGGTTATTCCAGGCTGATTAGAGCTAGTTAGTTTATCTTTTGTTTGAGCTATAGACGGTGTTGATATGGAACTTCGTAGGAATTATCAGTGAAATAGAAATGTCTCTATAGGCTAGCTGAATTGTTGCTTGGTTATCCATAAACTGTTAAGTTGTTAACAGTCTATGAACTGGACAAATTCTGTCATAAGTAGGTTTCATCCCTGTGCATAAATAATAAGATAGAACCTTGAGATAATTAATGCTATACTATAATTGTATCTTGAGTTTTTGGTTTTGGATCACTTCACAACAATAAACCTTATATCATTGTGGCACAAATGATGATAAAACGTCATATAAATTCATTCTTGCAAATGAAATTTTGAAAACACAACACCGTCCTGGCAACCAAATCCTGCAAGGATAGCTTGGTAACAGGTATGTTATGGTACCTGAGAATATATACTGTTCCTTGCATAGAAGAAATCCCATTATTATGCTCAACAATCAAAAAATTATGTTTGAACACCCAGTTTTATGTTAAGATGGTCTAGGCATATATTAAGGGTGATTAAAAGTTTAAAACCTTAGAAAAGGATAGGTTTGTTAGGATTAGAAATCATCAAGGCCTGAGGGTTTGATTCCTAGCTTATCCTCATAACTTATCCTCATCTGGTTGAATTTTGTTTAATACAGTTTTATTCTTTTCCTTTTCTGGTAAGTGGTGCTTCATTGTAAACCTTCCACTAGAGGTAAGCTTCTTCTCAGCTGATAGGCAGGATGTTTGCTCCCCATTCTTGATGCCTTCCTTGTAGGACAAGTAAAGAGTGGCATCTAAGATCTCTAAATTTCTTTGTATCTGCAGGTCAACCCGGGAAAAACATTGATGTGTCTCCAAAACCATGGTCAGTAAAGGAATAGTTGAGAGAGAGCCATGATTAGATTGACTATAGGCAGTAGAGCCAACCCTACTGTAAAGGACTGCTGAGGTAGCCTTGACCTCAGGAAAGACTCTAACAGAAGAAGGGATGATTTTTTGGTGTTCTTTAATAAACATTTATAGACATTTCTGTTGCTACCTGAGTCTGTTATCTTACAACTGCTGATATCATTCCTTTGTGCTTGCCACATTGTATTCTACTAGCTGTTGAATTCATTGCATTCTAGCAGCCTTTTTGGTGAATAAAAAGGTTTTATATTAATATACAGGAGGAAATACATGGATCTCATATTGATGTCCAATGAGCTTTTGTAATTTTGTTAAACTGGAGATAGAGCCACGACTTTGAAGAGGAGTCAATGTCTCCATTTTAACAAAAAATATTTTCAGCTTTTGAGAATCTGAAAATAAATCTGAGTTATTCTTTTCTAGCAAGACCTATACTTCTGAATCTGATATTTTCAACTATGCAAGCTAGACTGCATTTCAGAGGAAATAAAAATAACCTCCTATTCTCTTGATAGACTGTACAGTGTATACTGAATAATAAGATTACTACTACCATACTTTATGCTAATCATTTTAGTACTGACTGATGATAAGAGTTTAAAAAGGGAATATCCTTTCATGGGACAAAATTACCTATGAGATGTGCCATACTTGGGTTTGTTTCTCAATCACTGCTGGAAGCATTAAACACTTCCTATCACCCGTAATAAGAAGTAGAACAACTATGAGAGAAATCCATTAGAAACTAGGGAGAATACAAAACCAAGAAAAACTCTGTTGGAAATTATTGAACAACTATCTGTACCTATCTATGCAAACACTGAAAAGCACCAGAGCAACGGACTTTTGAGGGATTACTAAGCATAAAATAAAGAGTTTCTCCTTGTGTTGTGAGGGCAGGTATTGTGGGTGCCAAATAGCTCGTCTAATTTAAGATCTCAGCAGTGGTGATGGTAAATCATTCTCTTATTTGAGTTGGAGAAGCTGTCGTGAGAGTTCTACGTATCTTCTTCTTTGATGCAGGAGCACACGCATTGAAGATGCATTGTACTCCAACATATACAGAGCTCCTTAATTCAGCTAGCTAGCGACCAATATGTGGCTACTTCCAATCTGCTTGCTGTTGCATGGAACCTGAACAAACTTTTTCTGAGCTCCTCGTTGCATGGTTTCCCATCACATGTTCATCTGGGGAGTGTAGCTATGGTCTCTTCTACCCTCTCTGTTGAGGGATTTTTGTATACAATTGAGCAATTTTTTAGAGCAAGAGATGCATTTGGTGGTGTATCATATTCATTTGTTGAAATCTCAAATGGGTCTATGCTCATTTTCACTAAAGCATAGGACCTCATCATTAAGAAAAGTAAAACTGATATCATCATATTGGATATGTGACCTACCATTTGCTTTCTTCAGTGATCCACAATTAAATCCAGTTTTAGTTGGGACACTATTAGCTGTGTGTTATGGATGTGAACAAAATCAAAATGTAGTTCAGCAGGAACTCAGCATGGATATGCTGCTTGTCATATTGAAATATTCTAAACACCAAATGGGCATAATCAAAGGTGACAAAACCAATCAAACATTCACATATTCATATCCACCGATAGCAACAATCCATGCAATTGCCAACTTGTGGATAGCATTCAGAATCTGTCCATGAGAAAGGTGGGAAACATAGCTAAAATAAGGCTACTTTTTACATTTTCTAAATTTATCTAAGCATTGATGGCTATATTTCTGCCTAAAGCAGTTGTCTAGTATAGAGTTGGGAAGAAAATGTAAAACCCCAACCCAGTTTATACCAATATTTTGCATGAACATACAGTATGCATTCAAAGTTAATGAAATACAATATGATGATGCAGATAGATTCATCATCTTTGTATTCATCATCTCTGTATCATGTATCATCGCATTTTGAACTATGTTGTTGTATCAGGGATATAAATTATCCTTTTACTTATCAAAAAACATTTTTTCTGAGTCTTCCCCAACCTATTAACATTCTCACTTTGCAGAGATCCTTGCTATTTTTTTCTGCTCATTTTCACTCATCCAATGATTACGTGTTCTTGCAGTTGTCTCATATGTCTCTACACACCTAGCTCCTGCTTTCAAAATCTGTATGTAGATTTTAGTGTAATCTTACTTTTTTGTTTGCTATAAATTAGAATCAATTACCTACAGCAAAAATATATCCTATATGTAACCGCATTGTTGTTGCATCATAGGCCTAAAAAGTTTGTCTCACATGTCAAATAAATCATAAACAACATAAATCATACTGTTGAATCTTTTTGCCAAATACCCACACCCAGTGTCTCCAGAAAGGGCCCTGGCCCCTGCATATCAATGTTCAGCTTGAACAAGTCCTTAGGGGGGGAGAAACCCAATGATGTCTTTGAAAGTAGTCTTGGCAGAAGAAAAGAGGGCATCTGACAAGCTAATACCTTCCAGTCCTTCCAACAATGAGCCTCAAAGTCCTAAAGGTCTCTCCAAGTAAAAATGTTTTTCATTTGGGCCATAGAGGGGAGCTATCACAACTGGCAAATATATGGCAAAGAGCATAGTGTGAAGGAAAGGAGTTGGTTATTCTTAAGGCATAGTGTATGGCTGTCTTTAATTTTATCATTTCTCCAGGAAGGTCTGTGGAAAGTCTCTGAGAAAGATCCCAGTTTCAAGAGAGGACACATTTTGGATAGAGCAGACATCTAAAGATACTTCATTACTCACACTTTGTGAGCAGTTATTTTTTTGTGTATTGAAGGATGGGCAATCAAGTGTTTTGCTGAAAATATTGACATCCCTTTTGAGCATGCATGTTAGGGCACTGCGAATATTAATGTGTACTGCAAACCTCATTTCGAATCTCATAGAAAAATTTGAATTCGAACCAAATTTCAAGGTTGTCGAACTAGAATTCGAACCCGAACAATATGACATAGCTCATAGCTCATGGACATGATCAAGACAACAATGTAGCAGATATGGCATCCTATGTTTCAAACTCTCGAGTCTCAACCCATCTAGTTAATATAACCATTTGGAAAGAAAGAAAGATCATACACGATTCCCTCCTTAAATGTTCTGAGCTTTTGATGCTATGAGAAGGGAAAGGCCACTAATTGCTCCTTTGTTGTTTTTTCTGCAAGTTTGTTTTAGATTTAGCCATGCTGAAAGAAAAAGGGTTGACAGGTGCTAGCTAGTAAGCCACAACAAGAGAGTAAATTCTGAAAACATGTTCAAGATACATCAAGGCATCAAGGAAGAGGACATTTGACTTTTAAGGAGAAAGCTACAAGCTTTAGAGAATAAACAATTGAAGAGGAAGAGGACAATGGAAATGGCATGAAAATGAAAGTGAATGCACAATAGATGTTATATAGCCTCAACTAGGAGAAAGTTAAGTATAATCTAGACTGAGGAACCTTGAATTAGGCCTATACCAGCCAGAGTGAATGATGGTAGAACCATCTTACTGACTATTGCAATGTGACACTAAGGTCTAGCTAGTGCTCCTGCATTGGATAGATAACCTGATAACTAGAAATACATCTAATCTATATTTGAACTAACAGGCAATTAGTACATAGCATTCATTTCTCAAGCCAATCACTCTATGCTGCTATTGAATTATTCATGGTCATATTTTGACTAGGTAGTTTTGAGTAGTGATATTTCCAAAGAGGTGCTTCTTCCTAGTGGATTTGTGGATGAGAATATGAAAAGAGCAGATTTGATGACAGTTGCAATGTCTCTTTGTATGTAAATTCTTCTATTGATTGACATATTATAGTTGCAATATAAAGAAACAAGTAGTAGATGTCCCTCTGATATAGCTTGAGAAAGACATATGATTTAAAAGACTTTATTTGGCCACCATAGTGCATCCACAATGTTCTAGAATATTTCTGGGAAAGAACACCTTTAGAAACTATTACTACCTTTACCATTTTAATAATTATTGCTTCTAAATTTCTATATGAACAACCATCGTTGTATTGGCTTGGAGACTGTCGTGGAATTTTTTCAAGGTTTATGGGAGAAACCCCTGTATCTTTCATCTTGATGAGAAGACTGAAATGTTTGGGATTTCTTCTTTTTAGCTTTTCCTGTAACTATACCTTACAGTCTTACATAAGCTACAACTGAAGATAGGAATAAGATGTGCTATAACTTGTAAGCCATATCAACATTGTATGATAGTTTTGAACTTGAGCACGTTGTTTTCTCACCTTACATAAGACATACTCAGCACCAGCAGAAAGCATCCAACGTTGTGTCTCACCATATTTTGGAATAGTTTTTCCTGCTCAATATTCAATTCCAGCACAAAAATGAGTCGATGTTCAATACCAACTATATCAACAAGACTTGTTATTGTAATTTTTAAACATGTAGTTTATTAGAATTACAAAAAGCATGTTATGGTATGTAACAAATACAGAAAAAAGCAAATGGCAGCCTGAGAATAAGGAAAAATATTAAGTGAAATTTTCATGAATTATTAGAGAGGAATCCTAAAGGTCTTATTTATTAACTACTTATTTTAATGTCCCTCTGTAAACTAAGCAATGAAATTGCAAAATGGAAGGGATCTCTTGTCCCACAAACAAGGTAGTCTCATACATCAATATTCTTACATTGGATACAAATTGTACAATTGCGTGACTTCATACCCAATTTAAGAACAATGTATTTCAAATTTACAAAGTGCAAATGTACAAGTCCTTCTACAAACCAACATAAAGAACAGACAGAAAAAAGTTCAGTATTCATACAAATGACCTAGCAAACATAAAACTCCTAAGCAAGTAATAAGTACAAGCAAAAGACACTGCCCATCTATTACTGTTCCAGTATCAATTGCATAATAATCTTAGCATTGCCCAGCCAGTCATTCAAACTACAAACAGGTGACGTATTAACATTGATCCAGAGCAGATTAAAAAACCATTCAGAATTGTACAACATAATCTAGAGCCATTTCACTGACTATGAGTAGCAAATTACCATAAAACAGTCCTGTCTTTGCTGAGTATTTACTACTTGACCTTGCTGTTACCTTTATTGTTCAAGCAGTGAGTAGCCACTCTTCCCCCTATAGGGTGATTGTGAACCCATAATGGCTCAGAAATGGCCCAGTAATGCAAATGCTAATGCTTCTGGCAATGCATCTGCTCACTCTGTAAATTCGTTTATTGCAGAGGAATTCAACAATGGTGCTGACTAAAAAGTGCATGGTAAGGTAAACGTTAATGCTTCTGGCAATGCATCTACCATCATGTAATTTCGTCTATCATAGAGGCATCCAACAATGGTGCTGCCAGAAGAACCCCAGAGATTCATCCTGGAGGTCTTCTGCATATAAGACGGGGCATTTTCTTATTGATAGATTGATTAAAAAATAAAGGATAGAACCTTAGTAGACAATGAAAAATAATCATAAGGTAGTCCTACATTTCTAGAGAAGGACTGCTTGTGAGGAATTGAAACCTTACTAGAGGATGGAGACTTTGGAGGAGATGACACCATTGTTAACTTACTCAACGATGGGAAATTGGTGATTTACCCTTTTCTTATCTCTCAATTATTTTATTCGAGGGAATTTCAAACCCATTATTGAATCCCTTCATTGAATTTCCAGTCATTTCATCGCTCTCAATGTCTTCAGAGTTCATCCCATTGTCCAAGATTAAATTCAGAGTCTCTGTAGCTGAAGTAGTAGCAACAACATTGGCTCCTGGAAAATATCCACTCCACATAGAGTTGGAATTGGAAAAACAATACATCCTTGTCCCATTCGCAAAATTATCCCATACCCATACCAAAACCATTAGAGTGATTATTCCAATACCATATCTATACAAACTAACAAGGATAACATAGTGCATTGAAACCATTGACAGTTATAGGAACTGAAAATGCCTCTAGTGCAAGGAAGGGCTTCTAAAAATTCCTGTAGAGAAAATTAAGGTTTTAATATATGTGAAGGTATTCATACTTCATAAAACTTTATGACCATGAATCATAAAGTTTTCTGGAAGAATGTCAAGGCCAGATAATATTGATCTCCATAGATTTACTGGCTTCTTATCTGTCAGTTCTAGCTAGCTAGCTTGTAATGCAAAAAGTTAATACAAACATAGGGCAGTGAAATAAAATATGATTACCTTAAATATGGTCTGATATCCACGACCGTTGGTTTTTGAAGACCTAAATCTCGCTCTGGTGCAGCGATTGTGGATGAATGAGAAGCCGATGTGGATCGATCCGGCGCCCCCTTTCGAGGACAAGTCAGGGTTTCAAGTTTGCAGAGGCAAGAAAGACCCGAGCAAAATCATGGGACAGAAAGGCTGGTGTACCATTTTATTTATTTTATTTTATTTTAATCTAAAGGCATCGTCGCTTAAGCGACGCTTACTATTTGTTAGAGGATTTCAACAAAGTTTGTTGTGTGAGGGTGTACCATTTTATTTAATTTTTTTAATTCCAAGTTTCCACCCACTCAAGGAGCCGTCGCTTAAGCAATGCTTATGAGGCTATCCATCGCTTAAGCAATTCTTATGAGTCTATCCGTCGCTTAAGCGACACTTATGAGGACTATCCATCGCTTAAGCGACACGTATGGCCACATTTTCAAAAAAAAAAAATTGTCTTTGTGATTTTTGGTAGGTTTAAAAATGGAAATCCACGCGCCGTCGGATTTTGGATCAAAATGTAGTAATGTATTTTGTTTTTTGAATTAGTTTAATGAATATTAAAAACTTTTTAACAAACAATTTCTCAAACCCTTGGCTCCATGGAGGTTAGTAAAATGACGAAAGGTCTATTGGTAGAATAAGCTAGCAATCTACTGTTTTTTTTTTGTTTAATTTTCTAAGAGATTTATTATTCGAAGAGTTGGAAAAATTAGAATCAAGTGATGTTGAAATTATTTACGTCCCAAAATCTTGATCAAGGGTTTATTAGGACCTCAATCGAGGGTTTGAGAAACCCTCGATCGAGGGTTTAATAAACCCTCAATCGAGGTTTGGTTAAGAGCTCAATCGAGGTATTTAAATAGCTCGATCTAGCTCTAGACCTCGACCAAGGGCTAGAATTATCCCTCTTATAGGAAAATCAATGTTTCTCTGTGTCTTCTACGGGTGTAAACCCTACCATTCATGGAACACAACTGAACAAAGTTCATAATGATAGATTTATCACTGAATCCTCTATGCATTGAGGTATCATGTATGCGTTTTGGCATTCATATGGGTTTTTTGTTTTAATTAGTTATAAATTTTACACTTAAAAATCCTGACCACAACTTCAAAGCAGCTCAAAGAAAAATCCTCAACGTAAAAATTAGACATCCAAAAATTTCGTAAAAATGCACAGCCCACACATTGACGCGTCCTCTTCAAAAGGGTATATTTGGTTTTTCTATTTTTGAAAATAGTGAAAAAATTTGGGATGAACACACTTGTGTATAAAATGATGCTAAAATTATATGTGGTCACTTTCAAAAAATAATAAATAATTGTATATTGTGAAATAAATTAACAAAAAAATATGCAGACCACAGTGCATTTTGTGTAGATCATGCTCATATATACATTTTTAAAATTATTAATGTAAGATTGAATTATTGGGGTTGTACACAAGCCAATTATTAACTTCTTCAATTTTTTAAGGTGACACAGTTCATTAAATGCAAAATTTTACACATTAAGTGACATCGCAATATTTTTAAAAAAATATCATTCGTAAGCCAACATAATATTCTACAATTTGTTTTTTTTACTACAAGTCAAAATTCACATGGAATATATGTGTTTCGAGGGCTTCTATCTAGAAAATGAGTAAAAAATCAAGTTTTCATCGCCAAATTTGGCCAAAAAGTGTTACCCACCTCCATGGAATCACCCTTAGTTCATTGCGAACTAATGCATGCTCCTACTCTTGTGCAGGTTATTGTGGCGGTGAACTCTATCTATGACTATGGAAAATAACTGGGTGAAAGAAGGACTAAACTCCTAGGCCTAACTATATCTAAGCCCTATGTTCATACAATATTGATTATATGTATGGTTATAATCTTTATGGTATACACTCTTTAATGTTTAAAACCCTATCCACCCCTATATATATATATATATGGTATAAAGGTTTTGGGTTTATGGCATATTCCATATGCCATTGAAAACCTTGTATGAACATGGAAAAAGTGGGTTTTAAGGATTTAATGTTGGGAAGGCGGTGCATTATGGATCTACAATGTGAGAATAAATAAATCTCTGTGGGTTTTGATTTAATGGGTAGTGGGAGACAAGGTGGTCACTTCAATGCTTCTAGGGAGGCGTGGGAAGGAAGCCTCAAGCATTGGTCTAGGTTGGAAATGGTTTCATTTGGTTCTTTGTTGGTTTTCTTCTGGGTGGTGTTAAGCTTCTGGGAGCTATGTTGCACAACTTCAACAACCTTCTGACTCTTCCATAAGGTAAACTATATCATGGTCGGCATACTGGAATGGTTTGGTTTGATTTATTTTATTGCTTGCATACTTCTCATAGTGTTTGTGTGGAATTTTGTATATAGTAGAGCATGGCTTCATGGTGTCTCCCTAGGTTGCCTACGAATCCTTTCTGCAGGTAAACCCTAGAAATTGGAAGGCCCTTACCACTATGTGCTTGTTGACAGAGATTCGAACTCTAGGTAGGGACAATGTATTAGTTTTGTTGGTTGGCATTTGATAGTTTGTGCATCCAATGGATGAGACTGTATTGTCCTCTCCATGGCTCTACCATATGTAACGTTTCAGAAAATGAGTTAGACTGTCCAAACATGACTCGTCTATGTGTATAGCTTCGTTGTGTTGCAATGTATTGTAATGTGTTCTATTTGCTTATAATGGAAAACTTTGTAGTTAACTTAATGCTGTGTTTCATTTACTTGCAGTGCCATTGCTTGCAATGGCCTTGTGGATAGCATGGCTGTGTAATTTATGCAATAAAATCTTGTGTTTGTAAATCATAGATGTATGAGTTAATAAATGTTGTGGTTGGGTTCTCACCTCATGACCATGAGCATTGAAACTTGGTTCAACCTTTAGGTGGATACGCAATCTGTAATTATGGGTTTAGGTTTATTATAATGTGACTGTACAAATGATTATAAGAGCGTAGCTCTGTATGGTTTAAAATGGTAGTTTATATTGTAGACCTTTCGGGCATCCTTAGAGGAGATACCCTTACTATATAATTTTGCAATGTTTCGTTTTATTTTAAATGGTGGCTATAGGATTCTATCTTGGGTTGTGCAATGACTTCGATTTATGGTTTAAATAGCGTGAGTTTTGGGCATCTCACTGGATTCTATCCCGGATGCATTTTAATTTATTAATAAATAGAAGGACTATGTCTTTATAATTACCTTTATGTATTTAGTTTTTCTAATTTAAATATCTCTTTATTGTTTTAGTTGTTGAGATGATTGTATAGTTGACCTACAGCCAAACCCTCACAGGTTTTGATGGCTGGGTTAGGTTAAAATATTCTGAATGATTTATGTTTTCGTAGCATGGATTTATAATTAATCATTTAAAGGGTTTGATTGGGTTTTGATATTATTTTTATGGTTTAATTATCACGTGGAAAATAATAGCATACTCATTGGCAATATGAAATCTTCCAGTGTTTTGGTTTTATGTTGAGAGTTTGATTTTAATGGTTTTTAGGAGATGGACTATGGTTAGTTTGTTTCTTTTAGTTTGTAGTTTATTATTTATTTAAAAAAAATTGTAGGCTATTTTTAATTTTAAGATCTCAAAGAGTTGATCTCTCGTCTGTGACATTAAAATTTTATAAATAGTTTATTTGAATGTTTTTAGATGCGAAGTTTGTAATACTATTTTAGTTTTAAATGCTAATAAGGTTTATTTGTCCTATCTTTATGAGAGCTCTATTTAACTTTTCATCTAAGTTTTAACAATACACATAAGCTAGTTATCTCAAATAACTTAGGGTTTAAGTCTAAGGTAAACTCTGTTATATAAATACATCAAATACTAAGAAGATTTACACTATATAATTCCTATCTAGTAAAATAATAGTTGAGTTTAATCTTTAAGTAGTAAATCAACCTGTAACACAAAATATGTCTTTAGAGTTTTATACAAATTGTTCAGGATTTTAAGGCTTCGTAAACAAAAGGAAAACCAAGCTGAAGCAAAAATACAATATACAGATTTTCACTCTAGATTATAATTCCTACTTTAGTAAAATATGTAAGAACTAAAGACAAGGTAGAAACCCTCGTACATGCAGTGTGTAGTTTATTTGATGGATAGAACCCTTCACAATTAAGCACATAGAATTAATAAGAACAAGAACAATTATGACCTAATACCTATCAACCGAATAACTTGGGAACTACCACGTTCCACCCAACCATGACCCGAAACCATTCCCAGTTTCAATGCAGATCCCCCCGAGCCAGTTCCAACATGCAAGTAGTTTAGAGCTCCTAAAGGTAAGGCTTCACCTATCTGGATATCAGGTTCTGTACCAGATTGATTTCACTTTCTGGAAAAAGGCTTTCCAAATATTCTTAGGAGAATAATGAGTAGATAGAATAGAATGGGGATTCCCAAGCCTTTCTTTGGCTTGGGTTTTTATAGACAATCTTTAGGAAAAGGGATGGTTAAATTTAAGTTAGATCGATAATAATCTGTTTTCTTGAAATAATCTTTTACTTGATTTATGTTAAATTAATATTTATTTAACTTAACTTAGGAAATGTTTGACTAGTTCCTATTTTGACTCTTTTAGGTGATAAAATATTTAATTAATTATTTTAGTAAATAATAATACAGAGATCCTTCAATTATTATTTATAGTTACTATTATGAATACATATGCTTACTCTTTTATTCTTAACATATATATATTGATGAGACACAGAAATTTTAAATTTCATTTAATCAACTTAAAAATAAGTAAGATGAGATCAGTGCTTTATGAGAGTCGTTTTCACTCAACACAATTAATTTTCAGTAACTCCTACCATTATTCAGAGCCCGCATTGAAAGATAAAAACGGGGAGTTACACTTAGTGCAATTTTAGAGCTTCTTGCTCAACACTAATGCTAGGATGTACTTGTATAATACACATAGGGATACAATGGCCAACGATCCGATGCTCCAGAGCTTATGCTCAATATCAACTTGGAATGCTCCAGTGCTTATGCCCAACACTTCCAATTCTTATTTCCGATGAGCTTCAGAGCTCATGCTCAACACAAACATTTCATAACTCGTGCTCCAAAGTTGGCGCTCAACATAAACATCAAATCAATCATGTGCACCAGAGCTCGCACTCAACACAAACATCAAATGAATCATGTGATCTTGATTTTGTGGTCAACACAAAGATCAAATCACTAATGTGGTCTAGAGCTCGCGCTCAACACAAAGTCTCATGAATCATGTGCTTCAAGGTGCACTCCCAACACATTTAATCACATATATGCTAAATAAAACATATGCATTGGCTTACACCAAATATACAAAATATAAACATCAAATCAACATCATATGCAATGGGACTTATGCCCATTAGTGTTAGGTAAAAAATCAGGATTTACATATATCTAAATCCATGATTAATATTCCAAAAATTTTAGTTTTATGTGATAATATATAATATCACTATTGTAATATCCCCGATTCTTACCCTAGTTGGATTAAAAGATTCATTATGTATATGTTGTAATTAATTGTGGTGTGGATCTAAAGGCAAAAGCTGCACCATCGATTTGGTTGTGTTCTGTTTCGGCATTCAGGATCGTTTCCAATGGTATATCATGCTATCCGACACACAATAGTTTTGCATCATGTAAATATGCACATTAATTAAAATAAACCTACAACCACCTATGACGGTGCAACGTTAAATGAAAAGCGCATGATTCCTAAGGTTAAGGGGGGGATTGTCTAACCTGTGAGACCCAATGGGGAAATGCCATGTGTCAAACATTAAAATCTTGTTTAGTTGAGGCAGTTAATGCTGAGTAGGGGTGGGTGGCAGGCTTTCCCCCATGCGCCTCCACCAGCTATTTCAGTCATGCACGGGCTGGGAGTGGTCTCCTCATGCGTCGTTTAGGATGCTGATCGACCTGTCCACTCTCTTGGATTATGGGCTATTCGTTTTCCTCAGGAAGAGCGGGGACAAAATGGATTACAATCCATTGACTGGGGGTTAGTTCTCCCTTCTCTCACGATTGTTGTTTTGGGAATATGTTCTTCCTCTCATTCACGCAAGGAATCGTTTTTCCCTTCTTCCATTATCGGATAGTGAGATTTTTTCCATGGTTTCCTTGGTGAGATGTTTTCCTCCTGTTTATGCTAGGGATCGTTTTTCCTATTTGCATCCCTGTTTGGACTAGGGAGTTTTCCATACATTTCACTATTGATCCTGGACTGTGGTTCTCATTTGTTGGTCATTGGCTGTTGTTTCCCCACATTGGTTAGTTGAGTTGCCTTTGGGATTTGGGCAGCTGTGAGATCGGTTGTTGTTCTTTCCCTGAAACTGTGGCTTGTTGTGGTTTTCTCCCACATTGTTCGTTGTTGTGAATGCAATCCTCTTTTGGGTGCCACTGAGTTGTTTTGGCCACGCTAGGGCCAAGAACAACTCTGAATCATCTTGTCTGACCTGAGCGGTGTTCACATTTTCATTTGGGATTGTCACCCTGTTGTATTCAGCTTCTTCACAGAGCTATGAATTGTTTGTTTTGCTGCATGCATGTAGTGGTTGGTCTTCGAACTGTGTGGAGTGGGATTGAAGGCTGGGTGTGCTTGAGAAACCTAGGTTTGGGGATCCACATAGACAAAGTTAGATAGTTGGATTTCTTCTCCACAACCCCAGAAGAGCACTGGCAAGGGAAGTTAGGGCCTCAGAAACTGTGAAGCAGAGAAGGGACTGATTATTGGTGTCGGGTGTGTGTGGGTGTCTTAGAGGTCAGGCTATCTCTAGTGTAGGTGTCCTTACCTCTTCCATGAGCTCACCAGCTTAGCACTTAGCTTCTCCCAGCTCCTTGATAGCTTGATAAACCCTATTGTGTGGGCTTGGCTGATTTGTGTACCTTGGCTATGTGTAAGCTTGCTTAGTCCCTTATTCCTTGGGGAATCATGCCCAGATCGGGGGTGGCAGTGCTGCTGAGAAATTGATGATCATGCTGACCTATGGTTGGGTGGAACGTTGTAGCGACATAGCTGGTTGTGGGACAAGCTCTTTATGAGATAAGTATCTTTGTCTATTTCATCTCTGCAATTATATTTGATGGTTAATGAACTATGATGAACATGTTGAATTCCTGAATGTATGTTTTCTTCCACAGTGTATGTGAATGATTATGCATATTAGTATGTTTTAGGTTTTAAGAATTTTATTTCAGCATTTTATGTATGTTCATGTTCATGGGGCTACTTGCCTAGTTGTTTGATGGTCTGGTAGCATCCTCCTCGTCGGTCAGAGGGTTGGGGACGTTACAACTATGATATACTAGACATTGCTAAATAGAAATTATAATCTAAATATTATACGATTTGGATATTTTTCTATTATTGTCCCCCTAGTATGGATATACAATATTCAGTCATATTGCAAAATTTCATTAATAAAGTTTCATTTTTAATGCATAAATTTATTCAACATCCTCAAATACCAATATTAAGTGCATAGATTGTGAAATGTAGACAATTTATATTGATGTTCTCAACATTTTTTTTCAATTTTTTTTAATTGAATTTCGAGCAAAAATTATTGAAATTTTTTAAAAAATATATACAAATCATAACATATTCAGAATACTATTTTATAAATATAATGATATTGAAGAAATGCAGCAAAATAATTTAAAACAAGACATAATGACAATCATTACACTATAGAATTTTAAGTTTTTTGATGCAATTTAAAACAATTTACAATAAAGTTTTATATAAACAAAATATATAGACTATAAACAAGTTTTTTCTAAATTATGACTACAAAGACAAAATGTTGTTTCTTGTGGAAAATTTAATCATAAAACCCATATCTTATATCTTAAGGTAAAAAGGAAAAAAGTTAACAATGCAATAGTTTTAGTTAAAGAAATAGTTGTTAAAATTAAAATCAAATTGATCCTTATTATCATATAAAAATCAAGTCAATAAGCTAATTGAAATATTTTCAATCATACAAACTATATAAATATGATATCATATTATAAAATATAAGAAATACAAAAATTTGTAACCATAACTTGTAAAAAATAAATTGTAAAATGACATCAACACTACCTCTATTACACATAAAAACTACCTCTATTACACACATAAAAAAATACTTATATTGACTAAAGTAGAATAACTATCAAATTGAATGGAAATTAAAATTGCCAATTGTTTGAATTTAAAAAATATTTGCAAATTAAAAAAATATATATGAATAATTTCGTTGTAAAATAGTAATTACAAATGAAACTAAATTAAAGTAATAGCTTTTAATAGTTTATATATAATAATTTTAAATGACCAGAATATTAAATCCAATATGACCTTCAAAGTTCAAAACGACAACTATGATTCTTTCTCAATTAATTAATTACTCATATATTTATTTCCATATCTTGAAATTAATATTGAAAACTTAACTCAAATAAAAACACTTGTTATTTGATAGTTTAACCATATTTGCAAATTAACCAAAACATAAATTATAAACTACTAAGATGTAAAAAATATTTATGAAGAAAATGAAAGTAAAACTATCATATGCTCTTTTATCTAGCTATATTATTTTTTTATCATTATCAAAATATTTAAATGATCTTAAAAGTTTAGCACTTCAATTATATTTTATTTCTATTTAATATATAAAAATATTTACAAAGGAAATGAATGCAAAAGTATTAGTTTCTTTGCTATATAACTATATAATGTTTTTAACATTATCAAAATATTTAACCAATATTTAAAGTTCACAACCAAACAATTATTCTTCCTTGATCTTATAATTACAAAATTATTCTCTTTTATATCCTCAATATAATTGTTGGAAAGTGGATTCAAATCCAACAATATAGTATTCTTTGACTTTTTGGACAATCCTTTCACTTTATCTACTTGTTTTGAATCTTGTATGTTTGCATTAAATATGAAAGTATGCGTTTAACCAAACAACTAGTCTAATTATATTCTAATTACTTTGTTTATTTCACCATTATTTACCAAAATTTTAAAGTTTACAGAGTTTAATTTATCTTTCATTTACAATAATTAATGGAGAAGATATCATTTATGACTCTCTACCTATTTTGAGATCTTAGAGAAACCTTCCAATCTTTCATTACACAAAGATAACTCTAGGGTTTACCAAAACATATCTCAATAATCATTTCTTAATAAACAAATAATCTAATGATAAAAATACAAAAATTTAAAGTTAAGTATTATCAAATTAACAATCTAGTGTTCACTCAGATGCGGGTGCTTTCGATGTCAACATGGACACGAGGGACGCTGAAGGGGCCAACCGACCACATGCGTGATGTCACCACGCCATCAATCCCTGGATGTGTGCCTTTACTTGAAGCTGGGACATGGCCTTCTCCAGGACTATCGATGGGACACCGCCATCACCTCGACATTGGGACTTTTAATAGTGCCAAACTAGTGTATTGGCTGACGTGCCCGCAACCATAATCCTCAGCTCATCCTCCAGCCGGGTCATTTTCTCTTGGCGCTCCCGCAGCTCTGCCTCCAGTTCCTCGCTGCTCTCCCCACCCTCTGTAATTCGGCTCATGGTTCTGATTTTGCCGCTCCCCTTTTCCATTCAATCATGTCTAGAAGGCAACGAGGCACTCCATGACGAGGTCGTCAAGGTAGAGGTGCATAGTTGGAATGCCACATTCTACTCTATGCACGAGAAAGTGGGGAAGGTTTTGATGAAGAAATCCCTGATGCAGTTCGTCTAATGATGAACGACTTGGAGGATGAGTTATTTAGAGTTTTCAATGCCGCAATTCACACCTTGGAATGGAGAAGAAATTATTGAGTTATAAATAATATTCTCATCCTTCTTATCCTCTTTTTTCACTCCCAACCTATGGCTCTTGTCCCTCCTGCACCTCTCCCGCGTTTGGCCCCCTCAGTTGCTCTACCTGTTTCACCTACTCCAGTTGTCTGCACTGTTCCCCCAGCCTCCACCTCAGCTCCCCCCTCCACTACTATTCCCCCTCTGCAGTGCCATGCTTCCACTATTCCGGCTAGTAAATGTATCTCTAGCCTAGCCATGGCAAAAAAGAATGCCCCCTCTCCTAGTAAAGCAACCCCTTTCAAGTAGCATTGTTGAGGATGACACCTCTAGCAACGAGGAGATGGACTCTTCTAGCGATGATCCAATGGATGCGACAGCTGAGCCTACTCGGCGAGCCTTCATAGGCTTCGGTTGCCCCATTGTCAAAGAACCTTACTAGAAGGCATAACTAGGTTTTACTATGGTTTTATGTCTTTTTAGAAAGAATGTCCGCTCTTTATCCCTGAATTTTTGATGGTCTGGTCCACTCCAGGAACCTTTATGTCATTTTGTATAAGTCACTCCTTTTTGGGCATGTTGTCTCCCCTAGAGGGAGGGTCCGGTTGTTTGGATTTGTTTTCCCTCCTCGAGGGAAGGTCCGACTCTTCATTGAACTTGTCTACCTGCCACTTCCTATGAGCAGGTTCACGTCTCTATTTTGTAACTTCTTATGTACCATTATTTTTCTTTTTTAATAGAATAGTATCCAACTTACAAAACAAAAAAATCTAATGGTCACCATTATTATTGATTATTGATTGTTACTTCAGCATAACCAAACCATTGTTGGACAAAAATGAAAATATTATAAGGCTCTCAATAACCATAGCAAATGATAAACCCTTTCAAATTTTATTTCGATACTACGATTAGGACTCGCCTACATCATTGGTTATGAGTGAATAATGGTCGTCCATTTAAGAACCAAAACTCATATTTTTTAAACAACTCGATTATGCTAAAACGATTAAGAAACTGTAAAATGTAGAGAATAAATATAGTCATGGGAGGTAAAGGTTTATCCCATAGTACATCCTTTCGTGCATAATTTTATTTTCATTGTCCATGGTTTACTTTAGTTTAATTGAAGCAAATGTCTGTATGTTCAAACAAATAAGGTTCATTAAATACTATGATAAATTGTAAGTGCATAGAAAGTCATTATTATTTGTCTAAATAAAAGCGGTGATGTATTATGCAACGTACAACACCCATAATGCACATCCATAGATATCGAAGTATCCTACACTGGAATAAATCCTAATAAATATTTGGCAGTTCTTTTGGTTTTCGGCTTCTTAATCTTATTCATTAGCTCCAAGCCTGCAATTGTTCATATTCAAGCCTCTTGATTATGACAGTTTTGAAAGGTTATTCCCCTAGTCCATACAATATGTAAGAGATATCTACAATGAAAATTTATCATTAAGAAGCTTTAAGAAGTTTTAATATGTATAAAAATTATATTTTTTTGAATATGTGAGGATTATAAAAAAACATTGAATATGTGAGAAGTTTGAATATTAAATTTGAGAAAATTTTAAGGATTCATAATTTTATTAAAGCTTAAAAACTTTGATGAATCTTACTAATCCCTAAATTTTCAACCATATTTTTCTAAAAAAATTCAAATTACAAGGATTTTATATAGTTTTTCTAAAAAAATCAAATTAATATAGAGTAAAATAAATTTATCCCATAAAATTTGGAATTAATTGTGAAAAAAATGAAAGTTGGAAAAAAAAAATAGTCCATAAACTAAATTTTACCCCTAGAATTTTCATTACATCAAATTGTTTATCAAATTGTTTACATTTGTATATATTTATAAATCAACTTATAAACAAATCAATTTATAAAGATAAAATTGTATCAAACCTTAAATTATAAACCAAATAACATTTCAATTCCAATAAATGTACATTAAGTAAGTAATTCAACCGAAGAGGACACAATTTTTACAACAATTTAATAATAACAGAATCGTGAACATTTCAATTACAATAGATTATAAACCAAATAACATTCAATAAAGGTATATTAAATTATAAACCAAATAACATTTCAATTCCAATAAATGTACATTAAATAAAGTAATTCAACGGAAGAGGACACAATATTTAAAACAATTTAATAATAAGAGAATGGTGAACATTTCAATTACAATAAATGTACATTCAAGTAATTCAAGCGAAGAGGACACAATGTTTAAAACAATTTTATAAGAGAATGGTAAAACCACAGTGAATTTGGCTTTATTGCCAAAGAGAGTTTTCTTCTTAATTTTGAGAAGATGTCCTATGCACAATAATTAGGATTGTTATTTATTATTTATAAATATATGATCCATAGCTTTACTTCAGAATATGTCCTTTTTCTCTTTTTGAAAATACTATTTGGGGTTTATAATTGGTGCTATTGATGTCAATGGTGATTAACCCGGATCCGCCACCTGTCCGTTAGAAGGGAGTACAGTTACTCACTAGTTGCCACGCATCTCTTTTTAATGATAAGGGAATAAACCTAGGGTTTAGATAGTATAACCTACCTCTTCTCTCTTGGTTTGTTTGCTTGTTTCAAGCATGATTAATTTTCTTTGATGTGACTAACTACCTTGATCTTGAAAATCCTACAAGCCCTCCTTGTCTTATAGGTACTTGAATCAAAGAGGAGCAAACTTTGGATGTGCCATGGTTGGGAGAGCTCGAAGATATTCTAAACAACTTCAAGAAGTATAGGGTTTTACTTGGATTTCCATTTGAGGGGAGGCTTGACTCCATTGCCCTTGCAATTAAAGGAAAAGNAGATACCTTGGGTTTCATTTTTTTTTTTTTTTTTGTTGAAAATGTGCGTAATAATAATAAAAATATATAAAGGATTAAAATATATTTTTCTACATATTGTATTAACACGTGTATTAAAACAAAAGATGCAATATTTATCTTTTTAAAATTACAAAACATTCTTTTAAAAATTGAGGTAAGAGATACAATATCCACTGGTTTTAAAACAATTTCGAATTTCAAAATGCTTAAAATAATGATCAAATTTCTCAAACTATTCAATATAAAGATTTGTATTGAATATCATTTTTATAAAATAATATTATTAAATATGTCAAAATATTAAAACTCAATCATCATTGAGATTTAATATTTTTAATAAAAAAATTATTAAGAATTTATTACCATTTATATTATTATTAAATTATATGTTTAGTATAATATAATAATTTTTTTTCTTTTAAAAATATATTTAATAAAAAACTATTTTTCTTTATCAAAAGAATTTTTTGCATTTACTAGAACTGTCCAATTGGTTCTTACATTTTGATGTCAATATAATTATGTTATAGATGCTAAAGTGGAATGGCTAAGAAGGTAACCAATACATGTAATAGGCATTAATATGTGAGAACAAAATGAAAAGCATGGATAAGCTACTTATTTTGTTTCTTTGTTAGATTGGGTTAATTTATATCCCTATTTAATTATAGGGAATATAGAGTAGTTCAATTTCATCATGGTATGTGTATAATGTGACACTTAATTTTATAATATTTTGAGATAAGAATTTGATGTGTATCATTTAGTGAATGTTGTTATGAGAAGAGATATTCTAAAAAAGTATTTTAAGTTTTTATTTATTTATTTTGTTTTGTGGATTATTGATATTTACTAAACATACCTAACCATTAAAAAAATCTCTTCCATTTTAGTATGATAAGTGAAATATTTTAGACACTGGTAAACTAAGAAATAATATCTACATATTAGTATAATCTTAATCATTGAAATTTAGAATTTGATATCTATTTTTATTTTTATTTTTATGGTTTTGTTACATTGACAGTTACACCTTAGCCCGTAAAATCATATGAGGAGAGCAGTCGATTAAAGGAATATTATGAATATGGATGTAAGACTTAAAATTGTTTTTCAATATCATTTGAGCCTAATAAACATTATCTGTAACACTTTTTTTTTTAGTGAAAATGAGCATCCTATGAGGCTATGTGTCAATGATATCAATCCTAGGAATTGTGAAGGTAAACCTTAAAATGTTTCCCATCACTAATTGAGCATAAAAAAAACATTGCATGTAACACTTTATTGAATGAAAAAGGATAAATACATGTAGGTTTATATTTTATAAATTATCCTAAATAATAGCAATCAAATTACTCAAACCATTTAACAAAAGTATTGTCTTCAATGCCATGTTTTTCAAGGTGTCAAATAATTTTTAGGTATAGGAGTGTCTAGAAAACTCATTGGTTTTGAAGAGAGTTATTATTATAATAGATATATAATTGGCATTGAAAGTCCTTACAACTATCTATATCCAAAGGAATGATAGCAAAAAATTAATTGAAGGAAAAAACAACAATGTTTAACGAGAAAAATGATATTCAACATATTCCAAAAATAATATAAAATTAGAAGGAGAGGGTAACCAAACACCTTCACAATAAAAAAAAGATGAATAATAAGCCTTTATGAGGCAAAAACCAGCTTTTACCATGTATCAAATGCACAATAGAACATGCAATGATCTCTATACTAGGTCTCCTTGTTATATATAGAAGACATATCTTACAATTAAGGTTATAGACAACCAATAATGATGATGAAATATATCAATTGAAATGTAATGTAATAATATCTAGGGATTAGAATCCCCCCCACCTCTTTCAAACCATTGTTATCTTTGAAACTTGATTAGTTGTGGATGTTTCTTCATGAATAATTCATCTTCCTATATCACCTCCTCTATTTGAAAGTTCTTCAATTCGATTAGGTACTTAGTTATTGGTCAATTACATAGTTACTTGCACTAGTACAAGTGATCAATTTTGCCACGGTAAAACGTGGCAATATCCACGGAAAAGCGTGGATATTGCCACGTCTAAGTGTTTTTTTTCCCATGGAAACTATTCCGTCGCAATAGAGACGACCACTAATTTGCGTCGCAAGAGCGACAGTGTTCTATATTTCGTTGGATGTCTAAGCCGTCGCTATATCCACGCTTGGCCGTCTCTGTATCCATGCCGGGCCGTCGCTGTATCCACGCCGAGCCGTCCCTGTATCCACGGCTGTGAAATTTTTTAAAAAAATGCCGTCGTTGTATCCACGAATATAACTGTTTTAAAAAAAAAATACAAATGCCATAAGACCATTTCCATGAGGAACGACTGCCTCAGGATTATAAACGAACATCAATTGTTAAATAATAGGTTTAAACAGAGACTAAAAACTGGCATCATCGATTCCATCATCCAAAGGGACATTTACATCATTATACTTCCCTTTCTCACACCCAATGTCTTGAATGTCAATATCAACATACAAAACACGCTTATGATATTTCAAGAGCTCCAGAATGGCCAGTACAATGTCAGATGCCTCACATTTTTTAGCATGATGAAGGCCCCCAACCCAATTAATTGCAATGCGAGAGAGTTTATGATTAAGTTTCACAGCGCCTCCAACGGACTCAGCAGCATAAGTTTGACATAATTGGTACAAGCTATAAAAAACGAGGCAATCGTCCCTGACATTAAACAGTTTCAACGCATTCATTTGATCCTGTATTGTGTCCGGAGTGACTGCTCGAAGGTACTGGTGTATTCCTTGCCAAAGTATTAAAATTTACAAAAATAGATGAATTGGCTCCCAAGTAACAACAATACTCTGACTTGGAATACCCTCTAATAAATCATTTCTGTAACAATAGAAACCATGATAGAACCTCATCCATTCACAATCTCCACCCACTCTGAGAATCTCTTTGACATCAAAACATGATTAGAATTCCATTCCATAGAGTGCGTTTTCAAAACAGAGGATTTATTTTTCACATATATCTCCATTTGGGATGAGCATCAACCTCTGTGTTTGCAATGTTTCAATTTTTTACATTAATTTGCAATGAAAATTTAGATGATCAAAATTCTGCATCAAAATAGGAATTGCATACTACATCTATCCACTGTTCATGATGTCTGACATTGATATATACCTTTTAATGTATCCTGAAATGATATTATTGTTTATTATAGAAAAAAATAGAACATTTCGTGCCATAGACATTCATCCAACAAAAATCAATGAACAATTGTAGCACATAGTATCGTCTTTTAAAGTGGATCTCTCATCATCCATGTGCTACAGAGTGATCTGTTACTCTTCTAGTGGGTAACTATTAAAGGTGCCATGGTTAATGGAAATACGACAGAGAATCAACATCAATTGCATTTTTCTTGTATATTAGCATTCAGTCACCCAATTCATCTCACTTTAAGCAAAGCAATCTAGAAGACACAAAAACAGAGACCTCACAGGAAATTCAATGCTGAGAAGCAAATTACTTTAAGAGATCACGAGAGTGGCATCTGTCAAGCTACCAGGAAGCAGGGTGGGATGAGCATTGGAGAGGACAATTCTTCAGATGCCTTGGGTTATGTGTATAGCTCTAGTCCTCCACACATTGATACTCATTCTCAACCTAGAAGCACTGGTGCAGTTTCGTTAGAGGCAGCCACACAATTGGATTAAATTACAATACAATATAAAATCTCTAAGTTACAAGCCAAGAGAAAGAAATAAAAAATCCCACTATCATTGTGGTAAACCAAATATTGAAGCACACACCATGAGCCTTCAGTATTCACAAGACTTTACTACCAGTGACACTCTTCACCTATGCAATTCCATGGGAGTCACGAAGGATTACACCAATTTGTGAGGGGGTCAAACCCTTCTTCGCCAACCTACAGATACTATCTTCAACCTGGAAAAGCAAAATATCCAAGATGGCATTATAAATGAGGATGTACCAATGATGAACCGATTACTGGATAAAATATCCATCACTCACCAGACTAACATGCAGATAAAAAAGACAATATGGGAAGTTATACTATACAATGCCTTCAAACGCCACGCTAGAGATATGCATTATTAATTTACTGGAGAAATCACTAAACTTGGCAGTGAAAATCAAGGAAGATTCAGAAAAACTTGGCAGCTTCCCTTTTGTCTTATGCCTTTGTTGTTGAATCTTCAAAAAAATTGAATTTAACATATATGATAAACCCAAGCCCCTAGGCATGCGTATTGTTAAAATTTAAAGAATCTAATTCCTTTTATGTCTATTTCTGAGTTCTATTCATTAAATTATAACCCAGATAGAGCACAGTACTACGATCTCATGCACAATTCCTCTTCAAGATACATCATTTTGGAACCTGATGATAGTGCTGTTAAACTATTCAACATCTTGTTGAGAAATTCTTATGAAATTGTTCATCTACTATATAGCTTCCTCAAAATTTGCTCAAAGACTGCACATCATTACAGAGTATCTTGCTTCATGAGAATCCGATTTCAATGGAACAATTCCAGCAGGTACAGAGTTGTTCATTTGGGTATCAAAGCTTGGCCATTTTTACTTTTTGCTTGATTTTAATTATTATCATCACCATCGTCTGTGTCTCCATGTCATACAGCAGAGACAGTTGGAATGGAATGGCTGAGGGAGTCACAGAAGAGCATGGAATGGCTCATCTCTTTCAGCAACTGATTGACGTTAGTGGGGTTCATAACTGGGGTATTGTAGAACACAAAGTTCTTCAAGATCTGGGTTTAAATTGGTCTGATCTCTATTCTGTTGTTTTTCGCATTTTGGAAGTGTGGCAGAATAGGGAAGCTTCCCAAGTGCATGAGCTTATACTTGAAAGATATTGTTTTGTACTTGGCTGGATCACTCTATCAGATATTGATGTTAAGGAAGCTGGTGCTTTGCCATGGAGTCTTGAATTGGGCAGAGACATGTTGCTTGAAATTGAATACTTCATAAGTTTTAGCAAAATTCTGTGCCATAATGTTCATTTTGGCCATACAGGGGAGCTATCACAGCTGGCAAATATCATTCTAGATATACTCTCTCAGCTTCAAACATTATACAAAGAGCATAGTGTGAAGGAAAGGGGTTGGTTATTCTTAAGGCATAGTGCATGGATGTCTTTAATTTTATCATTGCTCCAGGAAGGTCTGTGGAAATTCATTGCTCCAAGCAGGTCTTTAATTTTATCTGCAACTCAAAATTGCATGCAAAACATAAATTCCACTTCAAAGTTCAATGGGGACCCGCTATTGAGAATTTAAAAGTGTTAACTGGATGCCTTACAAGACATGCCATTCGATGTGTAGCAACAATCCTGAGGTACAAAGGATCCCTTACATCAAGGCTTTTCTGCCACAGCTTCAAAGCTTATTTGGCAGTATCTGTCCCAGGTTTGCTCAGGGACCAATAATCCTAACTTTTTCTATAAAATAGATCCTCCCTCCATCCTAAAATCACAAATTTGAGTTTTTCATAGCAGTCTGGTTTTTAGTTTGTAAGAATAATTTGGAACAAATTATATTTGAAGATATGAATTATCTATGTTTCTGGTTCATGGTTGCTTTTTCATATGTGTGTGTTGTAGCATGAAGGCTTTCACAGCACATAATGACAATAACTCTTTTGGTTACAAGCTTTGAAAATGTTACTTCAAACTTTGAAGAAATGCCACACATTCATTGATTTAAATATATTAATGTCAAGAAAACATCAAACAGAGAAAACCTGTTAACATTTTAAAATCCATAAATAACCGCACAATGATTCATTGATTCATCACATATTCACAATACTCAGGAGACAACCAAAATGAAAACTAAAATTTGCCTTTATGTATTAAGAGATTTAGGCAACAAACAGGAAATAATTACATTGAATACACAATAAAAATTTGCCTTTAAAGAGTACGCACTAGGCTGTATGATCAAACTACAATAAGAAGAGACATGATGTCTCAATCAACATTGTACATCTGATTCCCAATTCTCTCATGTGCATTAAAGGCATTTGAAGCTGCTTGTTGAGCTAAACTTGAAGATGATTCTAGTATGATTAAAATCCTTTAGTGGAGTTTGGACAGAGAAGTCTCCAAGGTTGGATCCTGAAAACCTACATCCAAATCCGTTGATTGATAATCTTATTTCTTTTATGAGAAAAGACAAGATTGGGATATAAGTTTAGAATATTTTCATCTTTCTTTGAACCCAACCTATTATGCTTTACCAAGAGGATAAAGCCACAGCCCACAAGCACTTAATTTTTCTTTGGTGGTGAAGAGCTAGACACTTGTCCTCAACTTACACAACCCTCAATCCACTTTCCAAAAGGCAACCGTGTTTCCATTGGACTCCAATCTATCCAATAAGAGGAACAACCGAAAGAATAGCAGAAATGGGCAGATCCATCCACCTTCCAAATTGAGCTCTGAGGTAACCTCAGATTTTTTCCCACCAGCTAAACAACGTGGCAATGAGACCTAATCTCTTGCATAAATCTCAATTCCATGAGAAAAGAAGGTGAATAATATTCTCTCCTAGAACTTCTTTATGAACGGTCCAACGATGTGCAACCACCAAAACTCTCACTCACTAAGGAAAAATTGGATTTTCATGGAAACCAAATGCAACAAAAGAGAAAATCAAGCTGCTAGATTGGAACAACCAAACTATCAAGGGAAAAAGGGAATCCACCATCTTCCAAATGGAGCACTAAGGTAAACTGAGAATTCGTTCCACCAGCTAAACAACATGGAAGTGAGACCTTATTGCCTGCAACAACCTCAATGACATGAGAAAAACTGAGAGGATTCCACCTCCATCCTCTTTTCGGACGGTCCTTGGGTTACACAACCCTCCATGCACTCTTTGAAGGGAAATTAGGTTTCCATGGGACCCCAATCTATCCAACAAGAGAAAATTTGGGCAACAAATTGGAACAACAAAACGAAGAGTGGGAACAGAAAGAGATCCACCTTCCAAACCGAGTATTAAGGTAACCTAGGAGTTTACCTCACCAGCTAAACAACGTGACAGTGAGACCTTATCACCTTTGGAAACCTCAATTCCCTAAGAAAATAAAGTGAGAACATCCCCCCAAACCCCTTTGTGACTTCCCTTGACATGCAATCATGTCTCACCAAGGCAAGTAATTTGGATTTTCCATGAGAATCCAATCCTCACAAAAGATATAAATTATTAGGGTCAAATTCCTCATTTTGTTTAGTAACAGAAGCAACAGTTTGAAATTTGAAAAGACGCTGAATTGACTGAGCTTGTGAGACAATTTTAGTACAAATGTTTATACTTAGAAATACAGTCCTTGATTGAACAAAAAGCAACAAGTACAATGGGGAAGAGAGAATATACCCTTGCTATTGACATCTGCTCCATATTCTAGAAGAAGGTTGACACAATCATTAAAGCCATTTGCTGTTGCAATGTGCTGATAACAAAAACAAAATAAAATACTAAGTTTTAATCAGTTGTGCCTTGAAATTAAGAAATATTGTACATAAGAATCACAGGAATGTAAGAGAAGGGTTGCTAAAAAAAGAAATACCATGAAACTGTAATGATCAAATTGAATTTTAATTTTGAAATTTACCAAGGGCATGCAGCTGTTGCAGTCTAATTCATTAGGATCCATCCCACTTTTCAATAATTGCTCCATAAGAAGACTATCTCCTATTGAAGCAACAAAACATAGACTAGCAGGCATATCCATTCTTCCTTTTGCTATCAACTGCTCTATCTCTTTTGACAGTTCTCCAAAAGTTGGGTTCTTCAGTTCCTTCAATCACTAGAATCACATAACATGAGGTTTAGTATGCCTGCGATACTCACGAAGGCATTAAAATAATACATTTAATTAAACCTATTCCTACAAAATATACTCCTATGGTAAGTTCACTCAGCGTATTTATTGTAATTCTTGCTTACAAACCTTATGAAGGTTGTTCATGATAGTTGTTCCATATGCAATATTGGATTGCACAATATTCATGAATGAATTACGGTTTACATGCAAAAGTTGAGAAAGCCTCTTTGTACGGACTGTGTATGGTTGTGGTCTGTAACAAAGCATTCCAATTTCTCCAAATACATCTCCGGGATGGGACTGCCCAAGAATCTGGAATGCAAAAGGAGATAAGATTACAACTTAAACTGACTGAATTATTTAATTTTGTGGTTTCAAAACACCGTAAAGGCTGCCAATGCAGGAGGAAAAACAAACTAAGTCATTGTGGAAAGAACCACGTCATTTTCTGTACTTCAAATTATCCAGTCTGACCCTAAAAAACATAAAGTGAAATAAATGGTTGTTCCAAATTTAATTGTAGATAAGTTGTAGCCCTTCTCATTCCGTGCTTGTCATGTAAAAACTCCCTAGAAATACTGAGGTTTTGGAATGTTTCCCTCCTAACAACAAGATATTGAGAACAAAATAATCACTTTTCTTTTAGAAATTGTAGCTTGCCTGGTCTGTTCTATCCTTGTCTGCTAGGATGTCCTGCAAAGAGAAACAAAAATCCTCTGTTATCTTAACTCCCCATGAACATTACCAAACATTTGTCCAATTATCTGATTGAAGACAAACATTTAGGAAAAAGGAACAAAGCAAACCAGTGAAAACATCGAAAAATATACTTACGACAGCACCTGACACTAACACATAAAAATCTGTGGGTGCTTCATTTTGTAAAATGACATCCTTTCTTGGGGGGAAGTACTTTGCCTTCATCTCTGAAACCTTTCCAAGAATAAGAAACTACCAGGTCAGTTATTTCTCTATGCTTTTAAACTAAAGCCGACTAGCAAAGACAAAAACAATGGCCTTCTTATCATAATTACATGATATTTACCAGCTGGAAAAGGAAATCATGTGACACCCCTCGGAAAAGATACACTTTATCAACAATGGGGGAAAACAGGTAGTTTGCAATACTTGTACAGATTTCCTTTGGAAGACCATTCAATGTTTCTTCTTGCTGCAAGTCCTCTGTTCTGAATTTCAGGCGCAAATGTGATAACATTTGGTCCTGTAATTGCGGTGGCAGCCGATTCCTAAAAGAAAATCTTGAAACTGCTTGAATTGTGTCCCTCTAGACTTAAAATGAATGTCATATCCTACAATTAGTTAGGAATTTTGCATTGATAAGAGAAAACATAGCTTTCCTAAACACAAGTCTACTAGAAACATATTACTTACAAATCTCGTGGTCTGGCTTGTGCCATGTACAACTAAATTTGTCATGTTTCCTATCAAGTAGGCAGTCAGACCCAAATTGAACAACATGTAGAAGATATCAAATATCATTTCACTAGTATTTTGAGCATGCAAGTCTCCATAGCCAACAGTGGTAAGAGTGGTAATGGAAAAATAGATTGCAGTAACATAGCGAATCCATAGGCTTTTTGTAACAAAATCTGGAATTACAGCACCAATCCATGTCCTGTTCGGATCATGATGTCTAGAAGCAAGCAGATAATAAAAACATCCAGCACAGTGAACCGCAAAAAGTGTTACCTACACATTAGAGCCAACAGAGCTTCAAATTCATTGTGGGTCAATATTATTTGCAACTAGAGCTTGCCTATGGCGTTCCAGTGAATTAGGAAAAATAGGATTCTTGGTGTTTAACTTACACATATTAGCTTTGCACAGCGTGTATAGAAATAGTTGAATCGGATATCCTTCTCTAGTCTTGCGAACAGAGCACTGACTAATCTTAAACGCCAGAGGCGCAACATACTAAGAGCACTTAAAGGGAACCTTAACCCAAGTTTCACTCTGAAGAATCGACTAGCTTCCTCAAAGGGAACGGTTGAATAGAAATCAAATAGGAACCATGTGTAGATATACCTGTGTCACCCAAGGAATATGATGAGATAGTGTTTCTCAATAAGTGGAATTCCTATCAATTGCAGGTTTCAAGCTTATTCAATGAAGGAAAACCCTTTGAAAATTGGAAAATCAACTAACTTTTTAGCAATTCTCTTGTGTCTATCCACTAGCAAGTATGTTCTTCTGTCGAGGTAAGCTACGAAGAAAGTGGATTGAGGGTTGTGTAAGTCGAGGACTGTCTAAAATAGAATGGGATTCGATCTCGAGCCTTTCCTTTGCTAACTTTGCTTCCCCCAACTCCCTACGAAGCTCCTCCATTTCTTGACCTCTCTCCTCGCATTCTGCAAATTTGTTAATCCAGAAACACCCAAAACAATAAAAATAACATAAAACACAAATCCAGTCCTCTGGTTTCCATCCATTTGCCATTAATCCAATACAAAATTCAAATCAGATAACCCAAAAGTAAAACCCCAGATGCGATTTATTTCATTTTCTTCTTACACTGACACAGCTCTTTTAGGGAATCGAACTTGGGATGAACATAGTAACGAATATTGAATGGTTTTGAACATGTACTTACCATTTGAAGTTGAACCGGATAAGCTCTGCGTGCCTTTCATGGCTGAAACAAGGTGATGTTCGGTGGATTTGAAGATTTTAAGTGGGTTTCAAGTGGTTTAACGAGTACGACCGCCTCTTGTCAATGTTTTGCGATTGTTAGGAGAATTGAGCATTTCTGCTGCCATGACAATGCAGGTCGCCGATCATTGAGGAAATGGAGTGTTTGAGTGCCTGGAGGAATAAAAGAAGTGCCTTCTTTCTGTTCAAAAGACGCACCTTCTTTTTGTAAAAAGTCAACAAAAGACAGTGCCGTCGCTATAGCGAGGGATAGGCGTGGATACAGCGACGTCCAAGGCTGTAGACATGGATACAGCGATGGCTAAGAGTCTCGGTGTGCATACAGCAATGGCTAGGCGTGGATACAGCGACGCCTCATTCTTGTTATATCAGATTTTACACCAAAAAGTAAGAAACGTGGAAAACCTCCGTGGAAAAATACGCACTTTTGTACTAGTGTTGATATGTGTTTCAACAGTAGTTTTAGGTTTTAATATGACTTTCCGTTTTTCATTATTTAGTAGTGAAATATTTTGAAATGGTATATGATAGCCATTATGGTGTATGGAATGAAATTTTGTACCACCATTATGCAAAGGGAAATGAATTGAACCACTATGTTTTTTTATCATATGATAGTCAATGAAGACACCATACTAGACATTAATTTAATGTCCTAGATTGCACATCAAAGTGAGTACCCAAACAAGAAAAATAATTCCTTCCAAAATTTACAAGTGAAAATTGGATCTCTATCACTTACAAAAACCTTGGGGATTCCATGTACCTTTTAGACTATTTCCATAAATGTTACAACCATTCTACTTGATTTAAAACAATGTGAAAGAGTGTATAAATGGGCATACTTTGTGAATCAATCCACCACTACCATATTGGAATTTTTACTTCCAACTTTGGTAGACCTATGATAAAATACACTAATCCATCCTCCCAACATTGACTTTGTTATAGAATTATTTTCCACACATGATAAATCATGCTTTGATGGCCATTCCCTCCTTCCTATGCAGATTCATTTGATCCCATTTACTCACCATTACCTTGATGCTCTAGTGGAACCCCTAAAAACACATTTTTGAATTTATGCATGGGTCACAAGTTTACAACCTATGTGTATGCATCTTGCACCACTGTCACCTGCGTACATTGGGCTTTATGCTAAAAAAATTATTTGTATTTTTCCCCACAAAGTAACAAATGAATTGACCCTTGGCCTTCCATATGCTAACAAACGCTCTAATTCGACCCTTCATTTCCCATTCAGAGGCTATAAATTGAGCTATTATGAAGCATTGAGAGGGGGAGAAATTTAGAAAGTAAAGAGATTATAGAAAATTTGTGTCCCAATATTATATCCTTGATCCTACATCCATTTTTTCTTGAATAAGCCATTAGTGCTCTTTCCCAAGCTTTGATTTGTCTTTGTGATATTTCCATTGTATGGAAGGTTAAGCTGGTGCAGACCCAGGTGGAATGACTCGGTTTCTCGATTTTGACGAGGTGCCGATCGAGGTTGTCATTTGTATCTCTGTTTATATTAATAGAAATATCCTTTTATTTTCCATCACATGTGTAATTATGAATATTTTTATCCCTGGATGTAATTACTCTATTTATATGTTGGAATTGAATATGCTAGATTATACTCTAATACTTTATATATATCATCTGTGTATACCTCTTTGTTGTTGAGGATGAAGTGTAGGGACAAGTTTAATTGAAATCTCAACTGGGACCTTCTTCGAATGTCCGAAATAAGGTATGATTCTCATCGATTAGTGTTAGTTTCATTTATATATCTAGTATGATTTGAAATAGATTGATTTCTAGTGCCATCAGATCTATTGTGGTCTGCCCCAATCCATAGGAAGTTTTCTCTGTAACACAATTGGCAACTTCGTTGGGGATTTCCTTTTTATTTAGGTTTAGGTGCATGTTTTGCTTTATTTTCTCTCTTCTTCTATGCAATTATGAAAACTCATGCTATATCATATATCATACTTACCAAATATGATAAACCCCCATAGGTGTCTAAAGCACTTCCCAAATTAGTCAAGGACCTCGCGAATTAGATAAAGCATGAGTGAGTTGTCATGAAGGATGGAAAAACATGCTAATCCTAGAATCTGGAGAGAAAATCATGGAGGATGGGATGACAACAAAAGATAGTAGTTTCCTAGTTGACTACCTTTACCTTATCTACAAAAAATATGGAATAAAGGAGAATAAAGACAAAATATGCAGGAAGCCATAGTTACTAATTATGGAAGTCAATAAAGTGGATAGGATCAAACCATAATTATGATAAAGGGGATCCTGAGGTATATATGGCAAGTGTTGACCATTTGGTGCAAGTGGATGCCAACTATCTAGGCTAGTAGGTAGGAATTTAATAAAAAATGATTAAATATTTTTGTCTTGAGTATTAAGTGGGTAAATAATATTCCCAGACACCCATTTAAGTCGGACTTTATGATGTTTATGTTTGAAATAATAAGATGAATATGGTTCATGTAAGTGTATATAGGGCCCAACAATAAGGCTATGGTAACCCTTTACAATTATGCATGTACAGAAAAGCTCAGGAAAGAAGCAAAACCACATGGGGAAAATCCTCCCTCAAGAAAGGACAATTCACAGAAAAAGCAAAGGACAAGGCTATGGTGACCCTTTACAATTATTCATGTACAGAAAAGCTAAGGAAAGAAGCAAAACCACATGGGGAAAATCCTCCCTCAAGAAAGGAAAAACCATAATTATGATAAAGGGGATCCTGAGGTATATATGGCAAGTGTTGACCATGTGGTGCAAGTGGATGCCAACTATCTAGGATAGTAGGTAGGAATTTAATAAAAAATGATTAAATATTTTTGTGTTGAGTATTAAGTGGGTTAATAATATTCCCAGACACCCATTTAAGTCGGACTTTATGATGTTTATGTTTGAAATAATAATATGAATATGGTTCATGTAAGTGTATATAGGGCCCAACAACAAGGCTATGGTCACCCTTTACAATTATTCATGTACAGAAAAGCTAAGGAAAGAAGCAAACCACATGGGGAAAATCCTCCCTCAAGAAAGGACAATGCACAAAACTTGAACAATAGTCTTAAATTATGTCTTTATATTCACTTGAATGGGATAAATGAAATATTTCTGAGGAAATAATTTGATGAAGAAATCATGAACTCCATGATCATGCGCTAGAGTGTAGAATATGGAGGAAGAAAGAGGAGAGACTCCTTGTATTTCATCATCTGATGAAGTAGGAGCATTATCTGAATGCATCTTGCAACTAACAAAATATAATATGTAAGTGCAATCTGAATCGAAAAGAGATATGTGCATACTGCTTCCCAAAGAGTAAAAAAATTAAGAGAGTTAGTAACACATTCAGTTGCTTGTATAGCTGCAAGATTGTGATGTGAATCACATATACTTCTTCCAATCTAATGTAGTGAATTCCTAGATATGAGGCTGAAAAGACTGATATATCATAAATAATATCATATTTATCAAAAAATACAAAGGCTTCAGTGTATCCGCAATGATATGCGGCTAGACTAGAAAAACTATCAACAACTGGGGAAAACTTATGACTGTAAAAATATGAATGATAGATGGAATTTAGATCTGAACCATAAGAGTTTAGAATGGATTCAAAATGTGTAAGATAATTCCAATGATGACTAAGGTCATATATAACCAACTATTGAAAAATAGACAATACTTGAAACCATTAAATATAAGTAACACTACATAGGAAACCAATCAGGAATCAACTAATGAACTTGGTGTTTGTATAGTCTCTGAATTATTCAGCGGTATGTTATATGGTATGTATGGTGGTATGAATGGTGTAATTACATGAATAGAATCCTGCAAACATGCTTCTAAAACAGATTTATGGAGTGCAGAAGAGCTGCTTAAAGACAAGTCAAGATCTAGTGAAAAATATCAATCATTGGGAGATGGATGTAGAATACTGATAGGAGGATTATCAAATAAAGAAACTGATATTTATAATTCTGATATATTAGAATTTAAATCTATATCATATATGTGAGGAAATAATTTAACTATGGCACTCAATGCATATTTTATATCACCTTGGAACTATGCACTATGACAATGTTTTGAAGAATCGATGCGATTCTTTGGCTCATCTGGAACTTCAATGTTTTGCTTCTCAAGAAGATGAGACATGATTTCCATATTCTTCTTGAAACATTTATTCTCAGGATGAAATCCCTCTATGAAATAAGAACACTTGGATGTACTTCCTTTCTTCTTTACTTTCTTCATTGAACATTCATCAGCAGGCTTAGACCTTTCATCTTCATTATCTGACTTTGGTTTCTTCTCTTTCACAACTGTCTTCTCTTTTGACTTGATATTATTGATTCCATGAACTGTGAGAGAATTATCCTTGCCATTGGAAGATATCATATCACCAATTTGGATCAATTTATCTTTCTCCTTTGTTAGTGAATCAAAGAATGTACTCAAAGAAGGTATTTTCCTATTAGAAATAACAATCCTAGTAACATGAAAATTAGACACAAAAATTGAGTATTCATGACCAAATTTTGATAAGATGGAAAGCATCAATTGGTATTCCTCTTCCTCAATCACACATTGCTTGAGAAATAGAACCGATGATTTGATATTGGTGAAGAAACCCTCAATAGAATCGAAACTTCTTGGAATCAATGAGAATAACTCTTTCTCCAACTGATGCACTCTTATATCATCTTGTACGCCAAAGAGAGACTCATGTTTGGTCCATATTTGGTTTGGAGTGGTGAAACCATAGAGATGAAAGAGTACATTAGGGGAAATAGAGAGGAAACCCAATCCATAGGATTCATCCAACATATTATGCCACTTAGCTTTCTCAAAAACATAATTTGGTTCATTTTCTAAAGCCATAGAAACTCTATAGAGTCCCTTACTACTCAATAGAATTCCAATTTTGGATTTCCATGTGTGATAGTTGAAGGGAGTCAGGATCATATCTGAATAAGAATCCATACTGAGATGTTTATGCACTCAAGAAGAAACTCTCTACAACCAACACAAATAAAACTAGCAAAAAATATTGTAAGATTAAATGAATCTCTTCTTGAGAGAGGGATGGGAGACTAGATGTGGTCTAGTAAAGAGAACATATAGATCCTCAACTGTGGTGAGATTGAACAACATTGCACTTTGATAGCATGTAGAAATTGCATCTCTGATATCATGTAGAATTAGAGCCTTGATGCGAAGAAGAATCAAAGGGTGTAGACCTTGCCACAAAGATACTTATTGCAAGTATGCACAATGAAAATAGAGAGAAGAATAAACAGACTGAATACAAGAGAAGTGATCCAATATATTTCCAATTATTATTTATCAAATGAATTGGTTGATTATTATAATAGTAATACATCCTTATAAAGTAAAATTGAGTTGGTGGAAGACAACTCATGCTAGCTCATAAATCAAACTTACCAAATATGATAACCCTCATTAGGTGCCCAAAGAGCTTCCTAAATTAGTCAAGGACTTCACAAATTAGCTAATGCATGAGTGATTTCTCATGAATGATGGAAAAACATCATTAATCATGGAATCTGGAGAGAAAATCATGGAGGATGGGTTGGAAATAAAAGACAACAGTTTTCTAGATGATTAACTTTACCTTATCCACATAAAAGATGGAATAGAGAAGAATAAAGACAAAATCTAATGGAAGGCATAGTTACTAATTTTGGCAGTCAATAAATTCAAAATGATAAAAAAAAATCCAGGATAAAGGCACTCCGAGGGTATATATAAAAAGTGTTGACCATGTGGTGCAAGTGGATTCCAATTATCTAGGATAGTAGGTAGGAATTTAATTAAAAATGATTAAATATTTTTATCTTAAGAATTAAGTGGGTTTATGATATTCCAACATTTTTTGTGTCACATATAGTGTTTTTCTTATTCATTGGTATTCACTTGAAGTGATTTGAATCTTAGCTTTAGTTTTACCACTCTTTCCTTTGTATACTTGACTCATAGAACTCATAGTTGTGTGTATACACAGGCTATAGTACATACAGTTGTGCACATCTCCCTTTTTGCTTGGTATTTTGAAGTGTCAAGATGTTGGGTGGGTTGTGAGTTTGAATGGGTCTTCCTCAATTCCTATGCTTCCTGTTGATTCCTTCTGATGTGACTCAAGACCACTTTTTCATTGTATTTTCTTTGAAGTTTTTTCTTATCATTTATATCCTTTTGTTTTATTATTAGGGAATTATCCTTCTTAGTCTTAGTGTCTTACTTGGGTCGTGTTTGTTGCAGGGTCGGAGAGTTTGTAGGGTATTTTATTGCATTTGTAATGAAAATTCAAAAATATTTTTATCTTTGCATGCTTACTGCATTGTGAATATGCATTAATTTTTTACTTAGATTATGTTTTCTTAGATGAAATTAGTGTTTACGATTTCATATAGGAAGGAATACATAGGCATTTGAAAAGGAAATAATCTTTTTTGCATTACATGTAGTGGCATACCCCCTTTTTCATGTTTAAAAACAAAGTTCCACTTGGCATTGTTTTTTAGGTGTTCATATTTACTTTATTTCTAATTTGTAACTATTAGAATTTTTGCGCCATTAGATCATCAAGCAATGAGTGCAATCAAATTCTTAATTATTATGCAGTGAAAGACAAATGCGAAATACACACTAAACAAATCAAATATCACAGTAAACAGATAAGTATTTCTCAGATAATTATAGTAGCATCTTCATCAAAGAATCTAGAGTTAGAATGGTGTTACATAAGGAGGAATTCAAATCATTAGGAATGAATTTGAATCCACCAACTGAACCTAACTGTATATGACTGCATGACTAATTAGAAGTATCTAAATCACTGTCGAAGCCCAACAGGTTAACTTTAAATGTCAAATCTAGTCTCTCAATCAGTTATAATCAGTTAAACTAGTCTAACTGCAATGGTAGGTGAGAAGTAGGTGAGAACTAGCACCTTCCGACATGAATCCATGTATAGCGGGCACTAACTGAACTGGAGGAGATTTAACTAAATGTAACTGGAGAATAACTAATATTAACTAGTTACCAACTTCCAACAACTGAAGGAGGTTGGTGCAGGCACTCCCAATGGCTCCTAAAATGTAGGGATTATTATAGGAGACACATAAACTAATGCATGCAATTGTAGTCAGTTCCAATTAGATTCTATCAGTGTTCCCCACACTCTACTAACTTGTACATGTGGCCCCATTAGGCCAAGTTTACGCAATGGTACTATTTGAACAAATAATAACTAAATGACTCCTAAATTAGGCTAAACTAATATAAAAGATATTTTGGACAAGGGAGGATTATAAATCCTAACACCCCCCCTAAATCCTAAATTGGACAACTGTGGGCCATAGAAACAAGGAAAAAATTCACCCATATAGAATATAAAAGATAAAAAATGTTGTGTAATAAACCAAGGAAATAGGGGAAAACCTCATGGGAAAAATCCCCCCTCAAGATAAGTAGTGAATTGGGAAAAAAAGTTAAAAACTTGCAAAATATTTTGTTGCAATTTGCAGCACTATGCAACAATAAATAAGTATTTTGGTTCTTTTATCTAGCAGCATCCTGAATCTATGCATGTGAACCTCTAGATCCAAACTGAATGATTATGTTTGGAGGAATATTCTACTTTGGAATAAGAAGATTATGCTCAACTGGATCAGAAATATAGACAACTGCTAGATGAAAATTGGACCCATGTAGAGAAACTGAAATTAATTGATGAGAGAGAAAATGTGCTTGATAATTCAAACCATGTGAGGAACACCCAAGAAAATGATATATTTCATCTTCAAGTGTTAGGAGTAAGTGTCTAGGTGAATGCAGAATGTCTCTATCTTTACAAGTTCTGTGAGGAGATCAGCATGTGATCAAATAGATAGGTAGAGAAGCCCTAGGACTATGAAGAGAGAATGCTTGAGATCCATAATCTGATATATCTTCAGAAATAATCAATGATTCAAAAAATATAATATCACCAAACTCATAAGAGGAATCTAACATCAAATCTCTAGCAACAAGTTTGAAGGAGACTTGCGGTACTTGATTTATCAGACCAAAATTGATGACACTAGCTACAACCATGATTGAAGGATCTTGGAACTTAAAAATTGAAACAAATAGTATCAATTCAGATCCAAAATTGAGGAATGATATCAAATCCCCAATAGTAACTTTGAAGAAGACTTGTGGTACTTGATTTTTCACACCAATATTGATGAGAGAAGCTACAAGCATTACTAAAATATTTTGAAACTTAAAACCTGACCCAAATAAGATCATATCAGATCCAAATAAGATCATATCATATCCAAATAGATTCATATTAGATCCAAGAGTGTGCTCCACTGAGATGGTAGATGTACAATTTTCTCCTTCTTCAAAATTATGAGAATAGGTGCATGCAATCATGTAGGAATTTACTAGAAGATCTAGGTCAATGAGAGTGAACGGATCACTCCTAAAATCTAATGTTTATTTCAAAAATATCCTTTTTATTACTATCTGGACACCAACAACATCATTAGAGATATAGAAATCAAATTCCTCTTCATATTCTGAAACAATCACGGGTAAACTATGTACAAAATTTAAAATAGAAGAATCACTAAAGAATTTTTGCATAGAATGGAAGGAGAGTTTTTCCTCAAAAATAGAGATTCAAATGTATTCTTCTGGATCATCCATGTGAGAATATTAGATATTAGAGATCTCATAAACTTATGGAGCAGAAGGAGGAGTCACTCCAAGGATACTTTCTTTAATTCGAATTGATTGTGTGGAAGATTCTGTTTCTTCTTCATATTAAACAATTTGCTTTGCTGTAGGAGAGGGCACATAGAGTCCATCCTTGAAATATTCATGATGTATTTTATCTGAACCATTCTCAACAGTTGTGAATTTAGACTAATATCCTATATGATTTCTAGGTCTTCTTGGTAGAGGGAAATTGATGAAGGATTCCCAGGAGACAACCATCTGGTTGGATGCTCCAGAGTCTATCAAATAAGCCTTCGACAAAGTGAGGCCTGCATGCCTGGCATGGAATCTCTAATGTTATTCAGTATGATATCCATCATTAGACATATTTATACCTCACCGAAGAAAAATATTGTTTTGTATACATAGATATTTCAACTGGTCGAGGGTCTTCCTCATCCATGAATCTTCTAAATGAAAACCCATCATACAATAGGGACACTTTTTATTTTCAATCCTTTTCTTCTTCTTAGAGCCCAGAGATTTTTTGGAAGTCTTCTGATTCTCTTTAGGCTTCGAATCATATGCTTTGGGATCCTTCCCCTTAGGTATCCATTTACCTTGTGCTTTGGTAGGCTTTGTCACTAGGAGGCCTTGATCTTTGGAAGTCTGGATGACTCCCATCTGGACCAAGTTCTCTTACTCATCTATTAAGGAATGGACAAAGGAATCATGTGAGGGAATATTCCAATTGTGAATGGAATATCTTTCGGAATGGAAGATAGAGACAAATACATAATACTCAGTACTTAGTTTGCTGAGTATGGAAAGCACATGCTTCTCCTCCTTTGTTTCTACTCTGCACTGTTTGCATTAAATTACAAGAGACTTGAATTTTGTAAATAAATGTTGTATGTTCTCAAAACTGTTGGGATGTAAGCCTATCAATTCATTCTCCAAGATGTGTCCCCAAAGCTCATATTGCTTTCCAAACAAGACTTCAAGCTTCTCCCAAGCGTATTTGGGAGTCCTCAAACCTTCAAGTTGAAAGAAGAGATCTTTGGATATGTGACTAAACAAATAACCAAAATATTCATCTATGCAGTTTAGAAAATGTTTTTTCTCAGCTAGATGATGGGGCTCAACCTTACTTCCAAGTATTATACTCAAGTATCCCTTGTTCCACAAGGAAAATTGCATAATTTCCCTCCAATCAACATAATTGAAGGATGTTAGGATCCAAGGTGTGGAGGGTTGAGTATCCATAATTCATCTGCTGACGAGACAAAATATTCAATCAATCTACATAGCACTTGTGGAAAAAATCACTACAAAACTAAAAACATTCGCACTATGTTAGAATGAATCCTTCCCTCTCGATAAGTACACTTTTTCAGGGTTCCTCAAACCTGCAATGCCACTATGAATAAATTCATAGGAAGCAAGGAACTCTTTGCGGGACTTCTATGGAAACCCAACTGCTTCTAGTGTACAATGGAGAGTAGGCAGACTTGAATCTTTTTTGAGATGGATTTGATACCATATTAGAAATTTTCTTCTATTAGATCATTAAGCAATGAGTGCAATCAAATTCTTAATTATTATGCAGTGAAAGGGGAATGAAAAATAATCACTGAACAAATCAAATCTCATAGAAAATAGATAAGTATTGCTCAGATAATTATAGTATCAACTTCATTAAATAATCCATTGTTACAATGGTGTTACATAAGGAGGAATTTGAATCCAGCAACTGAACCTAACTTTATTTGACTACAATAATAACTAGAACTATCTAAATCACTATCGAAGTCCAACATGTTCACTCCATATGTCAAATCTAGTTTTTCAATTAGTTATAATCAGTTAAACCAATCTAACTGCAGTGGTATGTGAGAAGTAGGTGAAAACTAGTGCCTTCCCAGATGCAGCCATACATAACTGGAACTAACTGAACTGGAGGAGATCTAAGATAATGTAACTGAAGAATAAATAACCTTAACCATTTACCAATTACCAACAACTGAAGGAGGTTGGTTCCAGCACTCCCAGTGGCTCCTAAAATGTAGCAATTGGTCTAGGAGGCACCTAAAATGACACATGCAAGTACTATCAGTTTTGACTATCCTCTATCATTGTTCCACACACTCTAGTGACTAGTACATGTGGCCCCATTAGTATAAGTGGACCCAATGGTACTAGTGGACCCAATAATAACTAAATGACTACCAAGTTAGGCTAATATACTCTAATAGAGAGTTTGGACAAGGGATGATTATAAATCTTAACAGTAACAACATTAGTTGAACATCCATTATCCTTGAGTAATCAAAACCACTAAAATTAATGCATAAATTAAAATAGATTACATGATTTTATTTTATAGGGTGCACCAACAAGCTTAGGTTGTAGAGTCATGGAATAAGGTTCCATGGGAATTTGTTTCCAAGACTATGAAACAAAAAAAATAGGTGTCCATCCAGGTGAGAAGTGAAATCCTTGGTATAATTAGTGTTCTCAGGAGGATACTCTTACAAGAGAGTTAATCATGACGAAACACACATGTTGGTGGTGTGGATAGCCCCATTCTACTTTCTGTTGAGCGCCAGAGATATTCTAGGATCTTATTCATATCTGGGGGATTTTGAGGTACCTTTAGTGCTTCCGATATTTGGGATTTTTTACCTTGAACATACGGTACATCCATCCTCTGACTGTCCACCTGAGCATTAGTTATACTGGGGTGACCTTAGTTTCTATACCTAGGTATCCCAGGGAGTTCTTGCATAGGTTATCCTATGAGAATCCTCGCCAGATAGGGGTTGAACAACACAGTCACGATACGCGTTGAAGCTAAGGATTACTATAATTGGTTACACACCTCTTATTGTAGTGTATGGGAATATTTGGCCTCTCCTAGGTGAGACATACATGTTTCATTCGAGAGATCACATATCCTCCCTCTTTGCTTGTTTGCATCTATCCTAGTTTTACTCAGAGGTGTGATCTTTGTTTGCTAGCCGAATTTAGGGATGCTAATTATTTGAGTCTTTTATTTTGAGTCATCCTGATTTGTGAATCGATTTTCAAAACTACATTGATCTCGATTCTTAGCAGGACTATTTCCTTGTGACCCTCCTCCTCGTCAAAAGAGGATTAGGTGTTTTAGGAAACCTCTTTCACATTGTGATTCCCGCACAGTTCTCACCATGAGTACTACATCAAAGTCCCCATATTTCCATCTGTCCCCATCATTTGGAATGGGTGGGGAACCATATGGATATCTGGAACTCTGGTTTATACCAAAACTCATGGGGAAGGAACTTACCATAATACATGAACCCAATTTTCAGAATTTACAAATTTCTTTAGGAATTTTTCCTCAGGAAGCTCGAGTTTTGAGACTCAGAATACTCCCTTTAGCATAGTTCCTTTTACCTTCACCATGTCGAACATCACTACTAGTATCTTGTCACCTACTCCATGTACTAGTGCATACCTTAGTGCGGGACTGGGGGGAATGATAGCACCTTACCTTGTGCATCGATACAGGAGTGACTCATCCTATTCCACCTCCTACCCCATTTGTGGGAGTATTTTCATTCCCCTCATCTGGTATTAACAATAGTATTCACTGTCACGAGGGTGATAGTGGATACGTTGTTATACAGTTGATTGGCACCTCTCCGTCTGAGTGCTGACATCCCTCAGGTTGACACACAAAAGGACACTTATGGATTGAGGTTTGCCCAGTTTCATTATACCTTGGTTGATGATGAAAGACATTTCCTTTTTATCCAGCTGGTTACTTTGCTATTTTGAGAGTTGAGATGTATGCGCGACTCTCCCTATTAGCATGTCGCGCATATGCGCGGGTGTCAAGTTCAGCAAGTCGCGCATAGATCTATGCGCGGGTTGTCCTTATACAAAGTCGCGCATGATGCGCGGGTTGCCTTACTACAGACCCGCGCATACCTCCCTCAAAATTAATTTTTAAAAGCACGCGTTAATGGAAGATTAGTTATCTTATTTATCTTAATCCCATTAACTGCTGCAACCTCCCTAACCTTCGAGAACTGCCTCATTTCACTTACATAAATAGAGGCCTTGGGGAGGGGTTTGAGAGATATACTTGGAGAGCAAAGTTATGCTGGTGGATTTACTACAGAACCTTTGGAGCAGAGAAACTCAGAGTCCTTTGGTGACAGAGGAGTCCCTTGTTCAGGCATTGGGTTGTAACCTAAACTCCCTCTTTTATTGTTAATAAAGCAGATTACTTCTTCCATATTGTGTTTCATGTGTTGTAGTTTGGTAAAGATTTATATTTCATTATAATCTGTGATTTACCTAACCTGCATCTTTATATATGAATTATATTGTATATTGGAAGAACCTTTTGTTAACAGGTTGAAGGAGGAATTATCCTGGAGATTATAAGAGTGGAGCAAAGAGGAAGGAATCAGCTTGGATCAACCTTCGTTTATTACAAGTAAGTTCCTGCTACTTCCCTATTTCCTATTTGTACTTTTATAATCAAACTGTCTGCAAGGTCTAGTATGTTGGTAACCCCCAGACCTAGGTTATTAGGTGAATTATCCATTACAACATACGTGAATGTTGGGCCTATGGCTTACATTCCCTCTTATGTCCCATTGTCCACTGCACAAATTCCTTCGAATTAATTTCTTATGATGCACCTTCCCTATGTACCACATAGTCCCTAGGGAAGTTTGGATCCATTTAACAATTGTGTCCCCACGTTAGTTGCTGCAGTTGTATCTTGAGGTTGTGTAACTCCCAATATGTTTGGCATTCAATCGGTCTATTGGTCCTATAAATATGGTTGTATGGTCCCTCATTCTCAGGGAATACCTCAATATCAAATTCTCATGCAACCTTCATGGGCCATCTAGGAGGTGGTTATTATTTGATTGGTCAAGGCCAGGACCTTTATCAGAATCAACCTTATATAAACCAATATTTTTAGGGGGCATGGAATTCGATGGCACATCCTAGGATCCCCTTTTTGGGTACCTTAAATATTATTGACATATTGAAGTTGGCTAATGACTCGGTATGTCATGATATGATGTCGATGGTAGTTCTTGCCAAAGTTCCTTCGAACATTCCTAAGTTTGAGGGTAGAAATAGTAAGGAGCCTGGTAAGCATGTGACTACTTCCCACATATGGTTTTCTTCGAATTCACTAAACCATGATTCTGTTTGTTTACGACTGTGTCAAAACACCCTCATGGGTCCTGCCGCAAAATGGTATATAGAGTAAATTCCTGGAACATATTGGACATTTCACGATTTAGGATTGACCTTTCTCAACAAATTTCAACTGTTGGTACACTATGATGCTGGTATGGAGCTCTTGTTGACATTTTGGCAATTTAAAGCCATCCATATCTCCGATCATATTCAAGAGTGGGGATGATGGAAGAGGTTGATTAAGGAAAACATTCCACCCTAATTTTTATCAGATTCATTCCTGATGTGTTTATTACCGTACATCACAAAGGATATTTCAACATCCAGAGTGACTAGAAAGGAATAGGATATCTTTAGGGACTAATAGTTGGATTTTATTTACCCTCAGTCTGGGCTTCTATATGAGATCATCCTTGATGCACTGCAATCAATATTTGAGCCTAATTTCAAACCTATGCCACATCTTGATGCCATTGTTGGCTCAATAAGTACCAAAGTCATAGGGCAAGTTAAAATTCAAATGTAAAATTGATCTATTAACCAATCTGCCTCTAGATAGGATATGGCCTCGGTCAGTCCCACCTAGGTAGCGTAGTAAGATATGTGCCATTAGAGGAAATTTGGGGTGTAAAATGGGTCTTATAAGAAAATGATCAAACAATAAATTATTATCAATTAGAATTCAATAACCAATAGAATTTCAATAAAATGAGTCAACCATAATGGTTGACATGACATATTTGGCATATAAAAAACTACTTTTTTCTGTTCGTATTTTCAACATATCTCCCTGTGTTTTTAATCAAATTTCGAGATGGAGGGATCGTTGGATGTAGAATTAAATTAACATCCAATGAGTACCCACATTGCATACTTTTTATGGACCCCTCTTACCAAAAACAAGAAATACTTAAAAAGCATGATGGTGATGTCATCATCACATTTTTTCAGGTATTTGTTGTTTTTGGAGCAGTGGGGTCTGTCAAAAGTATGCATCGAGGGTCTCTAGGGTTACTAACTTACTAGACTAAACTTTGAGACAATCAGACATGTAGAAATTGAAATAGGAATAGGAAGAAAACTGAGCAAACCTGGTTTATGACAGTTGATCCTAGATTTTCTTCTCCTCTTTCAGTTGCTTCCACAACTTCTAGGGTATCTCCAATCACCTGCAAAGATCAAGTTCTTCCTACAAATATATATATATATATATATATATATATATATATCAATGGTTAATGAAATAACATATTCATAATAAAACTATGATATGATTCATAAATCAAGATGTACAAGAGTGCACAATATTGGAAGAAGAACTTTCTTTATTGATAAACAAGGATGGTGAGATTACAACCCAATGCCTGGAGTAACTGCTCCTATGAAAACCAAGGACACTGAGTTCTGTTGCTCCAAGATATCTAAAGGCATACCACGAGCATAACGTTTTTCTTCTAAGATTTATTTATTAACCCCAACCCACACCCTCTATTTATACATGAGGAAAGAGAGAGGTTTCGAAGGTTGAGATGGTTGAGGAAGTTGAGATAATTATGATTAAGGGATTAATTTTCATCGACTAATTGTGTTTTATATTTTTAACTTCAAATTAATGTACACATGACTATTGATATAGGAAAGTCACGTATGATACATGCCTTTCTTTCAGGAAACCTGTGTGTGCAATGCATACGCGATTTGCAATACACATACTCGCGTGTGACACAGTGGTTGCTGTGAAAATAGTAGCATGTTCAACCCTAATATCCAAAAAAATATATACTCATCTTTTCAAGTGAGGATGTATCAATAGTCATTCCCATCTCTAGTGTTTTGGCTACTTCAATCTAGTTTTTCCTTTTGTGTTCTGACATATTGGATGTCAGTACTCGGATGAAGAAGTGATATTTTACATGATAATAGATGCCCCCTAATGTGTGAGATTAGAGGGAAGCAATGGAAGAAATACATTACAGTATTTAATCTTGGAGAACTCAAATGAACAAGGCATTAGAGGAAGTACCTGAAAAATATACATATCAAAGTCATGTGCAAAATCATATCCGAGGATGCCATGTTCAATATAATGGAACACACGCTCCTTTACAATATTTTATTACATCATATAATATGGGTAAAAAGACCATGTATATTACAAAGGTGTATCAAATCCATAATAAACAATGATGAGTCTTCAAAATATGGAAGTTGTGTTTCTGATCGAAACACAATCTTTCGCAACTTAGGTTATAAAAGTGAACCTAAGGTATTCATTGTAATCAAAAGGTACCAGTACAATCCATACCATGTGAATATATGTACTGAAGTGTGGAAATTGAACCCAGGTGTTAGAACAATTACACTCACAAAAATTGCCAATTACACATGCAAATTACACACAAAGGAGAGTGAATATGGAGCAGAACACTAATCTATATTGAATAAGTGTACAATAGCCAAACCTATGAAGTCATAGGCTGCCACAATAAATAATTACATGAGAGATTCGAATGCATAAATATGCCATTCGAATTTGGTCAAAAGCAGGCTTACTAAATCTAAGCAAACCCCCCATTCGTGCATACAGCAGTTTCCAAATCTATCTAGGAGCTCATGAATTGGAAAAATCAATTAGGCAAGATAATAGATGATGGAAGGACAACTCATACATGCTTTTCTTAGGAGAAAAGAGTGGAGGATGATGAGGACGAAAAACAAGTTAACTTCACCTAGTCAAACTTTCCCAATTGCCTTAAAACTTAGCAAAAGCAGGCAATAAAGCAGAAAAAGCAGACATGCACTAGAAAGGCCAGGAATAAAGCAGATTTGATTCCAAGTGCTTTCCCAAGCACTCCATGACTCAATTTTAGAAAGTTTGACCACTTTGGACATGTGGAGGACAACTTGCATAAGGTGGAATATGGAAACTAGGCAAATAATACAAAAATGAATTAATTAATGTCTAAGGTAGCTAACTATGGGTTGATTATTCTAACATGAATTTGAACATGGAAGGAACTCAACAGGATGTCATATAATGAGTGAAACTGAAAACTGAAGGAAATGAGTTCACTAAAAATGGTAGTGAATCCTAAGGTAGCATCATCAAAACTCTAGGTCTTCATCTTTAGGAAGTGCTGATGAGAAACAGTGTTGTGACGAGTAAGGTAATGAGTCGTCCACATATCATAAGAGTGACTAGAAACTGGATATAGGAAGGTAGACAAAAGTAATACTCAGATAGGATAATGATGGGAATCAGGATAATAAGTAGATGAAGGGACAAATCCTTGAATAATGAGCATGACATAGATATGACCCAAGACAACTTTTGACTTGCATATAGAACAAATAAACTTATTTGACATGTAGAAGACATGATCAGATTCCCTATGTATAAAGGAAACGCAGAGGAGTAAAAAATCGAAGTAATAGCTTAGCTGAAAGTGTAAACTAAGATATGAGTATCGGGAAGTTCAGAGAGTGCTATGTTTAAGGAGCACATGCTACCACTATTTATAACCCAAAGAGAGTAGTTCTTCCTTATATTTCCTATTAAATTTTAATGAGTCCAGGAAAGTTAACTCGAGTCTCTCTTCATTTTTGACAAGCTTGAAGAGGGGAAAGAATAATGCTTGATAAGGTTTCCGATTCATGGATTTTACGAGTCCAAACTAGTACATGCTCATTGGTGTTTTCATATTTTGAGAGTCTGAAAACCCCAAAGAAGATTCCAGGGTAGTTCTTTTTCATACAATTTAGTCTCATGAGGCCGAAAAAGTGTAAAAAAATCCGTAGAAGAACTCTCTTATCTCCTAAAGGACTAAGGTATACCTTTTTCATACTAAGTCGACAAGGTCTGAAAAGGGGTAAAATATCACCAGACTGACGCACCTTCAAGAGTAGAAAATAGCCTAATTTTAATGAGTGTGAAGGAAGGCAAGATCATTGGGAAAGATCCGTTTGATTACGAGAAATGGGGCTTACAACAATAAAATCTATGATTTTTATTTAGGTTTAGCGAGCATGACAAAGACATAAAGTACGCTCGAAATATTTTTCATGTTTAGGTCCAGAGCACATAAAAGAGAAAACTAAGCTCATATCAGATGTTACTTTTGCATAATCTTAGTCCCTCAGGTCCGAAAAATTCATAAACCTATGCCTGAGAATACTCTTCTCAATTCCTAAGAAAAGAGAGTGCTCCATTTTCGTAACTATTCCACATGGTCCGAAAAAGCAATAAAATACCACCAATGTGGATGTATGTTCACTTATTCTTAACGAGTATGAACGAACAAGTTTACTCGTCAATCACGTCTATTTTGAGGAGTCAGAACTAGGCCTAAAAAAACTCTATAAGGGTGGGGAGCCTTATAAACAGGGATAGCTCATGAAAAGATACAGAATGAAGGCTCATTTTGTCATGAAAAACTTCTAAGAAGACTCCCACAAACCTACCATAACTGCAAAATGGGTACCAAAAGACAGTAAAGTGTTCTAAACTAGGGTACCCATGAAAAGGATTCCCTATCCATGGAGGAACAATGATGTAGATGAGGTAAAAAATGGTTTAACACCATAGTCAATCATCAAAGATGTAATCCTAGGGTTAAAAACGAATAAGGTATAGATGAAAAAGTACATATGGAGGACCAAATCCTACCCTATATGAGCGTATAACAACTTCTTAAAGATCTCGAATCTGTTTCAGTTAAAAAAAAGTCATGGTATTAGTTCATTTATAAAAAAAATAATCTTTAAATGATAGACTATAGATCAAAATTTTGAAATTTGTAACTATATAGTTCAAAAACAAAAATAAAACATACCATTTGACAATTTACCCAATTTGGCAATTTTTTAGCTCTGAATTCAATTGTTCACCGAGGATAAACCAGTGGACCAAATCGACTTCCGTCAGTTACATGTTAATCTACTCTCCCTTCTCCTTCTTTTCATCCATTCCAATTTTCATTTTTGGGAAAAAATTGTGGTTTTGTACTGACCCTAAAAGGGTCATGTAGTACACGTGGGTATGCCACTATGACAGTCGCGTACATGCATTTCATACATGACTTGGTAAAAAGAAACCCATGTATGACACGTGACATTTTTAAATCATAGTTGCGTGTACTCCGCAACCTAGCAAAGCTTACAACATGGCCAAAATTGAACAAAATCAATGGATGCTAATGGTCAATGGGAAGGTACAATATGGTGCTAGAATGGAGGGAAAGAGAGCACAAATAAATGGATCTAGAGAAGCTCTAGGGGATGCCCTAACATTACATGCTTTACGACAATGTGGTTTATTGAAGTTATTATGTACTTCTGGCATGAGGGCCAATGTCTGGTTACTGGAAATTCTGATCAGTTACTGGGATCATGACCTTGGTGTCTTTGATGTTCAAGGGGAGATCTTGGTGGTAACAGTAGAAGACATGTACTTTATTACAGGGATGTCCCGCAGAGATATGCATGTGAAACTTGATGGTACAGGTAGGGGTGGTGACCCTATGAGTGTCTAGGACTATGTTGACACTTACTGCCCACTAGGAACATAGAAGAAGGGATCATGCACTCCTATTCTTCACATAACCATCTTTCCATTACAAGTAGTTTTCAGACCCTGGTTTTGACGCCATTTGCATGATGTATATATTGTAATTAATCATGGCGAGGGGCTAAAGGCAAAATCACCACCATCGATTTAGTTATGTATGTTTCAGAAATAGGGGTAGTTGCCAATGGTATATCGTGCTATCCGGCACATTATATTTCGGCATCATGTAAACCTGCACATCAAATAAAATAAACCACAACCAGCTACGACAGTGCAACGTTAAAAATGAAAAGGGCATGATTCCAAAGGATAAGGGGTGGGGGGATTTCAAACCTTGGTCTATGGGGGGGGAAAACCCATATTTTGCCACCTTGTTTTGATTTTCCATCTTCCTTTTCTCATCCAACCTCTTTATTGTCTTGTTGTTGTTGGTTGAGGTAGTTATTGCTGAGTGGTGGTGGTTGTGGCAGGACTGTCAGTCCTTTCCCACGTGCCCACTCCACTAGCAGATCCTTTCTCTTCACGTCGCATGGGGGCAGGGGAAGCATTCACTCTCTTTCCCACGAATCCAACCTTCACGATGGGGGTCTGTTCATCCTCCCATTGGGATGTTCATCCGCACACATAGGCAGGTCTATTCACTTTCACGCAGGGATCCTCACACAGAGAGGGAGATGTTTTGTTTTTCTCCTCACACACAGGAGATTTTGCATTGGTTTTTCCTCACGTAGGGAGCGGGTGAAATCGTGGCTGCCACTCAGGAATTTTGGGTGCAAGAGCCATTCATGCTCAGGGCTGTGTGCCTGTGTGTTTCACACTAGTTTCAGTGGTATGTATACGTCTCCTTGTTGATTGTGGCTGTGCATACTGTCCACTGAGGTCTGCGGTTGTGTTTTCCCTTCGGTCCCTGCCGAGAGTCTGGTTTCTCTCCACTGTCAGACTGTGTAATTTTTTCGCTATTTCGTTGTGAGACCGGGGCTGTTGTTTCCCCATGTTGGTCGACTATGCTCCCTTACATCTTGGGGGATTGTATGTCTGCTTCCCCTGTCCATGTTGAGAATTGGACCTTTTCATTCCCATGTGGGATTTTCTTTGTCTTCAGCGATTGCATTGAGGAGCTGGGTGTTGTTTATTATCCATTGTGGACTGTGGTTTGTTGCCATCATTCATTGTGGGGTTGTGGTTGTTGATGCAACCTAGTTTTGGGTGGTTGTTGAGTTGTTTTGGCCACGCTAGGGCCAAGAACAACTATGAGCTGTCTTGTGGCTTTAGCTGTGTTCATCGTGTGGCGGGGATTGTCAACCGGTCGTGTTGATTTCTTCACAGGGCTGTAAAGGGATTGTGTTGCTGTGTTATGCAGTGGTTGGTCTTCGGACCGTTGTGAGTAGGATTAGAGGCTGGGTATGCTTGAGAAGGCTGGTGTTGTGTTCATCAGCTTAGCATTAGTCTTTCCTATCTCTTTGATTACCTGGTAAATCCCAACTGTGTTGGTTTGCTGCTTTGTGAACCTTGGCTATGTGTAAGACTGCATTGACCCTTATTCCTTGAGGAATCATGCCCAGCTCGGGGGTGGCAGTGTTGCTGAGAGATTAATGAGCATGCTGGCCTATGGTTGGGTGGAACGTTGCAGCGACATAGCTGGTTGTGGATGAATTCTTCATCAAAAGATAAGTATTGCTGCTATTTCATCTCTGCAAATTATATCTTCTGATTGAATTATGATGAACATGTGAATGCTAGATTGTATATGTTTGCTTCCATTGTATGATTGAAGAACTATACATCCTTGTATGATGTTGAATAACTGTGTATTCTTGCATGATCTATGCATCTTAGTATGCATTTGTATGTTGATGAATTATGTATCTTTGTATGATGGATTATGCATCTTAGTATGCATTGTGTCCAAGTTTTTAATTTCAGCATTTAATCCTTGTTCGTGTTCATGGGGTTGTTTACCCGTTTGTGGTGTTTGGTGTTCGTCATGTCCTCTTCGCCGGTCGGAGGGTCGGGGATGTGACAGAGTGGTATCAGAGCTCATGTTGTAGCATGGGCCTGAATGAACCACCAAGGTGCAGTGACAGAGGCAGAATTTCCTTCTGCCCAACAGAGATCAGTAATTATGATAGAAAATTTTGTTGAAAAATTTCTCTAAGTGTCGAGCTCATTGGGTCATCGGAGGACTAAATGGGAAGTTCGTCCGATACATCGGAAGATGTAGGAAAAAGGCCATCTGATGAGGCGTAGCAGCGGAAAGGAATTTTGAGAAAATTTGTCTAAGTGTTGTACAGTCGGAAGACTTAGCGGGATTGACTTCCGACGTAGCGGAAGGGTTAGTGGTTTGGACTTCCGACGTAGCAGAAGAGTTAGAGGGAAGCGCACCCGACGGAGGACCGTTGAAAGGAAAGAACAAAAATTCACCTAAGTGTTCAAAGTTCGTTGGGAGAATTTAGTCGATTGAGAACCCACCGTTGTGGATAGAGAAACGACTAGGCGTCCAACGAGAAAGGCCTTCGACCGCCGATGCCATGAAGAAAAGATCAATTTTATTTTTATTTTTTCTAAGGACCGAAAACAGCAGCCATCGGAAGAGGATAGTGTTATGCACATCGCCAATGTAGAAGACAAAATCACTATCCTGCTGATACCGATCGAGTTGTGTCACCGATCAGGGGAAAGTCGAAGATCGTGCTCCGCCGTTGCGGATATTGTTCGAACTAACTCGCTGACGAAAATAAGAAGTAGAGCCGATCAAGCGCTAAAGAGAAGATAGGAAAGGAAAAGCTCAAAAAAATTTCTAAGTCTTGAGGTCATCGGATGAAGTTAGTGGATGTGGAAGCCGCAGTGGTGCAAATGAAAAGGCGTTGAGAGCCGATGCCATTGGGTGAAGTAAGGCGAGAAGAAAGTCAAAATTTTGAAAAATCGACTAAGTATGGAAATCGTCAGCAAAGTTAGCCGTTTGGGTAGCCAATCCAGCAGCAGGCATGGAAATAAAATAGAAGATGAAGCTGCCAATGCAGCGGAAGAAAAGAAGAGAAGTTTCGGAGGAAATAGTTGAAGCTGGAGCTGCAGTTTCGGTAGAGATCTGCCAAAGATCACCGAAACATCGGAAGATTAGTTGGAATGAGAGCCGATTCTATAGAGGAAAAATTTGAGGTTTTCAGATGGGATTTTCCAACAGATTTCGACTGTTTCCCAGTGGGATTTTCAGTTGTTTTCAGTGGGTTTACAAGGCTGAAGTTGGCACCCAAATTCAAATGCAGTGGTGTGTAAAATGTTAAGATTTGGTGGGAAGTCTTCATTTTTAGAAGGGGTGTGGTTATCACACCCAAGGTCAGAATGAAGCATGTGGATAGGCGTTGGAAAGCTTATGCACTAGGGAACAAGGGTAAGTCACCAGAATCTGAGCATGGAGCAGCAAAGTGCTAATGACGGCCGCTACTATCAAATGGACAAATCTGGACAATTGCATGCCTACAGGTAGCAAGGACTATGAAGGCTAACTAGCTGTTGCATGGAAGAGGAATTCCGTGCAAGGATGAGGGAATTGAAAAGGGAAGTTTTCCTTAAAACCCTGTCTTGCTGATTATAACTACATTTCCTAAGTTTATTGCATGAAATGCATGAGGATATGCTTTGCATACATAGGATATTAAGGATTATATATTTATAATAAACAACTAATGATAATCATTGCTTGATGTTGGCATTAGTGGAAAAAACAACGATGACATGGACCTAGTTGAGTATGTTGCTGATGCTGACAATTGTGAATAGCAACCCTATGGAGAAAGGGGATGAGGCAACAAGTCCATAACAAAAGTTGTTGAGCAAATTCTGCAATCTCCTGCAAGGACCAACCAAATTGGTCATGCCAAGCGTGTAAGTAGAACCCATGCAGGAGAGAGTTTGATTATGGCAAATTCCATGGAATGGTAAAGGTAAGAGACCTCATATCATGTGGATGATTGAATATATAAAGGTGTCATGCCTATATATGTTGATGATATTGATTATAGTAATGCATCCTATATGAAGTAGTCTATTCCTGGTAGGTTGAATGCATAGTATTCCTAAATCAATGCAAAGTAGCATTGAATGGATATGCATTAAGAAGATTTTATGAATCTTGTAGTTATGCATTGAATGTATGCATATGAAGGATGTGAGTGACTGATTGCGTAAGTACATGTGCAAATGTTGTGATGTATTGCATGAATGCATTGAGATGAGTGTATGTGATATTATGGATGACTAATGAACTGAAATGATGAATTGATGACAATTCAAGAACCATTTCAAAGGTTGTTATGAATGGAAGATAGTCATGATCAATTGGCTGCCAGAAATGCTCTATGGAAGAGAAACATGGTACAAATGATACACTTGTGAAGTAAGGAGTATCTAAACCTTTCATTTAATTGCATGAATGATGTGACTATACCTTGCAAATGATAGTATGATGATGATTGCATGAAGCAAATGAGTTTTGGTATACATTGATGTGACTAACATCTAGAAGTATTTGAATTTTATAAATTCTGAAAATGCTTCCGTGATGGTTGTAGCAATGAAAAGGTTATATGCATCCAGACTTACCAAGTGTTTGGTTGATTGAAGCTCATGTTTTAGGTAGATTAATTCGAGCATGGCAGTGAGAGGTAAGACCCTGACCAATGCCAAAATCTACCATGTATGAGAAAATTCTCATGGTTGTAAAAATAGTTGGTATGCATAATAGGTCGTTAAATTCAAATTGTGAATTTCAGATTTAAGGAATTGCTGACAACTACTAGTCACTATTGGTTTGCATAAGATTGTCTTTGGTTGATTGAAGCTCAGGTTTCAGGTAGATTATTTCGAGCATGGAAGTGAGAGGTAAGACCATGACCAATGCCAGAATATACCATGTGAAAGAGCCAAACTTTGTGAGAATAGTCCACATGCATAATGGGTTATTAAATTTGAATTGTGAATTTTGGATTTAAGAAATTGCTGACGACTACTAATCACTGTTGGCTTGTATAAGATTGTCTAAGGAGGACGCATGGTAAGTGGGTATTCATGTTATGTTAGTAAGCATAAAATTATAATGGGCATAGTAGTGATGCTTACAGGAGACCCACAATTAAGCAAATCAAATTCTGTAGTAAACAGAGTTGCAAATTCCTATTGAATTTGATTACTAATGTCATTGTTTGGTTATGGAACAATCAACTTGGATTATATTACCAGATAGTGATTGACTGTTTGGATATTTGATGAATGTGTCAGGGATACACACTGCAGGAAGATCAAGTGTGATGGCCTGCAGAATCCAAACTTCATGGGAAGGTTTTCCCTTGGAAACGGGTTTCAGGTGAAACGCCATTGGACATTTTGGAAATGTCTCATCTGCACTGCATGTTTGGTAGTAACATGAGTGAGATGGTATAAATTATTTCAGTAAGACATGTGTGGATATGAAATGTAAAAAGGAGTTGGGATGGCAAACCGAGGGACTGTTAACTTAGAGAAGGAACCCCCATTCCTCCTTAACAAAGGCATACTGCGTTGGCAAATGGATAAGTGTTCTGTGACCCTTGCTATGAATATGCATGTCATGTTTTAAATTTATTTCCATTGTGACCAATTGCTTGAATATGAATAGGGCCTACATGGCACACACCGGAGACGAGTGCATACTTTTTTGATGTTGAGCCATGAAAGGGTTTTCAATATTGATTACACCCTAGGGAGTAGGCGCACTCTTGGTGTCTCAATACTTGATAGCGAATGATGAGAAATGTGATTACAGTTTTAGAGCAATAACGCTGATGAGTTTGCTTGTATTGCTTGTATTGCTTGTATTGCTTGTGTTGACAGGCTAAATAGATGCAGTTGGGTGTGCACCCTAAAGGTAAAAGGTAAAAGGTAAATGGTTGTTGTGAGGGGTTGCGGAGTAAGGGTTATTGTTGATATAAGTGTGTGCTGGTATAAGTGTATGTTGGGCTGTGATATGCCTAAGGACCCATAGTAGATCCTAGACCTGGAAACGGTCACAGTAAAGTTTCAAGCCCAGTTGACATGAGGGTGTATTGGCCGGACATTAATTAATTGATGTTGTGGGGTAGCTTACATGCTGACCTAACATCTAAGTCCATAGGCGATACCAAGGCTTGCAAGGTGAAGAAGGATCCCGTGGATGAATGAGGAAACTCACAATACAGATAAGTATTGGATTATTTTGCTTATGAATATACATGTGTATATGATTTGGTTATGATGTTTTAAGCTCTTGTTTTAGAGATAAAACCGATGAGAATAAACTAAACATGTGAATCTATTCAATGTTTGGATATAGGTATTGCGGGAAGCAAGGACTATGAGAGAATCCTAGAGGTGCATGTGGACATGTGACTGTCCTGGAGAGCTCGGGATGAGTGGTAATGAAAGAGGTGTTAGTGAGACCGTGAGGTTCCTAGCAGCTGAGACAAACCATGTGGAGAGACTCCATGGTTTAAAGGTCTGGAATAGATTGAAGACACTAAGTGTCATGACCAAGACGGATTGGTCCAGCATTCACGGTGAAGTGAAAGAGGCTGAGAGCTTGAAAAGCCACAACAGTGGTGTGGGTTCCAGGATGGAACAAAACAAAGAGGGGAAAATATCTTGCTGCTCTCTCTTGCCTTTTAATTATATATACATATATATTTATGCATTGTGAAAACAAAAGGTTGTTGAATGCATGTATGCCTGAAAATGGAAAGTGTGTTTTTGCTATAGGTAAATTGTGAATGCTGGAAAGGTTAATTCCCTGCCCAAGAATGGACATGAATGAGCTCGTGTGCCTGCTAGGAAGGCATGGAAAATATGAAAGTCTTTGATAAGACTTGGACTGTCATGCCAATTGGGTAATTAACTAACTAATTTTAATGTCTATATTATGCTTGGTCTGACAAAATTTCAATGGTGCATTTCACAAGTGAGAAAAGTGAAACTTGGTGGTGCACATTGATCATGGTAGAAGATCAAAATTTGTTGGACTTGGATGGAAGTCTCCTTCAAATGATTGCCAAGACCCAAGAAAATCTTCGGGAGATGCTCAAGATATAGAAGAGGTAGAATGAAATGAACCACCATATTTTGCAAGAATCTATTGGTTTACAAATGGAGGTGAAAAGCCTTCTGGGAGAAATCGGCAAAGGAAAGGAAGGTGGATCAGCGATGGGACATTTTTCCAAGCGAGCCGTTGGGAAACGGTCCAGGCATGAAGACTCAAAGGAAATTCAGCAGGTAAAGATGAAGCAGCCATTGAAATGCTAGGAATGCGGAGGACATCATTTACGCCAGGACTTCCCAATGGGGGAACATGATGAGGGCAACAGTCGCAAAGTTCCTAGACTTTGGGATAAGCTGGAAGCTGAGAACCAGTAGGACAAGTCCGTGGAAGTCAAGGGGCTTGGTCATGAACGTTCAAAGTAGATGATTGCCCATCGGACAGATCTACCACAGGGTCTTCACTTGTTGACCAATATCCTATCACGTTAGTTCATATTTGTGGGTTTTTAAATTATCAAAAATTGAACCAATATATTGCAGGTATTGGGGGGATGAGGGGTTTAAGGTGGGGGTGGGTAGGGTGGTTTATAAGGATTGAGGTATAAAAAGGGGTGGGGAGGAGTTTTTAAGTATTGGGAGGGGGTTTCAACAAAAAGAGTTTGGGTCAATATCTCTGGAAATTAAGGGTATTCTTTAATATCCCATGATTGTACATGCTATGTGAGAGGTTCACTAAGTGACGTCCCCATGAGATCTACAAAGTTTTGGAATTTTGATGTGCAATTGTATATGTACTGTATATGTATTCCTATGTATTGGAACACCGAGGAAAGTGTTATTCCAAGGGGGAGGGGAATGTCACACCCCGGTTTTGACCCCGTTTGCATGATGTATATATTGTAATTAATCGTGGTGAGGAGATAAAGGCAAAATCCCCACCATCAATTTGGTTGTGTATGTTTCGGCAATAGGGGTAGTTTCCGATGGTATATCATGCTATCTGGCACATTATAATTCGGCATCATGTAAACACGCACATCAAATAAAATAAACCACAACCAGCTACAGCAGTGCAACGTTAAAAATGAAAAGGGCATGATTCCAAAGGATAAGGGGTGGGGGGATGTCAAACCTTGGTCTATGGGGGCGGAAAACCCAAATGTTGCCACCTTGTTTTAATTTGCCATCTTCCTTGTCTCATCCAACCTCTTTATTGTATTGTTGTTGTTGGTTGAGGTAGTTATTGCTGAGTGGTGGTGGTTGTGGAAGGACTATCAGTCCTTGCCCACGTGCCCACTCCACCAGCAGATCCTTCCTCTTCATGTCGCATGGGGGCAGGGGAAGCATTCACTCTCTTTCCCATGACTCCAACCTTCATGATGGGGGTCTGTTTGTCCTCCCGTTGGGATGTTCATCCGCATGCATAGGCAGGTCTGTTCGCTTTCATGCAGAGAGGGAGACGTTCTATTTTTCTCCTCACGCACAGGATATTCTGCATTGGTTTTTCCTCATGCAGGGAGCGGGTGAGATCTTGGCTTCCACTCAGGAATTTCGGGTGCAAGAGACATTCATGCTCGGGGCTGTGTGCCTGTGTGTTTCACACCAGTTTCGGTGGTATGTATACATCACCTTGTCAATTGTGGCCATGCATATTGTCCACTATGGTCTGCGGTTTTTTTTTCCCTTCGGTCCATGCCAAAAGTATCGTTTCTCTCCACTGTCGGACTGTGTAATTTTTCCTCTATTTCGTTGTGAGACCGGGGCTATTGTTTCCCCACGTTGGTCGATTGTGCTGCCTTATGTCTTGGGGCCTTGCATGTGTGCTTCCCCTATCCAGGTTGAGAATTGGACCTTTTCATTCCCATGTGGGATTTGCTTTGTCTTCAGCGATTGCATTGAGGATCTGCATGCTATTTATTATCCATTGTGGACTGTGGTTTGTTGCCATCATTCATTGTGGGGTTATGGTTGTTGATGCACCCTGGTTTTGGGTGGCTGTTGAGTTGTTTTGGCCATGCTAGGGCCAAGAACAACTCTGAGTTGTCTTGTGGCTTTAGCTGTGTTCATCATGTGGCGAGGATTGTCAACCGATCATGTTGCTTTCTTCACAGGGATATGAAGGGATTGTGTTGCTGCGGTATGTAGTGGGTGGTCTTTGGACTGTTGTGAGTATGATTAGAGGCTGGGTATGCTTGAGAAGGCTGGTGTTGTGGTCATCAGCTTAGCATTAGCCTTTCCTATCTCTTTGATGACCTGGTAAATCCCAACTATGTTGGTTTGTTGCTTTGTGAACCTTCGCTATGTGTAAGCCTGCATTAACCCTTATTCCTTGAGGAATCATGCGCATCTCGAGGGTGGTAGTGTTGCTGAGAGATTGATGAGCATGCTGGCCTATGGATGGGTGGAATGTTGCAGCAACGTAGCTAGTTGCAGATGATTTCTTCATCAAAAGATAAGTACTGCTGCTATTTCATCTCTACAAATTATGTCTTCTGATTGAATTATGATGAACATGTGAATGCTGGATTGTATATGTTTGCTTCCACTATATGATTGACGAACTATACATCCTTATATGATGTTGAATAACTGTGTATTCTTGCATGATCTATGCATCTTAGTATGCATTTGTATGTTGATGAATTATGTATCTCTGTATGATGGATTATGCATCTTAGTATGCATTGTGTTTAAGTTTTTAATTTCAACATTTAATCCTTATTCGTGTTCATGGGGCTGTTTGCCCGTTTGTGGTGTTTGGTGTTCATCGCGTCCTCTTCGCCGGTCGAAGGGTCAGGGACATGACAGTAGTGGTAAGCACTGTTGTAATAATTTCTATATCTTCTTCATTGCATCTAGCTACTCATACTCAGATGAGGATTGCAGTGGAGTGTATCGAGGGTGTAGTATTTTACTGGTGCTCGGGTATGATCCTAATTATGAGGAAGCAACTCTCTGACTACAAGAGAGGATGTAGGAATAAATTTGGATACTCCAATATATTAGTGGCATTCCTCTTTGAGAGAGTTCCTGTTATTACCCCCCGTAGTGGCACTACCACCATCTTCCCCTTGCCAGCCTAGACTGACCAAATGGGGAGAGGTATTCCTCCATCAAGGTGGTGGAGGATCTGTTCAGAGTGTCTATGACAATGACTTTTATCTATTGTGGGAGTGACAAGTACCATTTCTCGAGTAGTTTCCATACACCAGACTAGACCTTCGAGGTGATAATGATCTAGTCCTGTCGCCAGGGGAGGCATGGGGAGAGCTAGGTATTTTTATCGTTTTATATTCTTTGAATTTTATGAATTTTAATCATAAAGTTATATACATATGTATAATAGTTTTAATCCATTTTTAAATGTTGAAATGCAGATATTGGACCTGTACATCCCGATGGGAACGCTAGAAATTTTGTATGGCCCACATAGGGTGGGGACCAATGTATCATTCCAGTTCTCGAGGGGAATCTAGCCAAGCTAGCCCAAGGGGTCCCTAATATGCGAATGGAGAGGATTCCCGTTATGATGTAGTATTTTTTAGTAGGGATTTCAACCACCTCGATATGCTTACTCAGGTGAGTAGCCAAGGCTGTGTTACATTACAGACATGTGTCTCAAATGTAACTTTTATGCTTATTTTACCAAATATGTGTTAAATTCCAATCTAGAATGTAATTTGCATAAGCATCAGTAATTGTATTTTCATTTCTTGGAATGTAATTAAATGAAATATAATTGAAATTTCTTTCAATTAATCTAACCTGCACAAACTGACATAACAAAGTAGGGTTTCACACCTGATAGTCCCCATTGAGTTGGCAAACCACAAGTTGAGAATCAAGTCTCATCTCCAATCGAGAAATGCCATGTGACCTAGGGTCCCATAGCAGCTCAATGAAATCCATGTACTCAGCCACATTATTAATAGCAAGACCTAAGGAAGCACCTCTAGAGGGAACTATATGTCCTGAGGGTGAATAAATGACCCAAGCGGCTGAATCTAAGTTATAAGTATGGCGACTAGCGTTATTTGGAAAACCTACAAACCACTCAACTGACACTTGTAACAACCAACAGATTGTATAAGAAACACTAACCAACTAACTATTGTACATAAAATACATACAATAAAAATATAAGAAAAAGAACAAAGCCTAGGAATAGTACTTATTCAAGTAGAGTCCATTTCTAGGCTCAAGCAACTTATTTCCATCAAAATCAGTTAATTCATACACCCCTTTGACACCTTTGACATGACGTAGGGACCTAACCACATGGACTTGAATTTTCCTGCCCCAAGGGGTTCTTTGTCTTGATCCTAGAGCAAGACAAGTTCCCCTTCAGAAAAAACCCTTGGCTTGACAACTTTGCCATACTAGTTTTTAACCCTATTCTTATGAGCCTCATTTGACGTCAACGCATCTATATGTCGTTCAACTAACTCTTGTAAGTTCAATAAACATTCTTATTGTTCCATGGTGTCAGGGAGTGTTAGCACCCCGTAATTTTCCTATGGTTGATGTAGGAAGTCACAGGGGTAACCATTTCAACCAATATTTAGACCGCCCTCTAGCCAATGTAGTTGGAGAGGGCTCTCTCTTGTCATAGTAACCATTACATACACATGTATCTTTAATGAGCATGCATAAGACTAGATTTCTGCTAGTAACAAGTCAGTTACAAAATAAAACAAGATGGAAAGACAAAAGAAATCCAAACCATTGGGTGATCGAGTTAAAGTCTCAAACATTCAAGTATATTACACCATATAATGAAAATGGTTTTGTCTTTGGCTATATGAGACAAAGTAAGAACAAAGTTCAACAAAATGTCTTTAAAGCAATGGAAAGCAGAAAAAGGAAAGAGCACGGTGCAACACAGAAGCGTCTATTAAGGGAGAATCTCTGAGAGCACCTTTAGTGGAAAATGACAAAGGGAGAAAGCTAAAATGGAGCACCTATCGATGGATGAATTCCATAGCATCTATCATATTCACATTACAAACACTATTTTTGATGTAGGAGGGCTTAACAGAGAGCGAATTCCTGCATACTAATCTAGAAATGTATTGGCAGAATAACACACATGAAAATGAAATAAATAGAGAAATCACACACTGAATGTAAGCACCATGATGAATCTCATAAACACAGAGAAATATAATCATTACACACTCCCAAAAATGTTGCAGAGCTACAAAAACTGGCTCTGAGGCCTCAAAAATGTAAATCATTCCAACCTCCATCCTCCTCAAGGGAGGTTTTATTTATAATGCCATAGATCATGGGACCAACCCCAAACAGAGCCCAATTCTATTACAATGTGGGAATCAAATCTGCTAGATGCCATTAGATGGCAGATTTATCATTATCACGAACAAAATAGGAAAATATGCGGTGATGCACGTGTTTAATCAGAACAACAAATATGGCATTCGAAACTTAGGTTTGCTGGTTTAAAATGATGTTTCGGAGCACTCCCAATGGTTTGGTGCTGAATCAGCTTCAAATTTTTATTAAGCAGTAGAGGTGAAATATTCTTTCGTCATTTGAAACACTATTTGTTACACAGTTCCCTCCTAGTCTTCATCATTTCACCTCTTTCTGGGGAGGGATTGCTGAAAAATAGGCTTCAGATACGCATCTACATATCTCAAATGATGACACTTGTGTAAAAAATGAGAGAGTTATTTTTAATTTACCATGTTACTGACAAAACCCATGTTCCCATTTGGAAATCATTACTTTCTAGTTCTTCAGGATATTATCTTGAATTTCATGCCTCAGCCGGATTTGCAAAAATCAGTAAATTCCCCCATTGAATATGGATTCGATTCTCCTAAAACATAGCACTTGTGTAAATGTAATGTCACCAAAAATGGAAAAAAAAATTATAGGCTAGTGAAAAACTACCCAAGGGGCTCATTATTACTTGCGTGGAATTACATGCGCTACTTAAACTTTTGATCTCTTCAAAAACTGCTCATACTGTCTTAATAACATATTATCCATTCCGTGATTATTTGTTCCTTTACTTCTTATGTCTTAATTATGTTATTTAAACTATTTGTACATCTTAGTTATTACTATCGGTGAATTAATGAATTGTATAGTTCAATTTTTTACTCCCGCACATGTGTACTTTGTTTATTTAATGAAAACTAACTTAACTTTGTTGATGGGAATAAAGTGGTGGAGTGGTGGGACTAGTGCTCCCATGATGATCTGAGAGGTAAGGTATTTCTTGGTTACGCAAGCTTACTTAGTTCAATCGAACTAAGGCACCCCTCTTTTACTTATGCAGTTTATTACTTGCAATGGGATCAGATGTAAAGTGTGATGAGAGCCTTGGTCGTCGATAACCTGCTGCTAATTATTGCATTGCCTATCGACTTGGTTTTGAAACTTGGTAAGTGTCGTCATTGTCAATTTAGCCGTTTTGGCTAAATTTCCTAAGTATTAATTTCTTCATTCTAGTTTTAAATTAGTTATCATGTATGTCATTAATGTCTCGTTCATGCTATGTATATTTTTACTATATTCATTAACTTCTCTTATGTTCTTTTATTAACAGGTTATTATATTGGTTTGAGAGCAAAGCTTTTGATTTTATTGTTAAAGAGGTTATCATGGCATACTTTGTATGCCTTGGTGCTTAATCCTAAACACTTTGTGACTAAGTTATTAAAACCCTAATCTCTAAACCTATGGACTAAACCTTATCTACATACCTAAGCAAGGGTTATTAACTTTGGACTAGTGCATCCTAAAGGACTAAGTATTATTGTAATACTATCATAGTCCAAGCTTTGTATTATGTTAACATTGATGTTCAAAGTTTGTGGTGAGATTATATATGGTATAAACCATACGTTCCAGGGTTTAAGCGTTGGTATGGAGGGTGGTAATAATCGAAAACTTGCAGCAAGGCATGACTATGGAAGTGGGTTTGATAAAACTTAATGGACTCCATCCTGGTGCATTTAATGGTTACTGAAAAGTGTGACAGCCTTCCCTTAGGCTTAGATCACGATGGATGTACATTGCACTATCAATTGGGGTTTCGTCTTCTTTTCATCTCTACATAGAGGGATGGCCATGGAGGCAACCTCCAGTTTGTGAGGTATGCTTGCATGAATTTATAAGCCTACACATTAGTTTGGTTTACAGTTTAAAAGGATGGCATACTCCTCATCCCCATTTCGTTGTTGCTTGTAGGTGCTGAAATGAATGGAGGAGCAGCGTGTCTACAACACTGTTGGCTCCAAGCATTGCATTCATGGCCATCATAAGCCTACTAATTCAAGCTTATGCTTGTCACATTTCAATCCTGTGGCAGAGCTATGTTTTGACTGGTTGTTTGGTTGGGGTTTGATGCAATAGAAAAATTGATTTTTCCTTCGAACTTTGAATACAGACTTGGTTATTTTTAAAGTGGAGGCATTATTCCATCAATTGATTCTTAGTCCATTCAACTCTATGTAATTTTGTTTCAGTTATGTCAATCGTTAATGTTTTGGGTTTTGGGATTTTATAGCCATGGGCTGCACCATTACAAGCAATGGTGCCATATCCCATTGGCACGCCTATTTAAAACCTTGTCCTCGGCCTTTAATGGTGACTCTGTACAGACCTTGGGATATCTGTGTAAGTAGATATAAGCGTTTTTTTAATAAATTGCAATGGTTTACTTCATAGATGGTGTATGTGATTTCCTCCTATGTTTTTATTTAGCTTTGTATTTAAATATGTTTGGGTTTTAAAAAAAATAGAGGCATATGCCTTATCAGATGCTTTGTGTGTAATCACTATTGATTAGTTTGGTTAATGTATTATCTTGACAACATGGGAAAAGGCCATGCCGTCATTGGCATGAGCCTTTCCCATAGTGCTGTGATAGCTTAGTGTAGGGTTTAAAAATGGTAGAGACTGTGTATTGGATTTAGAATTTGGCCGAGGACGTGACTTATGTGGGAAATGTGCAATAGTGGTTTTCGTGGAGGCCAGGGTATGCAAACCCTTGATGGCACTTGTTTTTTTTAAAGTAATTGGACTCCATATTATAATTTAAAGGGTTTATTTTAAAACCACAACTGTTCTAAAGGAAAGTATCCTATGGATAGGGTTTAAGAGGCCATCAACGTACTGGGGTTGAAAGAGAGATGCAAATGGTTCTGCAAACATATATAAGCAATATCAGAGATTGGAATGGTTCATACCTTATCTAAATGAAGGTTGATCCAAGTAGCCCTTCAATCCTGTTCTTGCTCCTCTCACTCCTCTTGCTCCAAGAGACCTGCAAAACGAATTATACCTTCCTCAAACCAATATGACCACATATAAAGTAATGATAATCAAATAAACATGAAATAATAATCTGATTAACATCATAATATGATCACAAAAAGAGATTCAATCACACGTTGAACAATGATTTGGGAAGAAGAAGGACATCACATCTTTATTAATATTGAAAACAAGTACAAATATACCTTCTCTCCAAGTTTGGCACCTCATGAAACTTTGATCTTGTTCTGTTGCTTCTCTTCTCCAAGGAACTCAACCTCCAAGATCTGCAACACAAGGAGAATGCTTCTAGGGAAAAGATGTTGGAAAAGAAAGCTCCAATTCCTCCAGCATAACATTGAAAAGATTCAAGTCTCCTCTCATGGAACTCCCTACCTCTATTTATATGCTTAATGAAGAGTTAGGGTCAAAGACAAAGTAGTTACAGCTGAAGGAGTCAGTTGCATAACTACCTAAACTATCCTAATTTTAGAATACTTATTTTTTTTACATTTTCAGGAGGTGTACACAGGTTGCAGAGACAACAGTCGAGTGCACAAGGAGGTATACATGGATTGTAGTGCATAAATTCATGTATTTAATGCGTACGCGGGTTTCCTTAAGGAAACTCACGTACACATAAAAAAACTCATTTTTAGGATATTTTTGGGAATTTTGTGCAGCTTGGGCAATAGCAAAATGATGATGCTACTATTGGCCGAAGGTCTTCAATCCAAACCTCCCAAAAAAGGTATGAATCCTAACCATGCGAATAAAAGAGTTGAAGTCAAACATGGAGGAAACCATTTGATTACCGGTCAATAATGAGAACCATTAACAAACACGAGGGAAACCACCATTAATGAAAATGGTCCCCAAGGTACCTAGTACATTCTAACAAGTGTGAATACAAGGACTTGAAGTCGAAAACTTGAAGAATCCATCGAGTACGATACATTAAGGTATTCCCACTACCCAATAGCAAGGGAAATTTCCACTGATGACTACAATCCCCCAGGTACTATCATAAAACTCTAAATCTCATCCCCAAGATGTGTTGCAGTCAATAGGAAGAGATCCATTGGAAGGAAGGGATTAAGGCATCCTTCATCATACAACATGAGGTAAGTTAGAGACTAATTTAATTTGGAATTGGTACTGAATTTCATGACAATGATCGCCAAAGACATTATGTAATAAACTGATACCAGGGAATGACCGACTCAAAAGGTCAATGCAATTGTAGAATGGACAACAAAGGTTTAATCCTTGAATAGTGAGCATGACGAAAAAATTTAATTAGACAGCTTATGACACAAAAAGGACAAACAAAACAAATATGCAATGTAGGAGACATTTACAAATCCCCCATATAATTGGAAAAGAAACCAATCGAAGGAGTAAGAAACTCTGAATCGGGATAAGGTCAAAATACTAGGACCCAACTGTTGATAGACTCAAAACTGGTGCTTTGTTCAAAGAAACAAGACTTGCTAACATGATGTAAAAAACATGTGAATGAACTTACCTTCCCCTCTTTCTTGTAAAGGTTTAACGAGTCCAAGAAAGAAAACTCAGGACCATCTTCATTTTTGGCAAGCTCAAAGAAGAGACAGAAGAATGCTTGATAAATCACTGATTCGTGGATTTTATGAGCCCGAACTAGTACATGCTTGACGGTGTTTTCATAGTTTAGAGAGTCTGAAAAATCCAAAGAAGAATCCAAGGGGGTTCTTTTTCGTACAATTTTGTCTCCTGAAGCCGAAAAAGTATAAAACATACCAAAGAATAACTCTCTTAACTTTCGAAGAAGAAAAGGTGCATCTTTTTTGTACTTATTCAGGAAGGTCTGAAAAAGGTTAAATTACCAGCTACCCAATGCTCCTTCAAAAGAAGCATATAGCCTGAGTTTTACGAGTGTAAAGGAAGGAAAGATCACTCGAAAAGATCCATTTGATTACGAGAAATGGGGCTTACAACAGTAAACTCGATGCTTTGTTCTTTAGGGCTTAACTAGCATGACAAAGACATAAAGTACCCTTGGAATCTTTTTCATGTTTAGGTCTAGAGCATGAAAAAGAGAAAACTAAGCTTAGACCTGGGGTTCCCTTTCCGTAAATTTAGTCCCTCGGCTCGAGAAAAGTGATAAACATATGCCTGAGAATACTCTTCTCAATTCCGAAGAAAAGAGAGTGTTCCTTTCTCGTATTATTCCACATGGTCTGAGAAAGTGATAACCTACCACCAATGTGGATTCCCATTCACATATTCTTAATGAGCATGAATGGACAAGTTTACTTGGCAGTGAAGTCCATTTTTAGGAGTCAAACCTGGGCCTAAAGAAACTCAATATCTTTCCCGTGAAGTTTTACAAGTTTGGAAAAGTCAACTCGCGACCTCCTTACTATTTTTAATGAGCTTGAAGGAGAGTAAAAAGAATGCTCTAAATGCGAGGAGACAAGTGTCAAGGGCAAGCAAAGGTAGTTCCAAGCACGAGGAACAAACCTATCCATAATGCAAGGAACATGAGCAAGGTAAAGACACTCAGGGAACATCTCCACTAGGTAAAGGGTGTCAAGTTACAAAGGCAAAATGATACAAGGATGAACAATGATGAGAACAAAGATGAGGGCTTATACAATGATCTAAAAGCATGGAATCCAACATCAGGCTCAAAAGCGCGAGCAAGGCACGTGGAAATGAAGTTAGAGCTTGAACAACAAGACAAGGGTAGTAAATAGTTGTGAATCCAACTAAAAATCCTGACTCCAAGAAACAACAACATCATAATCATATTCAGAAGAAAACATCCAATGCAGGTCACTTTAGCAAAAACACATGTGACTTTGCTATCTTCTACAAAAGGGAAAGTCAAGGAAGAATCGACTGAAGTGGATTCTATAGCACCAAGGCTCAAAGGTTTATAATCAGTAAGATCAACCTCAGAAGGAGAAAAAAAATCAACAAGGGATATAGAGCCTGTAGGAACAAACTCAATATCACGAGATTTGAAAAAATCATAAGAAAAATCAAACTCATCAGCATTATTAACTTTATGTTCAAAGGAAGAGTCGAAAGACTCAAAAATACCAACATAAGAAGAAAGGTCATGCTTACTAGGAAAATCAGGGTTAGCATTAGTCACAACTGAACCAACATCCAATAGAAGATTAGACTATATCAAAGACTCTATGGAGACTCCATCCGAAGGAAGGAGATCATCCGAGATAGGACACATGTCTAAACTTTCAAATGGATCGACAGAGTGGAGAGAAGGCTCCACAGTCTATATAAGATGACTCACCTAGCCAACTGCTGGGACCAAATCTCGAGAAGGTAAGAATGAAAATAGAGGCTGCTTCTCAGTAGCAATTGAATGCAAAGGAAATGAGGGCACATATATAGCTCACCTGTAGTGGGGTAGTGTCTATAGAAACACTGGTAATCGATAAAGGAAAGACCTGGTCTCTAGTTGGATCAGGAGACAGATCAAGAAAATCGAATTGATCGATAGTGAAAATTTCTTCGCCATGATTAAAGTACATCACATGAAAGAATGTTGACACCATATCTTGCATGGCATAGACATAATCACGTCCAAGGAGCATATTGAAGTCCAAGGGGTCTTATACCACCATGAAGTCAACTAAGACGGTCTTCCCACCCAAATTAACAGGTGGTTGAGTGAGAATTCCCAATGCTATACTAGTTCTTCTATCAAACGCCAATAACTGAATAGAAGCCGACAAAACGCTTGGAGATCCCATTCCTCACCAATAATGAGTAGACAAGATACTAACTGAGGCTCTGTCATCAACAATACAATGAGAACTCATGTATTATTCAACCTTGACCTTTATTTGGAAAGGTGCATCAGAAGGAAGGCACGGCTCAACTAGGCTATCCTAATCAAACGAATCAATCCAAGAGCTTGGTGGGGGCTCATCCGAAGTGAGTTTAGTGTCCCCTTGTTCAGTAAGTTCTGAACTGGCAGTGAAGAAAATGTGACTAGAAGACACTTCACTCTCCAAAGGATGAGTGGGATTGATCAACAATGGAATCGATTAAACCGATTCATGAAAGTCACTCTCTGAAGGGACAGTGGGATTGACCAAAGATGACATTGGTTCAATCACATCAGGATCACTATTTGAAATAAGACTGGGATCGACCAAAGCTGATATAGGTTTGACCACTTGATCAACCAAAGGTTGAGTAGGTTGTTGAGAAACTATAGGTTGTTCACGAGAAGGAAATTATTGAGTCTTGTACCACCCTCTTTGAACCTCTACAATAGTAGGGAACTGGTGAGTAAGATGATTTCCCTTGCATAGCTTACAAGGGAACTTAATTTTGCACTTCGAATGACCAGTTTTCTCAATTGTGTCAACATGACTAGTAGTGGATGATTGTTTGCTCTCAGCATGACTTAGCGAGGCTGATATTTTTCCCCCAGCATGACCACCAGAGGCTAGGTGATTGGTTCCAACCTGACTAAGAGAGGCTGGTTGTTGAAAAACTTCTAAATGATCAAAAATACGATGACCATGAAACCAAAATCTTTGCACCTCCGAGATATAAGGGCATTTATAAGTAAGGTGGTCTCCCTCACAAAGCTTACAAGGAAACTTGGGCTTGTGTTTTTAATGGGTATTCTTTTCAACAGTGTCAACATGACTCACATTGGCTGACAGATTATCTCCAGCATGAACCACAGAGGCTAAGAGACTGCCCCCATCATGACTCGTAAAAGCTGAAATACTAGGATCAACATGCTTTGCAGTAGTTGAGTGTGTGCCCCCAGCATGAACCACAGAGGATGGGTGGATGGATCCAACATGACTTGCAGAGGTTGGATGGGGAGGTTCAACTTGAACATCATAGGTTGAATGGGTGCCCTCAGCATGAACTATAGAGGCTGAGTGACTGGATCCGACATGACCTAGAAAGGTTATAAGGATCCCATCAGCATGATTGACATAGGTTGGATGGTGAATATCAAATTGACTTATAGAGGTTGAGTGCTTAGATCCAACATGACTTGCAGAGGTTTGATGGGTGCCCCTAGCATGAATTACAGAGGCTGGGTGGTGAGGTTCAACTTGACTTGTAGAGGTTGAACGGGTGCCCCCTTTCTTATGTGTCTTCTTCCTATTCCTCCTTCTTTTACTCCTTTTAGACTGTCTGTTACTAGTATTAGTACTTTCACCGCATGAGGTAGAAGGAGAAGGAGAATCAACTAAAGGTGAAGGGTAAGTAGTTTTTGATTCCCTTTATATAAGGAACTTACTTGATTAGCATCAGGAGCATTCTGCACAGTTGGAGTGGAAAAAAACCACATTGGTATCCCTACGGTGAATCCAGGTAGATTCAGGGTGGCAATCAAAGGAACACCAACATTCCCTATGAGAGGAATAGTACAATAAGTTCCCAGCATGGGGATCTCTTGGTTGGTGTTCGAAGGGGTGTTAGCCATATTTTCAAACTAGGAGACAAATTATGAGGTTGAAAGGAAACCAAAATTATAAAGCACACACCTAAAGGCACACTAAGTACAGACAAACCACACAGCACTCACTAAAAATTCCTAAAGCCAAACAGATAAACAGGTATAACATATGCTTTCCAAAATAAAGCTAATATAAATTTACTTGGCGTCCCTATAGATGTTCTTAGGCACAAGTAGAGGAATCACCCACTGCCCTCCCACACCTTCTACTGGGGTTACCTTCCAAGCCCGTCCAAGGTCAAACAAAAATAGCCTTCTGGTGTACCTGTGTATGAACCCTAGATGTCAAAGAGACTAAAGGTTACCTTAACTATATTGAAAATATGGGGGAATAGTTGCAAGCTTGGTTCGTACGCATGGGAAGGGTAGCAAAGCCTGAAATCCTATCTAAGACAGAATCCCCAGATGCACAAAAACTTTGGTCTACCCTTTGACAAGGAATCAAAGGGTTATCTCCTCAGTCCAAGCATCCATCTGGCCCTATACTTAACTGTTGTTTGAGGGGAGCTTCCCAGATACAATCAACATACAAAAGGGTTTACCAAGTGATTGGCCAACTACGTCTAAAATTTTAACACTTGTGGAGAGTTGAAACTCCCTAATCCACAATTCTAGCCTAAGCTAGTTGGTGTATGACCCTATAAAATAAAACTTACTTATAATTTTAAAATTATATCGTTTATTTTAAGGGATGTTTTTAGTCAGAGAGTAAATGGTGTGAAACTTACGTGGTGTTTTGACCCAAAGTTGAAACAAAATTACTAAGTAGAGAGAAATGAAATGCAAAAAGAAAAAACTATTCTCTTTTTCTTTTTAAAATAGAAACTTGAAAGCCACGAAAGATCAAATTCTTTTTATTTTTTCAAAAATACTGATATGCAGTGTATTAAAGACAAAACCCTAATCTACATGCATATTAAACAAGTATATGTTCTTTTTATTTTTCTTTTATAAATGCAAAATAAAAACTACCTACAAAGAAAAGTATGTAGATAACAAGAACAAAGCAAAATGATCTCTACTATACAACCACTAAACAGACTCTAGAATGCCCTAAAGTCAGTATAAACCCTACTCGGAAGGAAGGCTTGCATAAAAGACAAGTCAACTATTTTGGCATGGTGAACTTAACCAACAAAAGAAGAAGGAAACAAACACCAACAAGCTTCTGAACTCATACAAATATCACTAACAAAGGTTGACCAGAAACATAAGCCAAAAATCATGCCAAGCAAAGGGGGTGGGGTGAAAGAGAAAAGAGAAAACCCTAATGGTATAAAAAGGTTTATCACATAGATAAAGAACAACCAAAAGGGATGACACTAACGCCCTGGAGTCATGTACATGCAGAGGACACCAAAAGACGTACCAAACAGCCCACAACAACATAAAAAACCACAAAAGTGAGGAAAAACATTGTTTTAGGGGCACACGCGGGTTGTACTACTGACAGGTCGCATGTCATACGCAAGTTGATAGTATAGCAATTCGTGTGTACAAGCATATGTGGGTTGTAGTGCTGAGAAGTAGCATATAATATGTGGGTTGACAATATAGAAAATCACGTGTACCAAACCAGACACACGACTGTTCAGTATGCAACTTGTGTATGGGTGGAAAAAATTCTAAAAAAGATCAAAAACTACCTTAGGAAAACATGGGAAGTGTACTATCATACTTAGATGGTGTTACTAAATGGAAAGGACTTGAAAACAATGCAAAATACTAAAAGAAAGACAGAGAAACCACAAACAAATAAGGCTCCCCCCAGCAGAGTTGCTAGTTCTGTTGTAAAGGAAAGTATCCTATGGCTAGGGTTTAAGAGGCCATCAACGTACTAGGGTTGAAAGAGAGATGCAAATGGTTCTACAAGCATATATAAGCAATATTAGAGATTGGAATGGTTCATACATTAGCCAAAATAAGGTTGATCCAAGAAGCCCTTCAATCCTCTTCTTGCTCCTCTTGCTCCTCTTGCTCCAAGAGACCTGCAAAACAAATTATAGCTTCCTAAAACTAATATGACCACATATAAAGAAATGATAATCAAATAAACATGAAATAATGACCTGATTAACATCATAATATGATCATAAACAGAGATTCAATCACATGTTTCACAATTATTTGGGAAGAAGAAGGAAATCACATCTTTATTAATATTGAAAAAAAGTACAAATATACCTTCTCTCCAAGTTTGGCACCTCACAAAACCTTGATCTAGTTCTACTACATATCTTCTCCAAGGAACTCTGCCTCCAAGCTCTACAACACAACAAGAATGCTTCTAGGGAAAAGGTGTGGGAAAAGAGAGCTCCAATTCCTCTAGCATAACAACGCAAAGATTCAAGTCTCCTCTCATGGACCTCCCTACATCTATTTATATGCTTAATGAAGAGGTAGGGTCGAAGACAAAGTAGTTACAACTGAAGGAGTCAGTTTCATAACTACCCAAACTACCTGAATTTCAAAATACGTACTTTTTTGACAATTTCAGGAGGTGTACACAGGTTGAAGAGAAAATAGTCACCTACACTAGGAGGCATACGCGGGTTGTAGTGCAAAAAGTCGTGTATTTAAGGTGTACACGAGTATTATATAGATCAAGTCACGTACGCACGCAGCTTTCCTTAAGGAAACTCGCGTACACATCAAAAAACTCATTTTTAGGGTATTTTTGGGCATTTTCAGACTTTGGTGTCTTTTGGAAAGTTTTAGCTAACTAAAATATATTTCTAATGGTGTAGAGATGAGGTCAAACAGAGTTACAGAAATCAAGATATGGGTCCTCCAATATTGATGTGTTTTCAGTGACTTTGAGTGACTTTCATGAAGTGTTGTCATCGAAGTGTCGACATGCGACGAAATCATGGGAAAGTGGTCACAGGTAGAGATGTGTCCTTTTGATCTATAAAAACAGCCCCCATACAATTTTGTATAGTGTGGCGTATGTGAGAATCATTATAGGACATAGTTGACGTTGTATATATATATGTAGGGGTTGTTTATTATGGCTTTGCCTTGGGTCTTGACATCCATGGGAATTTATTTTGCAACCTATATTGGCAGTAGGGTTTTAATGCAATGTAATTCAATAAATAAATCAAACTGGTCTTGCATGCTGATAGGATTTGATTCCTGCTACTATTTACAATATATGTATTTATGTTATGATGTTGAGTTATGTAACTTGGTTTATGGATATTTATACACGAATATTATATGGGCTTTTTAAATATATAATGCATGTGATTTATGGTATTTTAATATAGATGTTAAGACTGTAGGTTTTAGGACAGAATCTTGATAAGGACCACAAGGATGGTCACGATATCCATTTGATTTAGTTATGTAAAGTATTTTGGTTTTATATGATTATATGAAGTAGACCTTGGAAGGTCTTTGATAACTTGTTTAGCTTGCATATTATATGAACTTGGTTCTTAGTAGATCTAAATTAAAATATAAACATGTATAGTTTAGCATAGATACTATTTTAATTAATTATTACTGAACTAGTTTATTTAAAATTCTAGGCCAAGCCTCTACTGACAAATCACATCTGTCAGGAGAGTATTAAATAGATATAACATAGTATAAACATAATACTAAAATCAACATCTAGTTAATACAGTAACATTTATGAAGGATACCACCCTGAACATAAATAACATATAATAAAACTTCTCCAGCATAAGATTAGTAAATTGTAATTACAAACACGAGCATTGTGTTAATCATAAAACTTAAACGTTAGGATTAGAAATTACATTGCAGCCATTACTTAATAGAAATAGTAATAAATATTTATGAAATAAAATAGAATAGGCTTTCCAAGGTTTCATACATGAATTCGAAGCTTTGTCAATGGTTGCACCTGCACACTTAAATAACCATCATTAACAATCCAATCCATATCTGACCTCTGTTTGATGACCAAATCACTTGGGAACTACCACGTTCCACCCAACCATGACTCAGAACCGTTCCTTTTTTAAATCTGTATCCCAGCAAGTTGAACTCCAACGTGTAAGTAGCTTAGAGCTCGTAAGGTAGGGTTTCCTATCTGGTAATCAGTTTTGAATCAATCCTCCTTCTATTTCAGGAGCAGTTCTCCAAGAAAATACTTATGAGCCAAAAACAGGAAGAATAATAAATCTCCTAGATAAAAATCAGAACCCCAAGCCTTTGCTTGGCTTGAGTCTTTATAGGCAAACTTTCCAGTCAAAGGGGCAGTTAAATCAAGAAATCCTTGATTTCTTGAATTAACCCTTTTAAATTTACTGGGGTAATTTTCAATTCTTAACCTAGGAACTTTTAGCTAGTTCCTAGTTAGTCTTTCATAGATATTTCACTATTTATTAAATAATAAATAATAATTGATGGAACTTCTCTTCTTTCTTTGTTCAATTATATAATTAATCCTAATTAATTCTTTATCAATACTATGTATAAAATACATAGTATTAAAATACTTGTTAACATTTGTCTTTGGGCATCATGTATCATGATCCCTAGACTTAACAAGGCTTCTTTATGAAGTTCAAGTAGATAGATGGCTTAGGTCTACTAGGCTAGGCAACTCTAAACATCCTTGCATGTTGGATTTCCCTTGTATAACATGGTAGCTCTTCAGTAATTTGATGAGAATACATAAATTTGAAATTTCATTTAATCACTTATAAATAAGTATGATGATGATCAATATTTTTCTCGATCCGTTCTCGCTCGGGAGTTATTAAATTATTTTCAGTAACCCCTAGCACTTACCAGAGCCCATACTCAATGCCTATAGCGGGGAGTTACAAACATAGTGCAATTCTAGAGCTTTCGCTCAACACTAAATGCTAGGATGTACTTGTACGATACACCTAGAGATACAATGGCCAAAGATCTGATGCTCCAAAGCTTATACTCAACATCAACATGGAATTGTATAGAGCTTATGCCCAACATTTCCAATTATATTTTCATGTGTTCTTGAGATTTACACTCAACACACATGTAAGTACTCATGTGCTCCAGAGCCTCTCACTCAACACAAATCATCTCATCTATCATGTGCTTCAGGGTCCACGCCCAACACAAAATATTTCATCAATCATGTGCTTTAGGGTTCACGCCCAACAAAAAACATATATATCATAAATAATTGGCTTGCGCCCAATATACAAAACAAATCATCATGTTCATATGCAGTGAAGTATTTGAACTATAAAATAAAACATCCATATAATCATCATGATGAATATTCTCATGCCTATAAATGGTAGGTCCAAAATTTGGGACATTACATCCCTCCCTGCTTAGTACAACACCGTCCCTGGTGTTCTAGGGACTCTGAATGATATCATGAAACAATGCGGGGTAAGCCTTTCTCATGGTGGCCGCATTCTCCCAGGTAGTCTCATATACCTAAAAGTGCTTCCAATGCACTTTCAATTGGACTACAGTGCGCTTTCGAAGCTGCACTTCTCTCTTGTCCAATATATGCAAATGCTTAGGGGGAAATTCCCCCTCAGGTTCCACCTATAAGAAGGACCAATTAATGACATTCTTAGTGTCATAAACATATATATTTAATAAATATGCATGGAAAACATTATGAGATCTTACGTGCGGAGGTAATGCTAATTCATAAGCCACTAGTCCTTTCTTCGCCAAAATTTCAAAAGATCCACAAAACCTAGGTGCTAACTTATAACACCTACCCAATCTCAACAATATCCATTTTGATTTCACTTTCAAGTAGACATGCTCACCCACTAGTGATAGTCATTATCTTTTCTTTTCTTATCTGCATAAATTTTCTGACAGTCTTTTTCCTCTTTAAGGTTTCCCTAGACCTTGGTAACTAACTATTCCAAGTCTAATAACAGGTCAGGCCCTAACATGAGTCGATCCATCGGACTATCCCAAGTAACTGAGGTCGTACACTTCTGTCCATAGAGTACCTTGAAAGGAATCAACTTGTCGGAAGTCTGATACCTGTTGTTATATGCAAACTTTACAAGGTGTAGATAATCCTCCCACTTTGTGGGGTTGTTCATGACATACATTCGAAGCATGTATTCAACAATTTGGTTTACTATTTCAGTCTTCCCATCCATCTGCATATGATAAGCAGTGCTAAAGTTTAGCTGCGTCTCTAATCCAGAGAATAAATATCTCCAAAATTTTCCTGTAAACTTAACATATTGATCTGAGATAATTGCTTTGGGTATCCCATGCAATCTGAATATCTCTTTCAGGAAGATATCAGCAATGTTCATGGCCTTGTAGGTTGATTTCACAGGGATGAAGTGTGCTGCCTTTGACATCTTTTCATTGACTACGAAGATGGAATCATTTTGCTTCTTTCTTTTCGGTAATCTAGTAATAAAATCCATATTGATAACCTCCCACTTCCATTTCAGAATGGGCAATGGCTATAGCAATCCTAAAGGATGTTGGTGCTCAGCTTTAACTAGCTGGAAATCCTGACATTTCGCAATAAACATTGCAATGTCAGCGTTTAACTTAGGCCAAAAAAAGTGTCTCTTGATGGCAGATATAATCTTTTGATATACCGGGTGCCCTGAGTAGGGTGCCATATGGAATTCTATGAGGATACTAGACTGAATTTCCTCTCCATCTGGAACATACAATCTGTCCTTGGACCATAGTAGTCTAGAGTCATCCACCTTGTATTCCTTTTTTTGTTGAAACAATTGGTCCTCTTGGACTTTCTTGAGGATTTCCACATAGAATGGGTAAACCTTGTTGGCCATTCTAATATTCTCATGAAAATCTGCATCAGTTTGAATCAGGGTTACCTCATATATCATATGAGTTCATTGACTCAAAGCATTGGCAACTTTGTTCCCTTTGCCCTTAATATGATTTAGTTCAAAGTGATACTCACTCAAGAAAGCCAGCCATCTAGCTTGCCTCGCATTTAGATCATGTTGATCGAATAAATACTTTAGACTCATATTGTCAGCCTTTAGAAGTAACTTCCTTCCCATGAGGTAGTGCCTCCACATCTTCAAAGTGTGGATAATGGCCACTAGCTCAAGAACGTGCATGGGATAATTCTACTCGTGCTCTTTTAATTTTTGCAATTCATAATAGATTGCATGATCGTTTTGCAAGAGGACTCCTCCAAGTCCCTCCTTGCTTGCATCCGTGCATACAACCAAATCCCCATAGGGATTCACAATCTACAACACTAGTGTGGTCATCAAAAGCTACTTAAGCTTTTGAAAACTTTCTTCACACTTGTCATCCCATAAGAACTTGTTCACTTTCTTCTGCAAAGCTGTCATGGGGCAAGCGATTATCAAGAAGTTCTCAATGAACTTTTGATAATACCCGGCTAAACCCGAAAAGGACCTAGTGTAAGCGACACTAGTAGGGGTAGGCCAGTCCTTTATGGCTCGAATTATTTCTAGGTCCATAGCTATTCTTGCCTTGGATATGATGTGACCTAGGTACTGTATTTGTGGTTTGTAAAAATCATATTTACTAAACTTAGCATAGAGTTGGTGTTCTCTCAACACTTGCAGTACTATGTGAAGGTGTTCTTCGTGTTCCTCTTTATTCTTGGAATAAACCAGAATGTCATCAATAAAGACTAGTACAAACTTATCTAGATATTTATTGAATATGATATTCATCATAAACATATATTTTGTGGGTGCATTGGTCAACTCAAATGACATCACTACAAACTCATAGTGTCTGTACCTCGTATGAAAAGCGGTCTTGGGAATATCTTCGTCTTGGATCCATACCTGATGGTACCTGGATCACAGGTCAATCCTCAAAAATATTTTGGCTCCTCCTACCTGATCAAACAAATCATCGATCCTAGGGAGAAGGTAATGGTTCTTTATAGTCATTTTTTTCAACTGATGGTAATCAATGCACATCCACATCGTACCATCCTTCTTCTTTACGAACAAAATTGGTGCTCCCCAAGGGGACACACTAGGTCAGATGTACCCTTTCTTTATCAACTCCTGCAACTGTAGTTTGACTTCCACCAATTCTGGTGCACTCATGTGGTAAGGGGCTTTGGAGGCCGGAACTGATCTTGGGGTAAGTTCAATTGAAAATTCAATCTCTCGTTTCAGAGTTAATGCGGGGATTTCCTCAGGAAACACATCCTTTAATTCTTCAAGAATGGGGAAGTCTTCTATGTGTTGTTCTCTATCTAACTCTACATCTTGGATGTTCACCGCAAACAACTTGCAACCCTTCCTAACACACTTCTTTGGTTGTAAGGGAGAGATTTGTCTTACAGAAACTTTCTTTGGGATGCCCTGAAACTTCACTTGGCTCCCTTGGATATCAGTACACAAGATAGACTTGTGTAGACAATTGATCATGACATGGTGTTGTTCTAACCAGTCCATGCTGATAAGAATATCGTACGATCCTAAAGGGACACCCTTAGGTAGGATGTTCAGGTTTACCTTAGTAAGGAAACCATTTAGGTTTACTTCACAATATTTAACAATTTCTTAAACCTTCGGTTTTGTACCGGTGGCTAACTGTAGTAGCCAAGGTTTATCATGCTTTACTTTGCCTAACTTGCATAAATACACAATCTTAGGTGCAACATAGCTCTGTCAAGCATCGGTATCAATAAGTATTGAAACAGAGGTGTTCAAGATCTTACCTTCGATCTCAATCATGGTAGCTTGATGGTCCACCTGTCGGCCATTTAATGCTGCATAGATTCACGAGGTTCCTGCTATATCCTCAATGGTAGGTTCTTATTGCAGGTTATGCAAGACTCTATTATTATTGTTCTTATAATCTCGGGCATAATGTGGCTCGTTACACTTCCAACACTTGATCGCTAAAGGGGTAGCATTGGCTCCACTCGCCACTTGCTTATTCCCATTAGGAGCTGGTACATAGGGCTTCATACCAATTTTGTTGAAGTTCTTGTTTGCTTGAAAGCTGTTATTTTTATTTCTATAAGGCTACAAGTTCGACCCAAGCTTGCATTTATCGTAAAAGTTTCTAGAATTTTCTCAGTTTCTGTTCTAGTTTTCTTTCCATAACCACCCATGCTCATAGCAGAGTCTGGCCTTGTGTGGTGTAGTATCCAACATCTTTGGCATGTCAAATTCAATCCTATCCTGAAAACTAGGAGGAAGACATCCTAGGAATTGCTAGATCTTCACCTTCTCTTCTTTGATATACGGCACATAATGCAGCGATCTAGGAATATGTTTATAAATCCATCCATAGTCATGGACCCCATGCGTAGTTCATGGAACTCTTTTACCTTTCAGTCAAAGAACCTTTCTGACATGTATTTTTCTTGGAAAATATTTCAAAATTTTTCGCAGCTTATTTCTCATAGCTCATCTTTCTTGGTGTGCTTTAAATCTCGCCACCATCTTGTTTCCTTACCATTCAGGTTGTAGATGGAAATCCTAGCTTGCATCACACTTGAATAGTTATGAACCTGGAAATACTTACTCATTCCCAGCAACCATTCTTGAGCCTTTTCTCCCATATTTACTTCAACTTCATAGGTCGGGGTTATTATTTTTCGATACTCCCCCTAAAGACTGCCATCATTTCTTTGCCTCCTTCTTCATTGAGAAAGTGAGTCATCACTAGCAGGACTGTGATGATCTCCTTTAGTTGCTTTAGGTGTACCTTCTTTTTCTTCTTCTCTTGGGTTGTTGTCCCACTCATGGTATGGTTCTCTTTTGGATCTGTTGGTGGACTGGGTAGGCTTACCTTGCGGACTCCCTCCCGTCATGTTATGCAATAATGCTTCATTTATAGCTTGTTTTTCCTTTCTTTCATTTAGATTGTATTCTCTGAAACTCTTCAGCTCAACTTGAAGACTGTGCACATTTTTCAGTACATCAGAGTTTATCTTACCACCAGATTCACTTTCAGAGTGGGGGTGGTCATTTCTTCATGCCGGCTGTTTTCTTCCTCAGTGTTCATAAACTGAACAATGTTGTAAAAAGTTTCCTATAACACAAAAAATTTTAAAAGCAGCAAAAATTTCTGTTAGTAACAAAAATTACTTATCATACATTATTTTCTCTGCCTAAATTCCTAGTGCACCCATAAGTCTCTCAGTATTGAAACTGGGCTCTAATATCACTTGTAATGTCCCAAGGGGCTCATTATTACTCATGCAGAATTACATGCGCTACTTAAACTTTCGATCTCTTCAGAAACTGCTCATACTGTCTTAATAATCTATTATCCATTCAGTGATTATTTGTTCATTTACTTCTTATGTATTAATTTTGTTATTTAAACTATTTGTACATCTTAGTTATTACTATCAGTGAATTAATGAATTGTATAGTTCATTGTTTTACTCCTACACATGTGTACTTTGTTAATTAAATGAAAACTAACTTAACTTTGTTGATGGGAATAAAGTGGTGGGACTAGTTCTCCCATGACGATCTAAGAGGTAAGGTATTTCTTGGTTACGCATGCTTACTTAGTTCAATCAAACTAAGAAACCTCTCTCTTTTACTTATGTAGTTTATTACTTGCGATGGGATCGGATGTAAAGTGTGTTAACAGCCTTGGTCATCGATAACCTGTTGCTAATTTTTACGTTGCCTATCGACTTGGTTTTAAAACTTGGTAAGTGTTCTTATCATCAATTTAGCTATTTTGGCTAAATTTCCTGTACATTAATTTCTTCATTGTGGTTTTAAATTCATTATCATGTATGTCATTAATGTCTCTTTCATGCTATGTATATTTTTACTATATTCATTAACTTCTCTTATGTTATTTTATTGACATGTTATTATATTAGTTTGAGAGAAGAGCTTTGGATTTTATTGTCATAGAGGTTATCATGGCATAATTTGTATGCCAGGGTTCTTAAGCCTAAACACTTAGTGACTAAGGTATTAAAAACCTAAGCTCTAAAGCTCTAGACTAAACCTTATCTACATACCTAAGCAAGGGTTCTTAACTTTGGACTAGTGCATCCTAAAGGACTAAGTATTATTGGAATACTATCATTGTGCAAGCTTTGTATTATGTTAATGTTGATGTTTAAATTCTGGGGTGACATGATACATGGTATAAACCATACATTCTAGGGTTTAATCATTGGTATGGAGGGTGGTAATAATTGATACCTTGAAACAAGGCATGACTATGGAAGTGGGTTGGATAAAATGTTAATGGACTCCATCCTGGTGCATTTAATTCTTGTTGAAAAGCGTGACAACCTTCCCTTAGGTTTGGCTCACGATGGATGTACATTGCACTATCTTTTGGGGTTTTCGTCATTTTGGCTCTACGCAGAGGGATGGCCATGGAGGCGACCTCCAGCTTATGAGGTATGCCCGCATGAATTTATAATCCTGCACATTAGTTTGGTTTACAGTTTAAAAGGATGGCATACTCCTCATCCCCATTTGGTTGTTCCTTGCAGGTGCCAAAAGGAATTGAGGAGCATCATGGCCATGAAACTGTTGGCTCCAAGCATTGCATTCATGGCCATGGTAAGCCTGCTAATTCAATCTTATGCTTGTCACCCTTCAATCCCGTGGTAGAGCTATGTTTCATCTCGTTGTTTGGTTGCAGTTTGATGCTATAGAAAAATTGATTTTGCCTTCAAGATTTGAATACGGACTTGGTTATTTTTAAAATGGAGGCGTTATGTTGTGACTTGAATCTTAGGCTATTCGGCTCTTTGTAATTTTGTTTCAATTATGTAAGTCGTTAATGTTTTGGGTTTTGGGATTTTATAGCCATGGGTTGCACCATTGCAAGCAATGGTGCCATAGCCCATTGGCACGCCTATGTAAAACCTTGTCCTTGGCCTTTAATGGCGACTATGTACAGACATTGGGATATCAGTGTAAGTAGATATACATGTTGGTTTTGTAAATTGTAATGGTTTACTTCATAGATGGTGTATGCAATTTCCTCCTGCGTTTTTATTTAGCTCTGTATTTAAATAGGTTTGGGTTTAAAAAAAAGATAGAGGCATACGCCTTATCGGATGATCTATGTGTAGTCTCTATTGATTAGTTTGGTTAATGTACTATCTTGATAGTGTCGAAAAATTCCATGCGGTCAATGGCCTGAACCTTTCCCACAGTGCTGCGATATCTTAGCGTAGGGTTTAAAAATGGTAGAGACGGTGTATTGGATTTAGAATTTGGCTGAGGCCATGACTAATGTGAGCACTATGCAATAGTGGGTTTCATGGAGTCCAGGGTATGCAGACCCTCGATGGAACTTGTTGTTTTTAAATTAATTAGTCTCTGTATTATAATTTAAATTGTTTATTTAAAAACCAGAGCCGACATATGATTTTGTACAGTGTGGCCTGTGTGAGAACAATTATAGGAATTGGATGTCATTGGTATATATATATGTATCGGTTGTTTATTATGGCTTTGCCTTGGGTCTTGACATCCATGGGAATCGATTTCACTGCCTCTATTGGAAATAGGGTTTTAATGCAATGTAATGAAATGTAATTTGATAAATAAATCAAGTTGGGCTTGCATGCCCATAGGATTCGATTCCAGCTACTGTTTACAATATATGGATTTATGTTATGATGTTGAGTTATGTAACTTGGTTTATGGTTATGTATAGACAGATATTATATGGAATTTTTTAAATATATAATGCATGTGATTTATGGTATTTTAATATAGATGTTAAGATTGTAGATTTTAGGAGAGAGACTTGATAAGGACCACATGGATGGTCACGATATCCATCTGATTAAATTTAATATTTGATTCAGTTATGTAAAGTATCTTGGTTTTATATGATTATATGAATTAGACCTTGGAAGGTCTTTGATAACTTTTTTAGCTTGGTTATTATATGAAATTGGTTCTTAGTAGATCTAATTTAAAATATAAACATGTATAGTTTAGCATAGATAATATTTTAATTAATTATTACTGAACTAGTTTATTTAAAATTCTAGGGAAAGCATCTACTGACAAATGATATATGTGAGCAGAGTATTAAATACAGAGAACACAGTATAAACATAATACTAAAATCAACACCTACTTAATATAGTAACATTTATGAAGGACACCACCCTGAACATAAACAACATATAATAAAACTTCTCTAGCATAAGATTAGTAAATTGTAGTTACAAACCCTAGCAGTTTGTTAATCATAAAACTTAATCCTTAGGATTAGAGACTACATTGCAGCCATTACTTAATAGAAACAGTAATAAATATTTAGGAAATAAAATAGAATAGGATTTCTACGGTTTCATACTTGAATTTTAAGCTTTGTCAATGGCTGCACCTGCACACTTAAATAACCAGCATTAACAATTGAATGCATATCTGACCTCTATTTGATGACCAAATCACTTGCGAATTACTACCACGTTCCACCCAACCATGACCTGGAACTGTTCCTGGTTTAAATCTGGATCCCCCCGAGTTGGAATCCAACATGAAAGTAGCTTAGAGCTCCTAAGGTAGGGTTTCCTATCTGGTAATCAGTTCTAATTCAATCCTCCTTCAGTTTGAGGAGCAGTTCTCCAAGAAAACACTTGAGAGCCAAAAACATGCAACATAATAATTCTCTTAGTTAAAAAAATTAGAACCCTAGTCCTTTGCTTGGATTGAGTCTTTATAGGAAAAAATTTCTGTCAAAGGGGCAGTTAAATCAAGAAATCCTTGATTTCTTGATTTAACCCTTTTAAATTTGCTGGGGTAATTTTCAATTCTTAACCTAGGAACTTTTAACTAGTTCCTAGTTAGTCTTTCATAGATATTTCACTATTTATTAAATAATAAATAATAATTGATGGAGCTTCTCTTCTTTCTTTATTCAATTATATAATTAATCATAATTAAGTATTTATACATACTATGTATAAAATCCATAGTATTAAAATTCTTGTTAACATTTTCCTTTGGGAATCATGTATCATGATCCCTAGTCTTAAGGACTCTTCTTTATGAAGGTCAAGTAGACAGATGTCTTAGGTCTACTAGGCTAGGCAACTCTAAACATCCTTGCATGTTCGATTTCCCTCATATAACGTGGTAGCTCTTCAGTACTTTGATGAGAATATAGAAATTCAAAATTCCATTTAATCACTTATAAATAAGTATGATGATGATCAATATTTTTCTCAAGTCGTTTCGCTCGGAAGTTATTAAATTATTTCAGTAACCCCTAGCGCTTACTAGAGCCCATACTCAACGCCTATAGTAGGGAGTTACAAACATAGTGCAATTCAAGATCTTTTGCTCAACACTTGTTGACGGGCCAAAAAAGGCACAATTGTCAACCGAGAGGAAACCCGATCTGAAAGTTTTCAAAGATGCTCTCAGTCGTTAGGTAGCTGCCTCTGACGGGATTAAGGCTCCGTTGCCTTCCCTAAATTACTCCAGCTACAAGGAAAGACTCAAAAGGAAAAACTAAAGCTAATGCTTGTTAATTAAATCTATAGTATAACTATGAATATACACAGCAAACTGTTGAAGAAATTTGATGAATTAGTTTAGTGTATTTCACAACTAATAATTGGAATTAACCTAACTAAATAATTAATCTATGAATACAAGAATAAATAATTAGAAAAATATTAACAGATTCATTTAATTTACACAAGTTATACTATGAACATATGTACATTAATAACAAAAATTGATAGATAAATTATCAAAATATAAATGTGACACTCTGATTCAAAATATTTTTCTGTAAAATAAATGAAGAAAACTACTATTAACCTAACCTAATTGTCCTATCCTGATCAGGAGCATAGAAAGCATTAACCTGGAATTAAATTTGCAAATAATGCTACTGTGCTAAAAATACTGAAAATATTCAGAAGAAATTCATAAACTTAAACAAGATAACACAATGAGCAAGTATATCACACACATCATGATAAAAACACCAAATCTACTATGTGACATATATCAGCAAATTAAAACCAGCATAAGTCGACAGTTAAACATGATGCATTTTGCATAATTCATTAAATAAATGATGACAAAACATAAAGACTACAGAAACAAGTGACAAGATCAAACGATATCATAAATACATTTGCATAATAAAAATACTGTAAATATATATATAGATATCACCAGTCAAAAGTACTGTAACTGCCAACAACAAATTGTCTTAGGTCATAGGAAATGATTACAGTGATCTTTCCTTACCCCTTCCCCAACTATCGACCCCACATCAAGTAATACATGTCTCCTTTAAATACATTTAATCTCACATGGAGACAGTTCTATAAATCTGGAAACTACAAAATCAAAATCTTAACCAATTTCATTTAAAAATGACAAATGCAATCTGTCATTTTTCTACATGCATTATAATGTCTCAAAATTGGAAAGATTCGATTTATAGCACAAAATCACAAAATGATAAAGGCACTAACGATTTAATGACACCTGGGAAACAACAAAGCCAACCGATTTGTTCACGATTCCCCAGAGATCATCTTCAAAATGAGCGATCCAAGAAAAACGCATCAACCATATAACCTGCAGCACTACACATTAAAGAGAAATAATTAACACCTACGCAATAGCAAAATAAAATAAACTACATAATCCATCAATTAAATCCAACCAATAACTGTAACAAAACAACTTGATTATCACTTGATTATAAACTTCAAACCTGAAATATAATAGCGAGTGTGCCAAAAATATTACAATTTCAAAGGAGCATTAAACACCTGTATATCCACACCATTCATCGGATTCTATGAATGACCTTTGAATTGCATTAAATTAACCTGAGCATTAAGCTCACGCACTTTTTACTCACTCTTATGAATCTCGTTTTGCAGTTTTAGAACTCTCCGAATCAACCTATTTTTATGATTCTTTAGACGCAGCAGACCCTTATCGTCAGAATCATATTTCTCTTTCATCCTTGCATTCTCGAATTCCATAGCATCACGATGTGCTACCATTCCTATTATTTCTTCCTCCATCCTATGTATTTTATCCAACAAACAGTTTACAAATAACGGGTGAACCATTTCACCAATTTGATAGAAACCCGGTAAATTTGCTTCTGCAGACTTGTCCTTAGCTGGAGGATCGACCACAAGGTCAACCTGAAGAATCTTATCAGACACATGGGGACTATTATTTGCATGGTTCACGATAGGCTCATGATCAATGTCAAGGCCATCATTAAGTGAGACACGATTCTCTTCTTCATCATCTATCGCAGCTGTTTCAATGTCAATGCTTTTACTCACAGAAGACTTAACAGTGCTAACCTTGGCTAACATACTCCTTGTAAACCTGCCAGTAAACTTACCATTCAGACTTTTTCCCTTTTGTTTACAGGCATCGTCATTATGTTTTAGCGTCACAGGTGATAATTTTAAAGACTTCCTCATACGCTTAGAAGGAATAGGAGTACCAGGACTACACACAGGAGGGGGAGCAGGATCATTGCGGACGATGGGGCTTGCACAACCAACAGGATTTGACACAAGCTCATGCACAGGTGAAGCCGGAGCTTGACAAGGATCTTTATGTCTAACACATTCTTCAGGGTTATCGAATTGATAATGGCAGAATGACAAGAATCCATTTCGTTCAAGAAAATCATGCCATGACCGATTTTTCTTACTCAGCTCAATTTCTACCAATATCCTAACCAGGCCGTGATGAAACAAATTGTGACCGATGTTCTTCAACCCCTTTTTAATGGCCGAAGACATCTTTGTCAAACTATGAACTATATAATAGGGCAAATTCAAAGGAAAACCAAGAAAAACAACCAACAATAGAATGTGATAGACATAAGCTGAGGAAAGATGACCCTCACAAGTCACCTACCGGTGAATAACGTCTAGAACCGGTCGCCATTCCTTCTGGAAATAATTCCGTGATACACCAGTTCTGAAGGACACCTCCTGGAAAGGATTCTTCAACATCTGTCTTCGTTCCGTGACCTCCATCTGCTTGTACTTGAACTAGCGTTCACCTGTCAACGGCAAACCCGTAGCTAGAGAAACTAAGCCCTCATCGACCCTAAATTGGAGGTCGGCCACTTTAACCCTAGCATCGGACAACGAAAAAGCAAATAACGTGGTCACCTCAGGGTTTGAGTTTGTAAACTTGTGAATAAACGACAACCATCCAACCGCTTCAACCTTGGATAAGAGTTGAGGGTTTCCATCAAAGAGTTTCATGTCACTAGGTTCAACCCTAACCACCGGAGCCATAACTGCGAGCGCAAATGCACGCAATCGCACACATAAGGGATACCAAAAATTAAAACACAACAGTAAACTGGAGAGCGAGCACTCAGGATGCAGAACAAGCAGAAAACACAAGCAATGAAAGCCAACGCTCTCATAAACCAAATGCGCCATGAGAAAATCCAGACAAGACCCCTATAAACTCGGCATGGAGGAAGGATAATAATCATGCAGAGTGGTAATTAAGTGATAAAAGAAATGACGACGAAGACTCCAGACTAGACTTGTTTTGCCATTATTTATCCGGCCCGATCGACATACAATCACACCATAAATGAATCACAGGTGTTGAACAAATAGGTAGCCACGATGCTGAGCACGTAGTGGTAATTGATTGTCATTTACAGAGCTATGTACATGTAATGATATCGTATCTATCTACAATCAAATGGATCAAATGGCGACGCGAGTCAAAACAACGATAAGGGATGAACCTTAAGCATTTAAATGTCGACCTTACCCTATGATGGTTTAAATCTTCGAAGGTGGCAATCATATGGCACGACATCAAACCAACCCTAAACTTCACATGCAAAACTATAAATTAAGATATAGAGCATATTGTAAAGATTGGGATCAAATAATAAAGTTGGACTGCACATGATTCGGAAGTTAAACAACAAGCCTTGGAGATAAAATTTGCATGAACATTGATAAGGTACCAAACAATACCATAATCGATCTTCCAATTTCACAACCTTATTAAAACCACATAAACGCAAATAAAAATCTCAAGTAATAAGTGTTCTAATAAGGCTTATAATCAGGTTATAGTAAAAGGCATGGAAATAAAAAATGCTCACCCTAATCTGAAAGGTAAGCCAATTCAAAATAATAATTTCAATGTAATGATTTTTGCTGATAGTGCTGAATCCACTATTTTGAATTCAAAGACACACACTAGATAGTGCTGAATCCACTATTTTGAAAAAAGGTCTCAATTTTGCCATAGCCCCTAGAACCATCCCCGTCGAACCCATTATCTGCAACATTGAGGATAGCATCCAAAACTTGAACACCGTTCATCAAGAAACAATAAGACAGGAGTGTGCCCTAGTATTGAGAAAATCCAAGCCACCCAAACGCAACATTACAAGAGAAGAAGAACATGCCTTAAGAAACTTGAGGGCTAATGAAGACATAGTTATTCTTAGAGCAGACAAAGGTGGCGCCACTGTGATTTTAGATAGGGCAGACTACAATGCTAAAATGCTTGACCACCTCACCAATAGTGGAAGCTATAGGAAACTAAGTAGCAATCCCATTTCTAGAGTAATTAAAGAAGTCAAAAAAGTGATTATGAACTCCAATTTGGATGATCATTTGAAAAAACGCCTTATCCCCACCAGAGACATCACCCCCAGGATTTACAGCCTTCCCAAAATCCACAAAGAAGGAGTCCCGCTCCGTCCTATCGTCAACACTATAGGATCCCCCACCTATGAGCTTTCCAAACACTTAGCCAAAGTGTTAGGCCCCTTGGTCGGCAATACTGATTCCTTCATTAAGGACTCAAGCCATTTTGTCGAACTAATCAAAGATGAGAAACTAGAACCTAAGGACATGATTGTAAGCTTTGATGTGGTCTCACTCTTCACAAAGATTCCTTTAGAGGAAGCAATCCAGGCTATCAAGGATGCCACCAACCCCCACATAGCCAAGCTTACAGAAATCTACCTTAGATCAACCTTCTTCAGCTTCCAAGGTGAATTTTATGAGCAAACCACAGGTGTGGCTATGGGATCCCCCCTCTCACCCATTGTCGCTAACCTTTTTATGGAGAATTTTGAGAGAGAAGCCCTGGACTCCTATCCTTTAAAACCTTCAAGATGGAAAAGGTACGTGGACGAAACGAATGTGGTGTGGCCGCATGGTGAAGATGAACTCAGGAAGTTCCTAACACACCTGAATAGTATCTCCCCCAACATTAAATTCACAATGGAACTTGAGGGATACAGGAGCATCCCTTTTCTAGATGTCCTCCTTACGAGAAAAGAAGATGGCACTCTCGGACACGAGGTGTTCCGTAAAAAGACGCACATGGATAGCTACCTCCATGCAGACTCACACCACCATCCTTCCCAGAAGATAGGTGTTCTCAATACTCTGGCTGTAAGAGCCTCGAGGATCGCAGATTCGGAACATATTGAAAAAGAGAAAGACCACCTCAAAGAAGTCTTCACAAACATAGGTTACAAACCTAAGGTCATCACGAAGACCCTTAGCAAAACCCACAACAAGAACCTTACGGGTGCGAAAACCTATGAAAACAAGACCACGACCAACCCACGAGCTTACTTACCGTATATACAAGGTGTGACTGATAAGATCGCTAGAATTCTCAACAAGAACAACATCACGACTTCGTTTAAACCCCTAGAGACCATTAGGAATAGAATGAGATCAGTTAAAGATCCAGTTGATCATACACAATTCAGAGGGGTTTATAAGATCCCTTACTCGTGCAAGATCAGCTATATCGGTGAGACGGGACATTCTTTCCACACGCGGCTAAAAGAACATGGGGCAGACCTTAGAAAAGAACGTATCCGTTCCTCAGCCCTTACGGAACATGTAGCCAAAACCAAACATCACATTTTCTTGGAAGACACCATCATCCTCGCGAAAGAATACCACTATTTTAAAAGAAAATTTAGAGAGGCCTTAGAGATTACCAAACTCCCACACTACCTAAACAGGGATGGTGGCCTCGAGGTGAGCACTAGTTGGCTTCAACCTATTCTCAATCGGAAAGGCCACTATGTCCCTTAACCAGGTTCCTTCTGCCCTCATTTCCTCTTTCAAGCCCTTACCCCCCTCTTTCTCTTTTGTCCTCCTACCTTGTCCTTAGTTAAAACCTTAATCTAAAATAACCTAAAAATTAATTTTAAATTTGAAAGATCAAATTTGTTTCAGTTAAAAACTTTAGGGTTTTAATTATTTTAATATCAACCTTTTAACCTGTTATTTCTGTTCAATTCTTGAGGAATTTTGAATGAAATTGAATATAACCCTTTAACTTTTCAAGACCCCTCCTCCTCCGGAAATTAATCCAAAAGATTCTCCTTAATTGTAGACATACTAATATGCCTTAAGATTAAACTAAATTTGTTAATAATAGGATTAACTTCATTGACTTTAGGTTTCGAAATCTATTATCAGGTTTTTAAATTTGTTATTAATAATAATAAATTTAATAAACTTTAAGGTTTTAAATTTATTTTAGGTCTTTAATATAATAAATCCAAAAATCAAACTTAAAGAACATCTTAAAAAATTAAGTATAATTAAAATTCATTAAGATATTTAATTTATTATGAGGGTTTTTAAATTGTTAGTAATATTAATAAATTTCAAAACTTGAAGGTCTTTAGATTTATTATTAAGGTATTTAGACTTATCATTAAGATTTATAAAACTATTAGTAATAATAATAAAAGTTAAAACTTTGGGGTTTTAAAAGGTTATTTCAACCTTTAAAATCCTAATATTAAGTCACCTTTTAATGAAATTTAACTATAATTAATATTAAAATTCATTAATAATGACAAATTTATTAACCTTAAGGTTTTAATTTGTTATTAATAACATTATATTTAAAGACTTTAAGTTTTTATGTTTAATATCAAAGGTTTTTAAAATTGATATTAACGTTATTAATGATAATAAGTTTATATTTTTAGGGTTTTGATATTTTTGGGGCATTGGGTGCGTTTTTAAAACCAAACTTTAAGGTTTTAAAAATAACATTTTAATAACTTTAGGTTTTTAATTTGTTATTAATAAAAATAGATTTGAAAACTTAAGTTTTTAGGTTTAATTTCAAAGGTTTTTAAAAAATTATATTTTATTGGGGGTTTTTTAAAATATCATTTCAGAAAACTTTAGGGTTGGTAAGAATTGTAAGCAACATTTCTCCTTAAAATTTTTTATATTGTCTTAATTTAGCCACTAATAATAAAAATTTAATAATATAAACAATTTTTCCCATAAAATAGGTGGAGGTAAAAGTAAAATTAAAAATGAATTTCTAACCTAGCAAACCCTAGTCTCTGCGGCCGACCTACCGGTTCCAGTATTTAACTTTGGTTCTCACTCTCTCCACATTCGACTTGTCCTGATGATGGATCCTGATATGGATTCGAAACATCGACCTCATCATTTCGATACTGTGGTTTTTCCGAACTTTGATTCTCCAATAACCTATCACCACAGAAATTTGGCAACAGAGATGACCATTTACTAGAAGGTTATCCATGTCTCCCTCCAGTGTCTGCAACCTAAATGTGCTAGGACCAAGTTTTTCTACAATGATAAACAGTCCCAGCCACATGCATTGAAACTTAGTATGTTTTCCTCTGTCTTCGTGCTCTTTGTCCCACTTCAGCACTAGGTCACCTACTTCCAGATTCCTATTGGCTGCTTTTCAATGATTGAACCAGTGTTTCATTGTCTTCTGATGTTGGTCAAACTTCTTCTTGGCTAACTCTCTTTCTTCTTCCAGCTTAAGCAAGGTATTAATTATATGTTCCATGGCAGAACATGTTGTTTCTTGCACCGATTGGGAAAGCTGTAGAGAAGTTAAAAATAGATGAGGAGGTAGGATAGCTTCTTTACCGTATACCAAGAAAAAGGGAGAGTTACCTATGGCAGCCTTGGGAGTCACCCTGTGTCACATACCCCAATTTTGTAAAATAATGTTAATTTTTTTATTATATTCCTGAGACATTATGTTAAAATTAATGCTAAGTAGGAACTGATGACTCAGCAGAGTCAATAGAAGTGGAATGTAATTAAGAATATTTTATTATTAATAAATAAATTGTGGAGACAACAGCATGGGAGAGATGTTAAAAAGAGGTTACTGGTCAAACTGATCGATGGAACTAGATGGAGGGAAAAAGACAAGTGGTAGCATCCTCAAACACTTCCTAAGTTGCAGGTGGCAACTTCCCTATATTTGGGGTCATGATCCCCTAAGAAAGTGGGATCAGAGAAGGTGGCTCATTAAATGACAACTAACCCAAAAATACCTAGGCAATCTTTTAAAAGTACTCAATGAAGAGCGCTGAGGCTGCTCAGATATTTTCGAGAGAGAATTCATTCAAGTGAATGTTATTCAGGAAATTCATTGAGGAAAGAGGGTGTTATCTCTAGGGTTGTTCCTCATGCTTATTTTTAAATTTTTGATTTGGATTGGTTTTTGTTGTTTTAATTTCGATTTTGTTTTATGTTTTATGATTGATTGCTTGCCCTTATGATTCACTTGGTTACCTAAAATCATTAAAACTTCCATTCATCAACTAAGAACCCATGTATGTGCAAAAGAGTATGTGTTATAGGGTGAATTTTTACAAACTGGCATCATATTGTGAGCTGCCTGCATATTGATTTCTAATGGTAGAATGTCCACATGTCATTTATTGAAAGGTTTATGAATTATGTCATGAAATCTATAATGAATATAAGCCTTTATCATAGTTTTGAATATAAGTTTTGATCATAGACATTTGGCATTGTATATGTTTTTATATTCCTGATCATGAATTAATGAGTCATACAGCAGCAATAATGGAAGAACACAGGTTTTGTCATTTCAAAGTTAGAGCCATTCATGTAATGAATACTTTTGGTCATCGTGGCAAGACTATCCTAAGGGTATACAGCATGAAGGCTTTTATATTTTAGATGATTGATAGAGGTTCCTGGTTACAAGCAATGTTATGTAAGGATTCAGGAGGGTTAGGGTTTATTATTTGAACCCTAGGGCCTGTAAGTTCAGAACTGGAATACATTGTACATATACATGCTTACATTTTAGAGCAAGTAGTTTCAGCATTGTTTCTTCTAAGCACTAAGCTGCAGTATAAAATTCCCTGTTCAGAACAATGAAGTGAGAGGGCCTTGTTCATTTGAGTGTTTGTCAGATATTCCAGGGGTAAAAAGCTATCACTAGTTGTAAATCAAGTTTCATTAGTATTATTACTCCGGTGGTTTGCAGATTGTTACTTCCAGCAAAAGAATAGAGGTTATTCGTATTCCAGATGCTAACATAAACAAAAGGATTACCACACAGCCATATGCAGCAGAAGGTACATGTTTTTACCTGAGCCATTATTGGTATATACAGCCGCATTGAAATCCCTGTAGAATTTCAGATGTCAAAGGTAATTGAAGAGGAGGAGCTAGAGGTGCGTTTGGCTAAGGCCGAGCCAATCAACTGGACATCTTTGGAATATGACAAAAAGCAGGTTGTACCACAGAAATCAAATATTTCTACAGGTACAGAAATTCAGAAACCCACATACCCGTCGTCAAACACAAAAATTCACAGAGATTGGGATAAACTTGAAGCGCAAGTGAATAAAGAGGAGAAAGATGGAAGGTGATGCAGCTCTGAATAAAATTTTCTGGGACATTTACCAGGATGCAGACGAAGATACAAGGAGGGCTATGCAGAAATCCTTTATAGAGTCTAATGGCACCGTTCTCTCCACAAATTGGAAAGAAGTAGGTGCTAAGCATATTGATGGCAGCCCGCCCCAGGGCATGGAAATGAAGAAGTGAAATGTGGGTAGTCATACTGTCATTACCAAGTGGCGATTCCAAAACTCGGCGAGGGAAAAGATTCTCATAATTCATTGAACGTCTCCGGAAGTATTCGAGATGTGGGCTTGCCTTTGTTTGGAAACATTGCCATTTTGCTGTTAACATTATCCTGGGCATTGCATTGGTTATCTCGTTTGACAGCAATCAGACAGTCGTACAAATTGCGAAATCTGTAATGCTAATGTGTCTGCAAGAAGAAGAATTGAACTCTATGCTAGAGAGAAACTTACACTACCTTGATAGTCCTTGAACTTGAGTTTTCAGTTTGTCTATTTTCTAGTTCGGAGGTCTGTCAGCTTGCGATTTAGAGGGAATAAAGTGTTCATCACTATTAGCTCTTAGTTTGTTGAAACATTAAAAATAAGTTTTGAAGGATATTTCCTGTGTATTGCTTCTTATGGCAGATTGCTATTTTCATCATGACCCAGATATGTTCATCTTTGAGTCTTCGAGGTTCTGCATAAAATCAGTTGTTAGATTCTCAAGTTTGAGATCCTTGGTTGATAATGGATCGAAGGCTGAGAAGATTAAGAAGGTCCTGCGAATTGGCATCACATATAATCGCAAAATTAAGAGAGACAGTCTTAATTCAAGGAAATCCAATGGAAAGACTTGCAGCGTACATCGTGAAGGGTCTTGCTGCACGAATAGCATCTTCAGGGAAAAGGTGTAAAGCTTCAGGTTGTATGCACAGAAGCTGGGATGTTTGCATTGTGGGAGCGACATGTCTATGTTACACAAGAGGATTTTAAAATGGCTGCTGCGAAGGTTATGAAAAAGGAGACAGAGAAGAACATGTCACTGAGGTTTAAAGGCTCCATTTAGAGTTATAGTTTTCTTGTGAAACCAACTCTGTTTATTGACAGATGTCTCTCTTAGTATTCCACTTGTAGTCTTAAACTTTGTAAGGGATTAACTTCCCACTTTTGAAGGAAACTCGATCCTGAAATTTAGGATCTATTGTTAGAATATTTTTGTACAAGAGAGGTCCCAGCTAAGGGCTCGAGGGCGAGAGAGTAGAGGTCTCGAGAAGGGGACTTGGAGGTTGGCAGTTTTGGGATCTATGCTGGGCCTTTTGTAAGCACTTCTGTATATCATGAGCTTTTTGCAGCTTCAATGACAGGTTCTAGTTTTGAATAAACTTGATGATGATTTGTCTTTGTACCACATAAATTGTCTCTTTGATAATTCTTTTATGTATTTGGTCATTCATATTCCATTATATAATTCTTATTTTGAGATGACAGTTATCTTTCATTTTTATAAACATTGACAGTTTCACTTCATGATTTAGGATCATAGACCTGGGTGTCGAACTTTGTGATTGCTTGCATGTTATACAGCATCTGTTTGATTTTTTTTTCCTATAGCTCTACTTCATACCAGCCTTTACTTCATGTTTTAATCTCCTGATAAATACCTGTATTTACCCATCTGTAATATATACCAAGGCTGTTCATTGTAAAGTGTGTGATGTTTTGATTTCATCCTGAAACTGTATAAACTATACAAACAAATATTATTATCCTAGTTCCTTCTAATCCTGGGAGGTTCTATTAGCCCTAGTTTTATACCAGCCTGTGTTCCTAATTTGATTTCATTTTATTTATGCATGTTTAAACAAAGATTTCCTTAAGCTTGAATCCCGTAGTCGAGGTTCAACTTTAGGGATAACATCTTCTGGCGCTGTTGTCGGGGACGGAGGAGTGAAGATAATCTTCCCCGGGAAAGAATGACAAAGATCATATCCAGCTTTTGATGGTGAACATGACCAGGGCGTTAGTTAGACTACAAATTTATTCACCGGGCGACTCCATGTTCGTAGAATCCAGAGGCAATCTTACAAGATGTGTAAACGTATGGAAACCATGTTGGAACAAAGATTTTCCCCGTTCAATTTCTCAGATATTCCTGGCTTTCCAAATATAGTACCTACCATGGATGAATGGGGATATTTTCTTCCCCGATTCCTAGAAGGGGAAGATGAAAATCCGGCACATCATGTAATTAAATTTCATCAATACATGGATCAGCTGAATATACATCATGAAGACGTATTGATGAAAATGTTTATGTATTCATTAGATGGTTCTGCAAGAAAATGGTACAGAACTCTTCCTCCTTCCAATATTTCCTCTTTGAAAGACTTTCATGATGCCTTTAATTCATATTATAAGAGGACATACCCAGATGAGTACATTTTTTAGGATTGTTGTAGGGGATATGCATTATATATGCAGAGTTTAGAAGCTGATGTTTCCAGTAGAGAGGATGAAGCCGATGGTTATGATATAAAGAAAGAAGAAGATTCATTATCTTCCTCTAATTCTGTTTCACAAGAAGAAATTTTTCAAAATTCTGATATTAAAATTGATCAGAGCATCATAGAACAGAAATCTTTGTTTTTAGAAATTGATCAGAATGCTCCATTGTATGGTGAAGACATTAAAATTCTAGATTTGGAACTTCCAGATGAAGACATTAACATATCGGTGGAACCTCCAAGAGAAGACATTAAAGTTCTAGATTTGGATCAACATCAGCTGATTCATTCTGAAGATATCCCAATCTATGATGAGTATCCAGATGAAACAGAGCAGATCCCTACATTAGCCTCTGTTGATTTGAGGAGCAGCCAATAGATGTATGAAAACTCTGAATCAAATTTTGGTGAGGAAAAGCATTGTGTAGAAATCAACCATCCTGAATTTGTAGAAACCATTGAGCAGCCATATTTACAATCCAATTTGTAGGTAGCTCAAAGTGGCAGCCATTATGAGGAAAAGGATATACAGAGATATTTTGATCTTCAACAGAAGGTAATTCCTTATAGTTTCATTGATCCATTTGTTGATTATATGGAGTCTTTGAGCAGTTCAAATGTCAGATTGTTTTTGACAAAGGGAGGTTGTCTTTTCCTTTCTTCTGAAATGAATCTTCATATTCTAGGGTCCCCTTTATGCATCATTTCCAGATCAGTAGATTTTTCAGTGGGGTCGATTAAGTCATCAATAGATTTTTGGATTATATTGGAGAAGACAGAGTTTAGGGCAGATATTCTTTTGCATTAAAGATTTCAAGGAATGGAGTAATATGAGCATTCATGAAAATTTTTCTTTCATTTTGTCAGCTCATCTAATGTCAAATTCAGAATCTGAAGTCATATTTTTAAAAGAATTTGCTAAGAAAGAGATTGAAGCTTTGGAAGTAAAAATATAGGATTTGTCATTTCAAAGCTCTTTTCAGCTGTCTTTTGATATAAGGATTGAGAATAATGATGAGTTTGATAATCAAAAACTGAGAAAATGGTATGACCCAGTAGCTGAATACATCAAGGAATTTATCGAGTCAAGGTTTCAGTCTACATTTTATGATAAATCTGAAAATCAAAATTGCAGACAATTGATGATGGTTGTTCCTGTTTTCATTTTGCTAATACACAGATCAAGATTTTCATTATGTATTCATATACTTGTATGGCTTCACTGGAAGCATGATTTTACCTGATCAAGAGAAAGTAGTTTTGATTAGTGTAGGAGCTATGAATAAATAAGCTTGATGCTTCAAGCATTTTGTTAAAGTTTATACAGTGTGATCAGAGTCTTATGAGAAGATTATTTCAGTGTGCAAAGTAGTTTAAAGATTCAATCAGTGGTTTGTTAAGTAGCAGAGATGGGTAATGAAGACTCCAGCCCAATGGAAACAACGCACTTGGTTTACTTGTTCTTGGAAGCTCACAGGGAGCATGCCATCCCCAGACAGAGCCAGATGTTATCTCTAGGGTTGTTCCTCATGCTTATTTTTAAATTTTTGATTTGGATTGGTTTTTGTTGTTTTAATTTCGATTTTGTTTTATGTTTTATGATTGATTGCTTGCCCTTATGATTCACTTGGTTACCTAAAATCATTAAAACTTCCATTCATCAACTAAGAACCCATGTATGTGCAAAAGAGTATGTGTTACAGGGTGGTTTTTTACAAACTGGCAGTGTCCTTCCAAACTGGCAGCATATTGTGAGCTGGCTGCATATTGATTTCTAATGGTAGAATGTACACATGGCATTTATTGAAAGGTTTATGAATTATGTCACGAAATCTATAATGAATATAAGCCTTTATCATAGTCTTGAATATAAGTTTTGATCATAGACATTCGGCATTGTATATGTTTTTATATTCCTGATCATGAATTAATGAGTCATACAGTGGCAATAATGGAAGAACACAAGTGTTGTCATTTCAAAGTTAGAGCCATTCATGTAATGAATACTTTTGGTCATCGTGGCAAGACTATCCTAAGGGTATACAGCATGAAGGATTTTATATTTTAGATGATTGATAGAGGTTCCTGGTTACAAGAAATGTTATGTAAGGATTCAGGAGGGTTAGGGTTTATTATTTGAACCCTAGGGCCTGTAAGTTCAGAACTGGAATACATTGTACATATACATGCTTACATTTCAGAGCAAGTAGTTTCAGCATTGTTTCTTCTAAGCACTAAGTTGCAGTATGAAATGCCCTGTTCAGAACAATGATGCATGAGGACCTTGGTCATTTGAGTGTTTGTCAGAGATTCCAGGGGTAAAAAGCTATCACTAGTTGTAAATCAAGTTTCATTAGTATTATTACTCCGGTGGTTTGCAGATTGTTACTTCCAGCAAAAGAATAGAGGTTATTCGTATTCCAGATGCTAACATAAACAAAAGGATTACCACACAGCCATATGCAGCAGAAGGTACATGTTTTTACCTGAGGCATTATTGGTATATACAACTGCGTTGAAATCCCTGTAGAATTTCAGATGTCAAAGGTAATCGAAGAGGAGGAGCTAGAGGTGCGTTTGGCTAAGGCCGAGCCAATCAACTGGACATCTTTGGAATATGACAAAAAGCAGGCTGTACCATAGAAATCAAATATTTCTACAAGTACAGAAATTCAGAAACCCACATACCCATCGTCAAACACAAAAATTCACAGAGATTGGGATAAACTTGAAGCGCAAGTGAATAAAGAGGAAAAAGATGGAAGGTGATGCAGCTCTGAATAAAATTTTCTGGGACATTTACCAAGATGCAAACGAAGATACAAGGAGGGCTATGCAGAAATCCTTTATAGAGTCCAATGGAACCGTTCTCTCCACAAATTGGAAATAAGTAGGTGCTAAGCATATTGATGGCAACCCGCCCCAGGGCATGGAAATGAAGAAGTGAAATGTGGGTAGTCATATTGTCATTACCAAGTGGCTATTCCAAAACTCGGCAAGGGAAAAGATTCTCATAATTCATTGAACGTCTCCGGAAGTATTCGAGACGTGGGCTTGCCTTTGTTTGGAAACATTGCCGTTTTGATGTTAACATTATCCTGGGCATTGCATTGGTTATCTTGTTTGACAGCAATCAGACAGTCGTACAAGATTGCGAAATCTGTAATGCTAATGTGTCTGCAAGAAGAACAATTGAACTCTATGCTGGAGAGAAACTTACACTACCTTGATAGTCCTTGAACTTGAGTTTTCAGTTTGTCTGTTTTCTAGTTCGGAGGTCTGTCAACTTGCGATTTAGAGGGAATAAAGTGTTCATCACTATTAGCTCTTAGTTTGTTGAAACATTAAAAATAAGTTTTGAAGGCTATTTCTTGTGTATTGCTTCTTATGGCAGATTGCTATTTTCATCATGACCCAGATATGTTCATCTTTGAGTCTTTGAGGTTCTGCATAAAATCAGTTGTTAGATTCTCAAGTTTGAGATCCTTGGTTGATAATGGATCGAAGGCTGAGAAGATTAAGAAGGTCCTGCAAATTGGCATCACATATAATCACAAAATTAAGAGAGACAGTCTTAATTCAAGGAAATCCAATGGAAAGACTTGTAGCGTACATGGTGAAGGATCTTGCTACATGAATAGCATCTTCAGGGAAAAGGTGTAGAGCTTAAGGTTGTATGCACAGAAGCTGGGATGTTTACATTGCGGGAGCGACATGTGTATGTTACACAAGAGGATTTTGAAATGGCTGTTGTGAAGGTTATGAAAAAGGAGACAGAGAAGAACATGTCACTGAGGTTTAGAGGCTCCATTTAGAGTTATAGTTTGCTTATGAAACCAATCATGTTTATTGACAGATGTCTCTCTTAGTATTCCACTTGTAGTCTTAAACTTTGTAAGGGATTAACTTCCCACTTTTGAAGGAAATTTGATCCTGAATTTTAGGATCTATTGTTAGAATATTTTTGTATAAGAGAGGTCCCAGCTAAGGGCTCGAGGGTGAGAGAGCAGAGGTCTCAAGAAGGGGACTTAGAGGTTGGCGGTTTTAGGAGCTATGTTGGGCCTTTTGTAAGCACTTTTGTATATCATGAGCTTTTTGCAGCTTCAATGACAGGTTCTAGTTTTGAATAAACTTGATGATGATTTGTCTTTGTACCACATAAATTGTCTCTTTGATAATTCTTTTATGTATTCGGTCATTCATATTCCATTACATAATTCTTATTTTGAGATGACAGTTATATTTCATTTTTATAAACATTGACAGTTTCACTTCATGATTTAGGATCATAGACCTGGGTGTCGAACTTTGTGATTGCTTGCATGTTATACATCATCTCTTTGATTTTTTTTTTCTGTAGCTCTACTTCATACCAGCCTTTACTTCATGTTTTGATCTCCTGATAAATACCTGTATTTACCCATCTGTAATATATACCAAGGTTGTTTATTGTAAAGTGTGTGATGTTTTGATTTCATCCTGAAACTGTATAAACTGTACAAACAAATATTATTATCCTAGTTCCTTCTAATCCTGGGAGGTTCTATTAGCCCTAGTTTTATACCAGCCTGTGTTCCTGATTTGATTTCATTTTATTTATGCATGTTTAAACAAATATTTCCTTAAGCTTGAATCCCATAGTCGAGGTTCAACTTTAGGGATAACAGAGGGAAAAACACTAAGGAAGTTGTTTTGAGAGGAATTCTGCAGTAACTTGATTATTACAGCTTGTGAGCTGGGAGAACCTACTGTTAAGTTCTGGAGTAATACTAAGTTTGAAGACTGGTATCTGAATTTTTGCTGCACCTAGTTCCGGCCAGGGAGACCAGAGCAAGCTTGGGGGTCCTGAGGAGTCGCTGTTTGAGCGCTCTCCAGGAGTTGGTAGGGAGGAACGGCCTCCCATTGCTGTTGTTGTCCCAGTTCAAACAGGTTCTATCACTTAACTATTTTTGTTTTAATGAATGTGAATGGATGGATGTTATGCTTATATTATATGACATAAGATCTAGTTGGTTTAGTAATGTAATTTTTTTAGTTTATTAGTAATTGAATCTGTTGATGAAGATTAAATACCTACTATGTTTTTCCACATCAGGGCTTACCAGACCGTACTCCAGCACAGAGGTAGAAATTATAGAAAGATGTATGATGAGATTATAATTTAGACAATTGTTTCTTTACCTTTCATCAGAAGAAATATTGTTTTTAACGATAGTTGTTTATGCTTATAGATAAAACTGTTCCCGTACAGTATTTTCTAGTAATTCTTTTATTTATAATGAACAGAATGAAGAATATAATAGACTGTTCTTTACCTACTATCAAAAGAGATGTTTAACTGACAGTAGTATAGGTCCGCAGATAAAAACTGTTTCTTTGTACAGTATTTGTTTCAGTAGTTGTTATTAAAATAGATAGAATAATTTAATACTCACACAAGAGTAAGGTTAAACTAGTTTATTCTACTGTTGAACCTTACAACTTCTTCCTTCTAGTTTAAAATAATTTAACTAGTTATGTCGAGGTAATAATATTGGAAGTAGATGAAAAGAAATGTGGATTTAATTCTATAATCAAAGCAAACTAGTTTAGATTTTATGTACTGTTGTAATGTAATCATTTTCATTAATTTCCTTTCTTCTTATAAGATTAATCTTTAACATTATCTAGAACTGTTAACCTATCTTTTATAAAATACAAATATACGTTATTATATATAATTATACAAGATAGATCATAAAATGTGTTATTTGATTCTTATTTGATATATGTAAATATTCTAACTTAACAGACCAAGTAAATGTTAACAAAACTTTATAAGTATTTGCATAATAGTACAGGAAATAACAGCATACTACTATCTTCTTATGTGCTATAAAATAAACAAAGGATCAACTTATGAAGACTTTAATACTCTCAATAAAGACAAGATCGTTGTTTTACAATAATAAGTATTATTATTATTTTATAATAATAATATACTTTTATGTTATATAATCTAGAGTTGTTATTATTTTAAAACATATGGTAAGGTCCTATTTGTTTTATTCAATGCTCAGATAAATGTACTCTCTGTAAAACAAGGTAACTTGATATTACTATAAATATGGTTAAAATAAACTAAAACAAATTATTAAGAATCTATATAACCGAAGGGTATAACCCTATATATATCACTTAACAATTTTTTTTTAAACATAACAAGTAAGGCAATGTATAACTCAGGTTCAGAAACCCTGATTATAGCTTCATAAAAGAAAGTACCTTTAGAAATCGACTAAGTTTATAAAACTGTAGAAACAAATAGCAGAATAGCAAAACCCTTATTGTAATACTAAATTAATAACTCCACAGATACAAATAGAGTTTACATTTTAACATATAAATTTTAGAATAAGAAACTGTACTTATTCTCATGCTGTAAAATTAGGGTTTATCCCTATAAATCCAACTTATGCAAGTAAAATATATACTATATAGATAAGAAAATATTTTACCTACAGCCGTATTATAAATCAATAAATTAAGGCAGTCATGAGCCTGTAACTTAATTATTTCCTACACAGTTCATAATTTAAAAATGTATGCAGTAATACAAACCAAGAGCTATGGAAAAACAATATAATAACTTTTATTATAAAACTTGGGGTGAAAACCCTATGTATTCAAGAGTATAGAAAAGACAAGAATTCGAGGTCATAACCTCTTCCACAGATAGGATTACAGCCTAGTTTTTCTTTTTATATACAGCACTTAATCACAAAAGAAAGCTAATATTTACATTCTCGGCCTAAGCCGTAACACCCTCGCATAGCGTAGGGGTTTCTCCTACTAATTCATTTTTACCAGCAGTAATTTAAGACTAAACTGAAGCAATAAGGGTTTCAGGATTCTTAAATCCAACCCTCGAAGGTCCCAATGGAAACCCATAAGGAGAAGGAGCCATGGTGTAACCAGGCTTACCAGAACTTGTAGCTGCTGCCCAAGTCTTTTACCAAAGGCTGCGAACAAAGGACAGTGAAAAACCTGAAATAAAAAGGGAAACCTTATCATTAAAACTTGTAACTTGAAAAAATAGCTTAATATTGAAAACAAACAGTCAAGCAAAGAAAGAATTTTAGTCTTCCATACCTGTTCCTTTCAAGAAGACGACCACTAGTAACAGCGATAAAACCGTCAGCGCAAGGAACTAGCCTTACTGCAACAAGGGGAAGGAATATTTTTTCGCAGGCATGTACAAATTTGCAAGTACAGTAGGTCAAAGCCATTGAACCTCACGGGGGAGGCAGTTATCACAGGAAAGGGTTCGATTCTTTTAACATGGCAGAGGAAAGCATGAGGGAGGAATGGCCAACTGAATGTCAACAGCAATGTAGGGAACGACTCTACGAGCCATAACAAGAAGTCAAGCTGGGATATGCTGTTAGAGAGGAGAAACAACGTAGGGGTACCCCAGCACCATCGTGGAGCAACAAACGCTGAAGGAGAAGGAGATAATGAAGGCTAGGGTTACCAACAGCTTATATAACCATGCAACACATGGCTGTGGTGATGCCACGATAGCCAGTAAATCTTTTAACGAGTTGTGGGTTTTTTATTATAGTTTAAACCAAGAACTCGCCAAGAGAATGATTCCCAATCATTCTGTTTCACCAAAGTTTATCCATAGTCCTCACGATAAATCTTTCAACCCTTACGCTGCATGCAAATAATAATGTATTCATTATTGTCAACCCTAGTTTCGTAATTATCAAATTTATAATAAAATTTTATGATGACTCCTCAACATATAGGGTATGGTATTTTGAAAAGCATTTCTTAATATAGAACCTTAACCTTTGTTCTTCCTAGCACCCATACGTTTGGAGGATTAAAATGTTTTTAAAGAGTATATAAGGAAAAGGGGAAACAATAGTTTACCTTGGCATTTTTTTTTTTAAACCTTTTCTCTTTTTTTTTATAAAGTTCCTTAGTTCCTAAAGGAGATAAAAAAAAGATAATAGTATAAGACTATAGATTTATGATAATTTAAGATAGGTGATCAATTGGTCATAAATATAATCTTACTCTTGACCTTAAGATCATACTATGTTTTTAAATAATAACTTTATCACTAGTGTAAAAATCACTTTTGGATCAAATAGTCTTTTTGTCCTTTTACAAACTCAAGGGTTATGATAATATTATAAAGTCGTTAAATGAGTTTTAGCTTGTATAGGCTAATTTCCTTTACTTGATAGTATAGCTTAAAAGATCGTAAAGGAGTACATAAAAGTAAAGAGCCTTGACATAGGTCATTTTTACTCATAAATGCTTAAATAATTTTTGTACAAAAATTTAAATAGTAGCATGTAGAATAAAGTTACAAAAAGAAGGAGATACTTAGTAATTGCTATATGGAGACGGTGCTTACTTAAGGTGAATTTCTTACTTTATTGAAAAGATCCAGTTAGATACTTTTTATACTTTACAACTGTAAAAGAGATGGAAAAGTCTCATATTTAACAAGAATATAAATCACTTCTGCTAGAAAAGAGCCAGTTTAAATATACCTTGTCATAAGTTGAAATGGATTATCTCTTACTTTCTTTTTGATATTTTTCTCTTACGATGAACTTGAAGTAAATACTTAGAATTGCGAAAAGAATCTCCACAATCCGTTACATGTAGTCTGTAAGAACCAGTAAATTGTCTGCATTAGCTCGAAAGCTAAGTAAGCCCAATTTTGCATGACAGATTCACCTTATGGTCACAAAAATAAACAAAAGTCAGGAAACTAAAAAGATTGTTCTATCACTCTATGCAAATAACAGATGAATTTGAATAATAAGCTGATAACCTTTAACTAATTAAATGATTAGTTAACTGTATTTATATTATTATTATGTAAATTAAAAATTTTAAATTTTTTGGAAAATTTGGGGTTCTGACATGTGGTATCAAAGCATGGTTCAAACACTAGGCCTTGATGTGGCCCAACTAGTTTCCACAGGACCAAAAAAAAAAGATGTACTAACCTGTATTTTGTTTTATGTAAAAAGAACAGAAAAACTTCTTTTTTATGAATCTAACAGGCAGGTATGGAGAAGCTAGGAGAATATGCTGAGGAGGAGTCTCCAAACACCGAGACAAGACAGATGTCTAGAGAACCTATGTTAGAAGAGGTAACTGCTCACTATTTAGAGCTGATGTAGACTATAAAGGATTTAAAGACTAAAATGGAATCAGTCAAGAAGGATAATGAGAGAATTTTAAAGACTCAGGATGAGTTAAACCAAATTTTGATGGAAAAATTTTAGACTAAAAGGAGGAGCAAAAGATCCGAATCTAAAGAAGCTAGCCATCAGAAAGGATCTAAAAAGATGAAACTGGCTAAAGCTGAAAGCAGTTCATCATCTGAAGGATTCAGGGAACAACAAAGCTATTACACTACTAGTGACAGTAGTGAGGCTGAGTCGTATAATAGAAAGAAAAAGTACATGCCATATGAAGAGATTTCTGGGGAGTTCAAAAAAATAAAACCCCCAACTTTCAATGGAGAGACTGAAAAAGAGGAAGAAGCAGAGTCCTGGTTATCCAATATGAGAAAATATTTTCAGATATACAACTATTCAAATTAGCTGAAGGCAAGAATGGCCATGTATAATCTCTCTGGAAAAGTAGATATATGGTGGCAAGACTTGAAGAGAGTTAAGCGTATCAAGGAAAAAGAGGTTAACTGGAGTACTTTTAAAAAGTAGTTCAAGAAGAAATTTATGTCCGAACAATACTATGAAGAAAGAGCTAAAGAATTTTACGAGTTAAAGTTAGGATCCATGACTATGAAGGACTTAAACAGTAAATTCTTAAGTCTGTTGAGGTATGTACCTTATTTAGTTGATGAGAAACATAAAGTACATCGGTTTCTCAGCTGTTTGCCATATCATATCAAGGGCAGAATCGAGTATGATAACCCAAAGACTCTGGAAGAAGCCATGAGGAAGGAAAATTTCTATTTTGAACAGAACAAAAAGAAAGAAGGTATAGACAACTGGAAGGCTAAAAAGAATAGTAATTAGCCTAAGTTCAAGAAAAAGGAGTTTGTACCCCAGAAGAATTTCAGGAATAATAAGAACAAAAATCATTCTAATGGTAAGAACTTCCAGGGAAAAAGAAATGGTGTTTCTAATAATTCCAATAATTCCAATAACTTCAAGGGCAAGGAAGCTTCAAACAATCATGGAAATTTCACTAAGAATTTCGAACGAAAGGAGCTTGTTAAGTGCTGGGAGTGTAATGGCCCACACTATGCTTTGGTCTACCCAAATTGGAAAAAGCCAAACAACAATATTCATACTGTACAGGATGAAATGACTGTTGGAGAATTTGCAAGGACTATGCCCAAAATCAATGCAGCGTTGGAGAACCGCCAAGCTGATTATCAGACTTCCATGGTGGAAGTGGAAGGTATCATTAACCAAACCCCGGTAACTATTTTAATAGATCCAGGGGCTAGTCTTAGTTGTGTTTCACCTCAGATAGTGGAAAAGTGTAAATTGACTGTTGAAAAGTTTGATAGTTCCTAGTTAGTTCAATTAGCCACTGGGGCAAAAAGGAAAGTAACCTGTTATGTGAAAGAATGTGCTTTAGTTATGAATGATTTTAAAACTACTGTTAAGCTAAATGTTCTGCCACTTGGCTCGTATGACTTACTGATTGGTATGGATTGGTTAGAGCAGCACAAGCTAGTTTTAAACTATTTTGATAAAACCTTTACGTGCGTAAATAATAATGAACAACCAGTAACAGTTAAGGGTGTTCCTAGGAAAACTATAATCAGGAAGATTTCTGCCTTACAACTTAAAAGAGCAGTCAGGAAAGGGTGCAAAGCCTATGATGTAACTATTACAGATGAGGCAAGTAAATCTGAAGAAGATAAGTAAAAAATAGAGGATATTCCTGTGTTAAATGAATTTACTGATGTTTTTCCAGAGGAAATTCCAGGATTACCTGCTAGGAGGGAACTGGATTTCACTATTGAGCTGGTACCAGGTGTTGTACCTAGCTCAAAAGCTCCGTATCGTATGAATATTTTGGAACTTAATGAATTAAAATCACAGTTAAAAGAATTAATAGATAAAAAGTACAATCGACCTAGTGTGTCCCCTTGGGGAGCGCTAGTAATCTTTGTCAAAAAGAAAGATGGAACTATGTGACTATGCATAGATTACCGTCAACTAAATAAGATGACAATTAAAAACATATATCCATTGCCCTGCATAGATGATCTGTTTGATCAGCTACGTGGAGCTACGATGTTCTCAAAGATAGACTTGAGATCAGGATATCATCAGGTAAGAATTAAAGATGAAGACATTTTCAAGACAGCCTTTAGAACAAGGTATGGACATTACGAATTTTTCGTAATGCCATTTGGCCTTACTAATGCCCCAGCTATATTTATGTGCGTGATGATTAATATAATGCATAAATACTTAGATAAATTTGTTTTCATATTTATTGATGACATCTTAATTTATTCTAAAAATGAAGCGAAACATAAGGAACACTTACGGATAGTTTTACAAGAGATTCGAGAGCAACAACTCTTTGTGAAGTTCAGCAAGTGTGATTTATTTAGGGATGAAATCTAGTACTTAGGTCACGTAGTGACTAAGGAAGGGATTTCAGTGGATCCTGAAAATATTCGAGCAATCGAAGATTGGCTAGTACCAAAAGATGTAACAGATGTTAGGTCCTTCATGGGAATTACCGGTTATTACCAGAGATTCATTGAAGGCTTTTAAAAAATAGCTAATCCAATCACTTCCTTGCAAAATAAAGGCAAGAAATTTTATTGGAACTTAAAGTGTGAAGAAATTTTTAAGAAATTAAAAACTTTATTAACAACTGCGCCTATTTTAAGAATAGCAGATCCTAATAAGGATTTCGTGGTATGCACCGATGCTTGTAATGATGGTTTAGGCAGTGTGCTGACTCAAGATGGGCATGTCATTGCCTATGAGTCCAGGAAATTAAAAATCCACGAAAATAATTATGCAACTTATGATTTAGAACTTGCAGCTGTTATACATGCTTTAAAAATGTGGAGACACCACTTAATAGGAAAAAAGTTTATTTTAATGACTGATAATAAAGGTCTGAAATACCTTTTAGATCAGCCCAACTTAAATGCAAGACAAGCAAGGTGGTTGGCCTTCTTGAGTGAATACGATTTCAAAATTCAACACATAAAAGAAAAAGAAAATAAGGTGGCTGATGCTTTAAGTAGAAATGCAAAGCTAAATTTTATAGCAGCTATCAGCACTTATGCTTCTGATTTAAATGAACAGCTGACAAAAGCGATCGAAGAGGATGAAATATATAAAAAATTACAAGTTACAGCTAAAGAAGAACCTACATAAAGCTTAATAAAAGTTTAAAGTCTAAATAAAGATGGATTTTTATTGTTCAAGGACAGACTATATGTGCCTAATGTGCCTAAGGTTAAATTGTTGATTCTGGATGAAGTTCATAAAACACCTTACTCAGGACATCCAGGCTACCAGAAGACTGTCACCATGTTAATAAAAGAATATTTCTGGCCTAATATGAAATCTGAAGTAGCTGAATACATAGCTAGATGTTTGGATTGTCAACAAGTAAAAACTGAACACCAACATCCAGCTGGCTTACTGCAACCATTGCCTCTTCCTAGTTGGAAATGGGAAGTAATCACCTTGGATTTCATTACTAGATTACCTAGAAATCAGAATCAGAACGATTCAATTATGGTGGTGGTGGATAAGTTAAGTAAAGCAGCACACTTCATTCCTGTCAAGACTACTTACAAGGCTGCCAATATAGCTGATATATTTCTAAAGTAGATTTTTAGGTTACATGGAGTACCTAAGGTTATTATTTCAGACAGGGATCCTAAATTCATGGGGAATTTCTGGAAATCCTTGTTTAAGGGATTAAACACAACACTGAATTTCAGCACCTCTTTCCATCCTCAGACAGATGGACAGACAGAAAGAGTGAATCAGGTGCTGGAAGATCTGTTAAGAATGTATGTTAAGGATCAGCCAGGTAAGTGGGAGGATTACTTGCATTTAGCAGAATTTGCATACAATAATAACTATCAGTCATCAGCTAAGTTCATCCCATTTGAAATTCTATATGGGCATAAATGCAACACTCCTATCTCCTGGAATAATCCAGTAGATAGATTGGTGTTAGGACCTGAATTATTGAAGGAAATGGAACAGATTGTGAAACAAGTGCAGGAAAATTTGAAAGTAGCTCATGATCGACAAAAGAGCCAAGCAGATTTGAAAAGAACTCCCAAAGAGTTCCAGGTGGGTGAGCACGTGTTCATAAAGGTAAGACCAAAGAAAAGCTCCCTAAGACTAGGGAGTTGTGCAAAACTAGCACCACGTTACTGTGGTCCGTTTGAAATTCTATCCAGAATTGGTCAAGTTGTATATCAGTTAGCGTTACCACCTAACTTAAAAGTGCATAATGTTTTTCATATTTCTGTTCTAAAAAAATACGTTCATGATGCTACTCATCTAATTTATTGGAATGTTGTACAGGTGGAACCAAAAGGATAAGTTCTGGTGGAACCGGACTATATCCTCGGGAGGAGGGAAATTACTCTACGGAACCGCATAATTGGATAGCTGAAGGTGCAATGGAAGCACCTTAGTCCTGAAGAAGCTACCTGGGAACTGGAAAGTAAGATGCGGAAAGCATACCCGAATATATTCCAGGAGGTTGCAAAGGATGAAGAATAAGTAACATTGAGGACGATGTTACATTTTAACGGGGTGTGTATGTCACATACCCCAATTTTGTAAAATAATGTTAATTGTTTTATTATATTCCTAAGACATTATGTTAAAATTAATGCTAAGTAGGAACTGATGACTCAGCATAGTCAACAGAAGTGGAATGTAATTCAGAATATTTTATTATTAATAAATAAATTGTGGAGACAACAGCATGGGAGAGCTGTTAAAAAGAGGTTACTGGTCAAACTGTTGGATGGAACTAGGTGGATGGCAAAAGACAAGTGGCAGCACCCTCAAACACTTCCTAAGTTGCAGGTGGCAACTTCCCTATATTTGGGGTCATGATCCCCTAAGAAAGTTGGATCAAAGCAGGTGGCTCATTAAATGACAACTAACCCAAAAAGACCTAGGCAATCTTTTAAAAGTACTCAATGAAGAGAGCTGAGGCTGCTCAGATATTTTCTAGAGAGAATTCATTCAGGTGAATGTTATTCAGGAAATTCATTGAGGAAAGAGGGAAAAATAGTAAGGAAGTTGTTTTGAGAGGAATGCTGCAGTAACTTGATTATTACAGCTTGTGAGCTGGGAGAACTTACTGTTAAGTTTTGGAGTAATACTGAGTTTGAAGACTGGTATCTGACTTTTTGCTGCACCTAGTTCCAGCCAAAGAGACCAGAGCAAGCTTGGGGGTCCTGAGGAGTCGCTGTTTGAGCGCTCTCCAGGATTTGGTAGGGAGGAACGGCCTCCCATTGCTGTTGTTGTCCCAGTTAAAATAGGTTCTGTCACTTAACTATTTTTGTTTTAATGAATGTGAATGGATGGATGTTATGCTTATATTATATGACAGAAGATCTAGCTGGTTTAGTAATGTAAATGTTTTAGTTTATTAGTAATTGAATCTGTTGATGAGGATTAAAGACCTACTGTTTTTTTCCATATCTGGGTTTACCAGACCGTACTCCAGCACAGAGGTAGAAATTATAGAAAGATGTATGATGAGATTATAATTTAGACAGTTGTTTCTTTACCTTTCATCAGAAGAAATATTGTTTTTAATGATAGCTGTTTATGCTTATAGATAAAACTGTTCCCATACAGTATTTTCTGGTAATTATTTTATTTATAATGAACAGAATGAATAATATAATAGACTATTCTTTACCTACTATCAAAAGAGATGTTTAACTGACAGTAGTATAGGTCCGCAGATAAAAACTGTTTCTTTGTACAGTATTTGTTTCAGTAGTTGTTATTAAAATAGATAGAAGAATTTAATACTCACACAAGAGTAACGTTAAACTAATTTATTCTAGTGTTGAACCTTACAACTTCTTGCTTCTAGTTTAAAATAATTTAACTAGTTATGTCCAGGTAATAATATTGGAAGTAGAAGAAAAGAAATGTGGATTTAATTCTATAATCAAAGCAACCTAGTTTAGATTTTATGTACTGTTGTAATGTAATCATTTTCATTAATTTCCTAATTTCTTCTTATAAGATTAATCTTTAACATTATCTAGAACTGTTAACCTATCTTTTATAAAATACAAATATACGTTATTATATATAATTATACAAGATATATCATAAAATGTGTTATTTGATTCTTATTTGGTATATGTAAATATTCTAACTTAACAGACCAACTAAATGTTAACAGAACTTTATAAGTAATTGCATAATAGTACAGGAACTAACAGCATACTAATATCTTCTTATGTGCTATAAAATAAACAAAGGATCAACTTATGAAGACTTTAATACTCTCAATAAAGACAAGATCGTTGTTTTACAATAATAAGTATTATTATTATTTTATAATAATAATATACTTTTATGTTATATAATCTAGAGTTGTTATTATTTTAAAACATATGGTAAGGTCCTATTTGTTTTATTCAATGCTCAGATAAATGTACTCTCTGTAAAACAAGGTAACTTGATATTACTATAAATATGGTTAAAATAAACTAAAACAAATTATTAAGAATCTATATAACCGAAGGGTATAACCCTATATATATTACTTAACAATTTTTTTTTAAAACATAATAAGTAAGGCAATGTATAACTCAGGTACATAAACCCTGATTATAGCTTCATAAAAGAAAGTACCTTTAGAAATCAACTAAGTTTATAAAACTGTAGAAGCAAATAGCAGAATAGAATAACCCTTATTGTAATACTAAATTAATAACTCCACAGATACAAATAGAGTTTACATTTTAACATATAAATTTTAGAATAAGAAACTTTACTTATTCTCATGCTGTAAAATTAGGGTTTATCCCTCTAAAGCCAACTTATGCAAGTAAAATATATACTATATAGATAAGACAATATTTTACCTACAACCGTATTATAAATCAATAAATTAAGGCAGTCATAAGCCTGTAACTTAATTATTTCCTACATAGTTCATAATTTAAAAATGTATACGGTAATACAAACAAAGAGCTACGGAAAAACAATACAATAACTTTTATTATAAAACTTGGGGTGAAAACCCTGTGTATTCAAGAGTACAGAAAAGACAAGAAGTCGAGGTCGTAACCTATTCCACAGACAGGATTACAGCCCAGTTTTTCTTTTTATATACAACACTGAATCACAAAAGAAAGATAATATTTACATTCTCGGCCTAAGTCGTAACACCCTCGTATAGCATAGGGGTTTCTCCTACTAATTCATTTTTACCAGCAGTAATTTATGACCAAACTGAAGCAATAAGGGTTTCAGGCTTCTTAAAGCCAACCCTGGAAGGTCCCAATGGAAACCCATAAGGAGAATGAGCCATGGTGTAACCAATCTTACCAGAACTTGCAGTTGCTGCCCAAGTCTTTTACCAAAGGCCACGAACAAAGTCGAGCGAAGAACCTGAAATAAAAAGGGAAACCTTATCATTAAAACTTGTAACTTGAAATAATAGCTTAAGATTGAAAACAAAAAGTCAAGCAAAGAAAGAAGTTTAGTCTTTCATACCTGTTCCTTTCGAGAAGACGACCACTATTAACATCGATAAAACCGTCAACGCAAGGAACTAACCTTACTGCAACGAGGGAAAGGAAGATTTTTTCGCAGCCGTGTACAAATTTGCAAGTACAGTAGGTCAAATCCATCGAACCTCACAGAGAGAGGCAGTTGTCACAGGCAAGGGTTCGATTCTTTTAACATGGCAGAGGAAAGCATGAGGGAGGAATGGCCAACTGAATGTCAATAGCAATGTAAGGAACGACTCTACGAGCCAAAACAATAAGTCAAGCTGGGATATGCCATTACAGAGGAGAAACAATGTAGGGGTGCCCCAGCACCATCGTGGAGTGACAGACGCCGCAGGAGAAGCAGATAATGAAGGCTAGGGTTACCAACAGCTCATATAACCATGCAACACATGGCTGTGGTGATGCCACGATTGCCAGTAAATCTTTTAACAAGCTGTGGGTTTTTTATTATAGTTTAAACCAACAACTTGCCGAGAGAATGATTCCCAATCATTCTGTTTAAACAAAGTTTATCCATAGTCCTCACGAGAAATCTTTCAACCCTTACGCTGCATGCAAATAATAATGTATTCATTATTGTCAACCCTAGTTTCGTAATTATCAAATTTATAATAAAACTTTATGATGACTCCTCAACATATAGGGTATGGTGTTTTGAAAAGAATTTCTTAATATAGAACCTTAACCTTTGTTCTTCCTAGCACCCATACGTTTGGAGGATTGAAATGTTTTTAAAGAGTATATAAGGCAAAGCGGAAACAATAGTTTACCTTGGCGTTTTTTTTTTTAAAACCTTTTCTCTTTTTTTTTATAAAGTGCCTTAGTTCCTAAAGGAGATAAAAAAATATAATAGTATAAGACTATAGATTTATGATAATTCAAGATAGGTGATCAATTGGTCATAACTATTATTTTACTCTTGACCTTAAGATCATCCTATGTTTTTAAATAGTAACTTTATCACTAGTGTAAAAATCACTTTTGGAACAAATAGTATTTTTGTCCTTTTACAAACTCAATGGTTATGATAATATTATAGAGTCGTTAAATGACTTTTAGCTTGTATAGGCTAATTTCCTTTACTTGATAGTATAGCTTAAAAGATCGTAAAGGAGTACATAAAAGTAAAGAGCCTTGACATAGGTCCTTTTTACTCATAAATACTTAAAAAAAATTTGTACAAAAATTTAAATAGTAGCATGTAGAATAAAGTTACAAAAAGAAGGAGAGTAGTAATTGCTATATGGAGACGGTGCTTACTTAAGGTGAATTTCTTACTTTATTGAAAAGAGTCAGTAAGATACTTTTTATACTTTACAACTGTAAAAGAGATGGAAAAGTCCCGTATTTAACAAGAATATAAATCACTTTTGCTAGAAAAGAGCCAGTTTAAATATACCTTGACATAAGTTGAAATGGATTATCTCTTACTTTCTTTTTGAGCTTTTTCTCTTACGACGAACTTGAAGTAAATACTTAGAATTGCGAAAAGTAGCTCCACAATCGATTACCTGTAGTCTGTAAGAACCAGTAAATTCTCTGCATTAGCTCGAAAGCTAAGTAAGCCCAGTTTTGCATGACAGATTCACCTTATGGTCGCAAAAAGAAACAAAAGTCAAGAAACTAAAAAGATTGTTCTATCACTCTATGCAAATAACAGATGAATTTGAATAATAAGCTGATAACCTTTAACTAATTAAATGATTAGTTAACTGTATTTATGTTATTATTATGTAAATTAAAAATTTTAATTTTTTTGGAAAATTTGGGGTTCTGACACCCAGTCAGCCCACAAGGCATTTGATAAAGCGTTGTGCCAATTTCTATGATGATTAACCACTGTGTGTTTCATAATTTTGATTAAATTTTTATTGGAAGACTCAGCTAATCCATTACCATGAGGATAATAATTAGCTGAATATTTTAACTTTGTGCCTTTCTCCAATGCATATTCTGTTAACTTTACAGACAAAAAATAGGTTGCATTGTCAAAAATTAAATATTCTGGAACACCGAACCTGGTGACAATAAAGGAGTCAAGGAAAGATATCACCTGTTCTGAGTTAACCACTCGCAAAGGGATGGATTCAACCCATCTAGTGAAATAATCGGTGGCTGTTAGAATGTATTTGTGCTGCTATGAGGAAGCTGGTGTAATTGGAACAACAATGTCCAAGCCCCATTGCTGAAATGGGACTTCAATAATGACAAGATGGAGAGGTAACGCTGCTTTCTTAAGTCTGCCACTTGCTCTCTGACACTCCTGACATTTCCTAGCAAAGGCATATGCATCCCTAAACAAAGTAGGCCAGTAATATCCAACCTTGAGTACTTTATGTGCGGTGGTTTCTCCGCCAAAATGTCCCCCAACTGGCCCTGCATGTAATTGAGGCAGCACAGTATCAACTTCATTCCTTTCTAAGCAATGAAGGAGAATTCCTTCAAAATTCTTTTTGAACAGAATATTATCAATCAGATGATAAGGTGCAGATCTTAATCTCAAAGCCCTTTTTCTATGGGAATCTAAATGTTCAGGAGCACTTCCATGAATAGAAAAAATTTAATGTCATGATACCAGGAATCAGAGGGGGATGAGATTGGAAAAACCTCCCTTTCGAACAGACAATGTTCATCAACGAAGTGCAGAGAAGATTCAGACATATCTGAGGACCCGGTTGCCAACTTGGAAAGTCCTTGTCCTCTGACAATTTTTAAAGGCTTTATTTCCAGGTCATACTCCTGAAGTGCTGTAACCCAATGGGCTCGCTTTTCACCCAGGTCCTTTTGCACCAAAATATTTTTGACTGCGGAATATGGCACAATAACCTTGGTGTGTGACTTCAGTAGATAAGGCCTAAAATGTTTTACTGACTTAAAAACAACAAATGCTTGTTTTTCTACTTCTGGATAATTGAGCTCTGCATCGTTCAAACCGGAACTCGTAAAAGCAATGGGAGCTTCATTGTTTTCCTGATTTTTCTGTGTTAAAACAACAGCATATGAAGAGTCAGAAGCAAACGTATATAAAATAAATGGTTTAGAGAAATCTGGGCTTATTAAGGTAGGAGCTTCAACAATAGATTTTAGTATATCATGAAAGGATTGTTTCTCTTCAGCAAACCATTTGAAATTAGCATCTTTCTTAATCATTTTCTGAAGTGGTCTGACAATTTCAGTGAATCCAGGAATGAACTTGGAAACAAAATTTATCTTCCCTAGAAAAGATTGCATAATTTTCTTGGAATGAGGCATAGAGATCTGTGCTATAGCCTGTGTACGTTCAGGGTCAATATTGATACCTTGTTTTGAAACTACAAAACCCAATAGCTTACCTTCAGTAACTGCAAAGATGGATTTCTTGGGATTTAGGGAGATTCCATACTTCCTGCAACGTTCAAAAACCCTCCTAAGATGTGTTTGGTGATCAGCTCTGTTTTTTGAAAAGACAGTTATATCGTCAAGGTAAATGACGACAAATTGGCCGATCAGGCCTTTGAACGCAATATCCATTGCCCTTTGAAACGTTGCTCCGACATTAATTAAGCCAAACAACATTTTCCTGTAGGCATAAGTTCCCCAAGGGATTCTAAAGGTTGTTTTCAACTGATCTACTTTGGATACTAATACTTGATTGTATCCCGAAAATCCATCTAAAAGTGAGAACATTTCAGATCCAGAGACCTGTTGTAATATCTTTTCCATAGGCGGAATGGGATAATTGTCTTTTTCTGAAACCTTGTTTAGATTTCGGAAATCAACACACAACCTAATATCACCATTTTTCTTTCTAACGGGGACAAGATTTTCTATCCACTGTGCGTGCCGCACTGGAAAAATTATTCTAGCAGTGAGGAGTTTGTTAAGCTCTTTCTTATCAGCCGGTTCTAGGTTAGGGTGCATTTTTCTCATTTTTTGCTGAAAAGGTTTAGCATGTTCTTTCATGGGGATGACATGTTGCATGATATTTTGGTCGAATGTCTTGAGATCGTCAAATATCCAGGTAAAAATGTCCTTAAACTCATTAAAGAGTCGTATGAAAGATGCTTTTTCTTGGGGAATGCATGTACTGCCCAGATTTACACATTGAGGACTGTGTTCGATGCCTAAATTTATGACTTCAAATTGCATAGTAGAGCTGTTGGTTTTATAGTTCCTTGCACCTTTAAATTTATCTTTCAAATCATAGAATTTCTCAAGTTTAATTACCGATCTAGGGAGAGTACTGACCTGATCAAGAGATTCTTCAATTGAACAAGGTTTATGAATTACCGCAAAGTTGTACAGATAGTCATCATGAGTCATTTCATCAATGATTGCATCCTTAAAAGTGTCCTTCATGGTCAAAAATTTGATTAACTGCTCATCATGGTCAAAGACTCTCTAGTTGACAACATTGTCAGGTATGGAAGGCCTGAAAAGTAGTTCAATAGAGAAAGAATCAGGAAGCATCCCTTCAGATGGAATTAACCTTGAAGCAACGTTAGCTAACAGATTTGCTTCCTGATTCAAATAACGAGGAATAGAATTTATATTAAAAGCTTCAAATGACAATAATAAATTCCACACCTCTATCTGGTAATTTCTTAGATGTCCAGCAATGCAATGTATAGTGTTATGTACCTGTCTAACGATAATTTCAGAATCTCCTAACACTACCAAAGCTTTAGCTCCTAGATCAATTGCCTTTTTCAGCCCTTGAATAAGGGATTCATATTCAGCAATATTATTGGTGCACTCAAATTCCAATCTGCAAGCAACAAAGTACCTTTTCCCTAAGGATCCATTAATAGGAAATCGGCCCCAGCTCCTTCCTTTGACTTAGACCCGTCAAAGTATAGAGACCAAAGGCCATCATTCAGGTCCAAATGTGCAGTGTTTGGAACTGGAATTTCGTCCGAAAGTTGTGTGAAATGAAAAACTTCTGATTGATGTTCTGAATCTTGGACTGATGATGTTTCAGCCTCAAGGTTTCCAAAAAATGAATCGACCATATAATTGCCCATTATATTATCAGTGAATAACACTGGTTTGTTTGAGGCATCTAGTTCGGTGACTATGTGCTTCATATAACGCTCTCGATCAATTCTAATTTTGTTTGGATGACCATTATGAGGTATCCATATATGTGACCAGTCTGTTGCAAAATATCCCTTCAATTTTTTAGACCAATCTTTTCTGAGGAATAAGCCATATGCCTCAGGGATATCTGCAACAATTATGTCAATGATGAAATGAACTTGAGGATTTGAGGCTAGTCTTATCAGCACTTCGTTCAACTTTCCTATTACCTTTACATTAGATCGGTCAAGTTGCACAATGCTTGTATCACATGGCACGGGGACTGCGTTAAGTTTTTTACATACTGAATATGGCATAACGTTTTTAGAAGCCCCTGAGTCTATCATACAATTGTGTACTTTACGATTACAGATTTCAAATGTAAGTAGAAAAGGAGGGGTTGAGGAATCTGATTTCTTACTTATGGACGAGGCATTGACTGAAGATTTTGTCAGTTTGTCTTTGGAGCTAGCACAACTGTTTTGAGTGGAGGAATATTTGCCATTTTTACCTAAAGAAACCCCTTACATCATCTTATCTTGAATCACAGGAAATTTGAGGAGTTAATAGATAGAAATGTTGACTCTGATTTTCTTCAAATCCTCAACCAAAACATACTCCAAATCAAGAGATTGTGTAGTCTTAGTATTCGAAGGTTGGTTTTTTGTTTTGACAGTTGAACTGTCATCTGTAGATTTTGGGGCAGGTTCCCCTAAGGGCTGATCCTTCTTACTTCTAGTGTTATATTGATGCTGATTGACATTCACAATAGCCACATCTTCATCATCGATCAATTCCGTAGTATCCCAGAAGTGACTGATAACTTGAGGAGGTTTATCTTCAGTGTTATTATCAGTGCCTTGGGTATCTTTAGAATTCTATCCTGAAGATTGGGTTTCACTTTCAGCTGATGTTTCTAGGACTGAGACTAAAAGTTTTAGGAAACTATTAATTTCATCAACATTATTAGCTTCAGATGGTGGAATCTATTTAGCAGCTGTATTTTGAAATGGTCTTATAAAAGGCTATCTAGGTGGTTCTTTATTCAGAGTACTTTCAGAAGTACCTTTCTTCAAATCTATGATTTCATTGGATAGTTTCTTTATGACTCTTTGGAGACTGTCCAATTCTAGTGCATCTTGACCCTTCTTCTTGGGATTTATGGTTTTGGAAGGACTCTCATCTTTTTTGCGAGAAGAAGATGTAGAATCAGTGTCTACCCCGGGGTTTGTCTTAATAGCAAACATGTCTTTCTCAACCTTAATGGCTTCATCAAAAGTTCAAGTGAGAGTGGGTTTGGCTGCTCTCCTAACAAACATGGCTATTGACACGGGTAGGGATGAAGTATAAAATTCAATAGTGACATCTTCAGCTGGCCTTGAGGTGGTTGGAATTCTGTTTCTAAGATTCAAGAACCGCTGGTTAAAATATTTAACCTTCTCCTTGGTTTCCATATGGATCCTAGACAATTCTAACACCAACACAGCTGGAGTCTTATCATCTCCAAACTTGTTCATGAAAGCCAACTCGAATTCATTCCAGTTGGTGATAGAACCAGCGGTAAGTGAAAAATACCAAGTCGAAGCTTTTCCCTCAAATGTGTAAGGGAAAATTTGACAGACTATGTCTTCGTGTTCAACATCGAAAAGCTGAACTGCTAGCATGAATTTTTTAACATGATCTTCTGCGGGCTCTTTCAGCTCGGGATTGAACTTGGGCAACAATTTCTTAGGATGCTTTGGCAAAGGATGTTGATTACCTGGAACAACAACCGCATCCTGAGATAACCATGGCATATTGGCATTGGGGTTCGGGTTTAAACCTGCCATGTTCCTTGGTGATGGAGGTGGTGAAGGTGGTGCTTGAAAAATGTGAGGTGAATGAGGCAGTGATGGTGGTCGACCAGACCCTCCTGTAGTAGGTGGTCCTGAAGAAGATGAGGGTTTATTGGTGCCTATTAGAGGTTGTTGTAATTGATGGTCAGGGAGGACACCTAAAGGTTGATCCTATTCTTCAGGTGCAGACTCAGCATGGTGAGTGTGCGGACGCCTGATCTGTGGCGAGGAATTTCAGTGGGTTGGATTCCAGTAAGATTTGAGTAGGCTCTTGTTAAAATCCTACGGGATTCATTGATGGCATGTTCGAACTGATCAAGTTCTTCAGGTGGATGGGCACTGTTAGCATTGAACTGATGAATGAGATTTCGAATAGTATCGTTCAACGGAGTCTCATCTAATTGTGATGACTGGAATTTTTGTGGCTGAGATGATGACTTAATTTGAGGGGTGGTGGGCTGATTAATTTTTTGAACAAGATTGTTTTGATCAACCATTTTCTTAAGTTGTCCCTCCTTCTAGCACCATTGTTGACGTGTCGGGAATGGCACAATTGACAACTGAGAGGCAACCCGATCCGAAAGTTTTCAAATATTCTCTCAGTCGTTAGGTAGCTGCCTCTAATGGTATTAAGGCCCTGTTGCCTTACCTAAATTACTCCAGCTACAAGGAAAGACTCAAAAGGAAAAACTAAAGCTAATGGTTGTTAACTAAATCTATAGTATAACTATGAATATACACAGCAAACTGTTGAAGAAATTTGATGAATTAGTTTAGTGTATTTCACAACTAATAACTGGAATTAACCTAACTAAACAATTAATCTATGAATACAAGCATAAATAATTAGAAAAATATTAACAGATTCATTTAATTTACACAAGTTATACTATGAACATATGTACATTAATAACAAAAATTGACAGATAAATTATCAAAATATAAATGTGACACTCTGATTCAAAATATTTTTCTGTAAAAGAAATGAAGAAAACTACTATTAACCTAACCTAATTGTCCTATCCTGATCAGGAGCATAGAAAGCATTAACTTGGAATTAAATTTGCAAATAATGCTACTGTGCTAAAAATCCTGAAAATATTCAGAAGAAATTTAGAAACTTAAACAAGATAACACAATGAGCAAGTATATCACACACATCATGATGAAAACACCAAATCTACTGTGTGACATATATCAGCAAATTAAAACCAGCATAAGTCGACAGTTAAACATGATGCATTTTGCATAATTCATTAAAGAAATGATGACAAAACATAAATACTGCAGAGAGAAGTGACAAGATCAAAGGATATCATAAATACCTTTTCATAATAAAAATACTGTAAATATATATATAGATATCACCAGTCAAAAGTACTGTAACTACCAACACCAAATTGTCTTAGGTCACAGGAAACGATTACAGTGATCTTGCCTCTCCCTTTCCCCAAATATCGACCCCACATCAAGTAATACATGTCTCATTTAAATACATTTAATCTCACATGGAGATAGTTCTATAAATTTGGAAACTACAAAATCGAAATCTTAACCAATTTCTTTTAAAAATGACAAATGCAATCTGTCATTTTTCTACATGCATTATAATGTCTCGAAATTGGGAAGATTCGATTTATAGCACAAAATCACAAAATGATAAAGAAACTAATGATTTAATGACACTTTGGAAACAACAAAGCCAACCGATTTGTTCACGATTCCCCAAATATCATCTTCAAAATGAGCGATCCAAGAAAAATGCATCAACCATATAACCTGCAGCACTACACATTAAAGAGAAATAATTAACACCTACGCAATAGAAAAATAAAATAAACTACATAATCCATCAATCAAATCCAACCAATACCTGTAACAAAACAACTTGATTATCACTTGATTATAAACTTCAAACCTGAAATATAATAGTGAGTGTGCCCAAAATATTACAATTTCATAGGAGCATTAAACACCTATATATTCACACCATTCTCCTGATTCTATGAATGACCTTTGAATTGCACTAAAGTAACCTGAGCATTAAGCTCATGCACTTTTTCCTCACTCTTATGACTCTTGTTTTGCAGTTTCAGAACTCTTCGAATCAACCTGTTTTTATTCTTCTTCAGACGCAGCAGACCCTTATCGTCAGAATCGAAATTCTCTTTCATCCTTGAATTCTCGGCTTCCATAGCATCACGATGTGCTACCATTCCTATTATTTATTCCTCCATCCTATGTATTTTATCCAACAAACAATTTACAAATAACGGGTGAACCATTTCACCAATTCGATAGAAACCCGGTAAATTTGCTTCTGCAGACTTGTCCTTAGCTGGAGGATCGACCATAGGATCAACCTGAAGATTCTTATCAAACACATCGGGATTGTTATCTGCATGGTTCACGACAGTTTCATGATCAATTTCAAGGCCATCATTAAGCGAGACATGATTCTCTTCTTCATCATCTATCACAGCTGTTTCAATGTCAATGCTTTTACTCACAGAGGACTTAACAGTGCTAACCTTGGCTAACATACTCCTCGTAAACCTGCCAGTAAACTTACCATTCAGCCTTTTTCCTTTTATTTTGCAGGCATCGTCATTATGTTTCGGCGTCATAGGGGATAATTTTAAAGAGTTCCTCATACGCTTAGAAGGAATAGGAGTACCAGGACTACACACAAGAGGGGGAGCAGGATCATTGCGGACGCTGGGGCTTGCACAACCAACAGGATTTGACACAGGCTCATGTACAGGTGAAGCCAGAGCTTGACAACGCTCTTGATGTCTAACACATTTTTCATGGTTATCGAATTGATAATGGCAAAATGCCAAGAAGCCATTCCGTTGGAGAAAATCATCCCATGACCGATTTTTCTTACTCAGCTCTCTTTCTACCAATATCCTAACCAGGCCGTGATGAAACAGACTGTGACCGATGTTCTTCGTCCCCTTTTTAATGGCCAAAGACATCTTTGTCAAACTCTGAACTAAATAATAGGGAAAATTCAAAGTAAAACCGAGAAAAACAACCAACAATCGAATGTGACAGACATAAGCTAAGGAAAGACGACCGTCATAGGTCACGTACCGGTGAATAACGTCTAGAACCGGTCGCCATTCTTTCTCGAAATACTTTCGCGATACACCAGTTCTGAAGGACACCTCCTGGCAAGGATTCTTCAACATCTGTCTCCATTCCGTGACCTCCATCTACTTGTACTTGAACCAGCATTCACCTGTCAACGGCAAACCCGTAGCCAAAGCAACTGAGAGCTCGTCGACCCTAAATTGGAGCTCGACCACTTTAACCCTTGCATCGGACAGCGACAAAGAAAATAACCTGGTCACCTTAGGGTTTGAGTCTGTAAACTTGCGAATAAATGACAAGCATCCAACTGCTTCAACCTTGGCGAAGAGTTGAGGGTTTCCGTCAAAGAGTTTCATGTCACTGGGTTCAACCCTAACCATCGGAGCCATAGCTGTGAGTGCAAATGCACACAGTCGCACATAGAAGGGATACCACAAATCGAAACACGACAGTAAACTGGAGAGCGAGCACTCAGGATGCAGAACAAGTAGAAAACACAAGCAATGAAAGCCAATGCTCTCATAAACCAAATGCGCCATGAGCAAATCCAGACAAGACCCCTATAAAATCGGCATGGATGAAGGATAATAATCACGTAGAGTGGTAATTAAGTGATAAAAGAAATGATGGTGAAGACGCTAGACTAGACTCGTTTTGCCATTATTTATCCGGCCTGATCGACATACAATCACACCATAAATGAATCACAGGTGTTGAACGAACAGGTAGCCACGATGCTGAGCACGTACTGGTAATTGATTGTCATTTACAGAGCTACGTACGTGTAATGATATCGTATCTATCTAAAATCAAATGGATCAAATGGTGACACGAGTCAAAACAACCATAGGGGATGAACCTTAAGCGTTTAAACGTCGACCTTACTGGCCCTATGATGGTTTAAATCTTCGAAGGTGGCGATCATATGGCATGACATCAAACCAACCCCAAACTTCACATGCAAAACTATAAATTAAGATATGGAGCATATTGTAAAGATCAGGATCAAATAATAAAGTTGGACTGCACATGATTCAGAAGTTAAACAACAAGCCTTGGAGATAAAATTTGCATGAACATTGATAAGGTACCAAACAATACCATAATCAATCTTCCAATTTCACGACATTATTAAAACCACATAAACGCAAATAAAAATCTCAAGTAATAAGTGTTCTAATAAGGCTTATAATCAGGTTATAGTAAAAGGCATGGAAATAAAAAATGCTCACACCCTAATCTGAAAGGTAATCCAATTCAAAATAATAGTTTCAATGTAATGATTTATGTTACCTAACCATAATTCACAAAGGTTGTAAAAACATGGAATTTCATCGTTTCAGTAGCTCACAGAATGTGATTGTTTCAGTAGTTTCTGATTCCTTAGATTTGAAACAAGAAATTCAAACATTTCATCAAACAAAATAGAATTTTGTTTGATGAAATGTGTTTTTTTAAAGGCTGTTGGTAGGAGCACAACAACACTAATGCTAGGATGTACTTGTACAATACACCTAGGGATACAATGGCCAAAGATTTGATTCTCCAGATCTTATGCTCAACATCAAAATGGAATTCTCTAAAGCTTATGCCCAACATTTCCAATTATATTTTCATTTTTTCCAGAGCTTTACACTAAACACAAATGTAAGTACTCATGTGCTCCAGAGCCTCTTGCTCAACACAAATCATCTCATTGATCACGTGCTTCAGGTTCCACGCCCAACAAAAAACATTTCATTAATCATGTGCTTCAGGGTCCACACCCAACACAAAACATATATATACATATATATCATCAACAATTGGCTTACGCCCAATATACAAAACAAATCATCATGTTCATATGCATTGGGGTATTTGACCCAATATAAAATAAAACATCAATATAATCATCATGATCAATAGGCTCATGCCTCTAAATGGTAGGTCCAAAATTCAAGACATTACAGTAAAAAATGAGATATTTTATTGTATATGAGCATGTTATGAAGAAAACACTCTCCCAGTTTCTCAAAATTCCTCCTGGTTTGGCAGAAAAAGGTCCCAAAAGTTAAGGACCAATCCATCACTTCGTAGAAAAAACATGTTTTGATGTTGAGCATATGAAATTTCACCGGGCCTTCCTGAATTAAACCTCATGCACTTTCCCCCAAGAAATTAATGTGGCTCGTTGATAAATATCTAACAAGATTTGAGCCATCTAATCATGTAGCTTGTACCTGATTTTGCAGCAATAGGACTTTGGTTGCTTCCATTCTTGTTGGTGGTGCAAAAATCACTCACCGCCATTGATTTGTTTAACCATCCATATGTTCATTGATTTGGTCTATGGATTCATTTATTTTCACAAGGACATGGCTCTTGATTTACCCATGCATTTTCACCATGCAAAAATTCTTTTGTGTGGTTGAATTGTGAATGGTTCACATGCATTGTTAAAACTGTTTTGTGGTAATATCCCACATGCACTTGAGAATGTGCATATTTATCATTTTTATACCCCACCAATTTTAATATGTGTTAAGGAACAAAGAAAGGATAATACTCCTTGCGTGCAGGGTGATTGGATGCTTGATGGATTGCTGACTTGTATTTGTTGTTGATGTGGTAGGTGCATGGCTTCCCATGTGAACATATTTTTACACAGACTTTCATTAGCCAAGTTAATAACCAAGTTAATAACATAATGGACTTTGGAAAAATAAAATAAAAATTCGACAGTAAGGACAAATTTAGATATAAAACCAATGTTCATATCTCATTTCAAACATTGGGTAAAATCTTTTAAATTCATCAGGATTCCTTTCTTTTTTCCCAATTGACCAATGAAATATTTTTCTATTGTGAACCTGCATAAAAATAAAATTTATCACAAGTGGTAACGTTGGCTCTAACTCGGGGATGCTATCCTCCCTGTGATATAAAAAAGAACTCCGTAGGCCAGACGCCTTATCCTGAGACTGATCCATCCATACTACAACCCACTGTACTTTGCATATCTAAAACTTGAGATTAAACTGAAACTGCTGGAAATGAAATGCTCACCATGTCGAGCTTATTTACACACTCCTAGCTACCCTACTTATTGTACAACAATGCTCAATCAAGTAATTTCTGACTTCCAATGAATCCAATCAAGCAAATGATCCAATGATTCAGTTCCTCCATCATGCTTAACCGGAAATGAAGGAACTAATGGAAACATGTTATGAGGAAATATTTCACTCTTACTTTAAATACATAACCAACCATTACCACCACAAATCTTCTCCAGGTAATTTTCCACTAGTTCATGAAAACCTGCAAAATTTTCTATTATTTGTTTTCCATGACCAGAATGCTCCATATAATCAACCACTGGATTGTACAATCCATGGCAGTCTCAAAAATTTCCATCATTTGTTTGTCACAATAAGGCTTCCCAAACTGTCATTTCACCTTCCTTCTGTCAAACTGTCCTTCAAAGGAACCTTGGAAAATGCATTCATGGCAACCTGCACATGAGGCCTCACATTCTTCGCCCAAAATCTCAGAGTAGGAAACCTGATTTCTTTCATTCATTTCATAGGGAATATATATTTAATAACATTAAGTGAAATAAACTCTTTTTGACATGAAAGTTCTAAATTGGAGAAACAAGAAGGAACATCCCATTTAGGATCATCCTTTGCTTCAAGAAAATGAGGCGAGATGCATTCTTCTTGGCATGGAGATTGGGAATTTGAGGAGCATGAGGAGATATCCCATTCAAGACCCTCGTCTACTTCTAAGTGATCCAATCTATTATTGTAGAATGCTGGTTCTTCAGGTTCATTATCCAAGTGGTCATCCTCATATTCATCATATGTAGGCAAGATGAAATCCTTTTTAAAAACATCATTAACATAATTTTCAGCATGTTGATTGCATTGTTCAGAAAAATAAATATGAGGAAGAACTACAGGACTGATATTTTCCAGAATTATCATTCTCTATGTAATCAATCCCATAAGTATTGCAACCTTGAAGAGATCATTGTTGCACAAATGAATTTTCTGATTGGGAAGAGGTAGCATCTTCTGGTATCCAAATTTTAGAAGTTGAATAATCTGAGGACAGATTTGATTGAAAGTCCCAACTTCTCTCTTGGTCACACAAAAATTGACAAGAATGTTGCAAAATTTTATCAATACCAGGAAAATAAGTATGGCTGGTTGAATCAGAGTTTTGGCTTATGTCCACTTCACACAAGGAAGACAATATCAACTACTGGGGATTTTCTTGAATATCAGGGAAATTGGTTTGTCTTTATTTTTTAAATATGTATTCTTGTAACATTTATAACAACTATTCATCCATAAACTCATCATTTCCATACAAGTTTTCCAAATTTTCAATGAAACTTTTAACATGCATGCAACAATATTGAACTAGCAGCAAGGAAGGGTACTATTCTTTAAAATGTTCATAAAATATTGAATGAAAATCGGTAAGGGAATATAAACTTTCTGATGGTAATCTGTCATTCCATTATCATTCCTTCTCTTCCAAACTAACTGTGAACATTTTCATTAAATAATATTTATGCAATTCGACCCCCAGCTTACGTATGTGCATATGAAATATAACCAAATGAAGGGAATCATCATCATTCTTTTGATATTTAACTTTTGGAAGACATGTTTTCCAATCCAAATTGGGTATTTGATTTGAAAAACCAGGAATGTGGGCATGATTCATAGGGGCATACCTTGCAAATGTATAACTCATCTTAATAATGAAGAAATTGAATCAGTTCTTCAAGAGTTGCATCCCTTTGACAGTGAAGCTTCCATGGAACATTATGAGGACTGGATTCTTCCCAGATGGAGTTGGCATAGAACCTTTGAAAATATTTGTAGCTTCTGGGTGTTCCCAGTGGAGTAGCCTTCAAAGGCCTTGAGTGGAGTTTCCAGAGCATATACAACCAAAAATGTGTCTCAGACTGACTGCTCAACCAGGTAATAGAACTGAGCGATTCTGTTTTACCCAGGGATGATTTGCTCATTTTCTCCCCGACAATGGCGCCAAGATGTTATCACCCTCTAATTTTCCTATGGTTGTTGTATGAAGTCATAGGGATAACCATTTAAACTAATATTTAGACCTCCCTCTAGCCAAGGAATTCATAGAGGGCTCTCTTTTGTCACAGTAACCTTCACATACACATTTATCTCTAATGAGCTTCCATAAGAACAGATTTCTGCTAGTAACAAGCCAGTTACAAAGTAAAATAGGATGGTGTTATAGCGGATATCACCACTCCAGGTGAATCACACTTTGTATGGCCTTCTCCTGTCTCACTACAGACTCCTTAGCCCCTATGGACCACTTTTTTTCCTTTGATGTTTCCTTGATCATCCCTAAAAACACATGAAAAATGCTATACGCAACTTTTAAACCTATAAGCGCATACATACGTAGGTTTGACCCATATAACCGTGTACATCGGGATGTGTGCATAGTCCAAATCCTTTTGGAGTTTTCCTTGACATGGATCCGACTCATTTGACTCCTGGCCTTCCATATGCCTTGAGATCGCTCGGATTCGACCTTTCATTACCCCTTTGAAAAGATATATAAGGAACCCCTTGGTACATTGAAGGCATAAGAGAGAATTGAAAGAAAAGAAACTATAGTCCATTGTTGCCAGAACTTATGCTTGAGTCTGCATCCCTTTGTCCCTTGGAGGACTTTTGTGTTCTTCCCAAGCTTGCCTTTTGCTTGTGATCTTTCTATTGAGAGATGGAGGATTGAAGTGGTGGAGGCACAAGTGGGGGATTTAGTTTCCCTGGTTCGCAGACGTGCCATCAGAGCTTGTATCTTGTAATCTCTAATTTATATTAATAGAAATATATTTTCCTGTCCAATGATGTGTATTTGAATGAATATTTTATCCATGGGATTATGTCAAATGCTTTTACATTATTGATTATATATGCTAGAATAGATCTAACACCATGATATATAGAATGCTTGTATTGTTTAATTCTTGTTGAGGAAGTAATATAGCAATTCAAGCTTAAGATTGGAAAGCTCAACAGGGATCTACTTCAACCATCCGGAATAAGGTACGAAGTCTGATCCTTTAGTGTTAGATGTTTAATTTTTATTGCATATTGGAAAGGATTGATTTGTGGAGTCAAGCTGTCGATTATGGTACCCCAAGCCATAGGAATTTCTCTCTGTAATAGAATTGGTGACTCCACTGGGGAGTTCCTAGTAGTTGTCCTTTGGGGGTTGTTTTCTCGGCATTCAATGTATTTGAATTGCTCTTTCTCTCTTGTTTCTATGTCGGGTATGGGGCCATGTATGCCTGGTAGAGTTTTATTGGTGTGAATTTTGTCTCAGCCTATCTGTTTTCCTTGATTTTATGCACCTTTTCTTCCTGTACATGGGTTTTTGATTTACAGTCACGTATACACGCGGTTTCCTCTGCGATTTCCATGTATACACGCAGGTTTACTGCAAACAGTCGTGTATACCCTTGATTTTTCCTTTTTGTGGAAGATAATTGGTTGCTGGGTGAATTATGATATGTGCCGAGTCTCCTTTGACACTGCCTGAGTCTGTTTAGACCTTTGTTTCTAACCAGAAATGTTTTTTTAAGCCTAATTTTTTATTTTTTTTTAGGAAAGTTCTTGTCATGGCATTTTCGATTTTTTGTTTGAGATTAGTGCATTAGAGTTCTTTTACCTTAGTGCTTTGCTTGAGTGTTGTTTGCGTCTGCTTGCAGAGTCTAGGGGTCATAGAATCATTCTTTTTCTTTTTGCATCTCTTTTATTTTCAAAAAATCCAAAAGCATTTGCTTATCATCATGCATTGCATTTTGCACTTTGCATTGTACTTACACTAGATCTAGATTTGCTTTGGAGTACTAGTTAGGAATTCATATAGGAAAATTTGCATTCATAATTTGAAGAAAAATTGTGCATTTCACGTAGTAGCATACCTTGTTTTCATGGACACAATGCATTTGCATTGATTGTTAGGTGTGCATTTTACTTCTTGTTGCATCATAACACCACTAGTTTCACAACCATATCCTATTTTTGAGAAATAAAGCCAACTAAAATCAACGCTAAATTAAAATAAACTACACTCTTTTCTTTTCTAGGGTGCACCAACAAGCTTAGGTTTTAGGATCTTGGAATAGTTCATTGTAAGTCAATTCTCCAAGATCACTAAACAACAACATCTAGGTGTCTGTCCAAGTGAGTGTGTGAAATCCTTGGTATAACCAGTGTTTCTGAGGATCCTCCTCTCAAAAGGGAGTTAAGCACGAGGAAGTGTGAGCGGTTACTGATTGGGATGACCCCTAGTCATAACTGAGTAGCACTAGAGATATTTCCAAGATTGTATTCGTATCTCGGGGCTCTTAATAGAGTTTCGGGATTTGCTACCCTGCCCATACGGTCAATCCCTCCTATGACTATCCTCCTGAGCATTGATTATATTGAGGTGACCTTAGTGGCCTTACCTAGGATATCGAGGGGGTACTTGTAGAGGTTATTTTGTAGGTGTCCTGGCCAGGTTGGGGTCAGACAGTACAGTCGCTTTACGCGTTCAAGCTGAGGGCCACAATAATTGGTTACGTACCTCCACTTGTTGTGTATGGAAGTCTCAAGCCTCTCCTAGGTGAGACATACCTGCTTCATTCGGGATCTCACTTATCTAGCCCTTGTTTGCTTGCATTTGTCTTTAGATTTTATTAGTGATTGCTCTGTGCATGATAGTTGGCCTAGGGTTTACGTAAATAGAGAGTCTTTGCTATTTTTTGAGTCATTGTGGATTCGAGTGCGGTTCCACTCCGTTCTCGTTGTTTAGCAGGACTTCTGCCTTCTAATTCTCCTCCTCCTTTGGGAGAGAGACCTAGACAGTCCAAGCGGACTATGTCACACATTGATTCACACACCATGGGGTATTCTTCAGAAGGTATTCCTGAACTACCTCCTCCCATTCGTGTAGACGATTGGAAATTTACACTTACCTATGATCCTTCACGGGACTTAGCTGAGTTAGGTCGTTTGATTTCTGAAGTAGGAGCCATGCATGATAGACCTACTCACTCTAGGGCTGATTCCCCATTGACACGTTACCGGTATGGCATGCCAGAGGATGCCGAGACTCATTTTGAACCCGCCACTACTAGCTATGGTAGTTATGGTATGGATGGTTTTCCTATGCATGTTTTGACATTTCATGTTGAATCTGACTTCGAGCCTAACACTATGCCTAGGGGCACTCTCATTCCTTACCATGCGGAGAGGTTTGGGAGAACTAGTAACATTGCACCTTCCATCCCAGTGGTGGAAGCTACATCATATATCCCTCCTAGGTCTAGGGTTAGCGATCTGATTAGGATACCAAATCCGAGACGAGTGACGATAGGTGGTAGTACATATCTTATTACTCAAATTCCTTCATCCTCGGCCCCTAGTTCTTCAAATGTTCATCCTCCACCTTATTCATGTGGTCCTTCGAGTCGGCAAATGGCTACGAGTCAGGTCCATACTACGGTTACTAGACCGATTGTGCCTCAAGTTTACATACCACCCGTTTCTTCGGGAGGCTATGTTCATGCTTCTAGAGGTCATATTACTACTTCCGCGGCATATATCCCTACTTCCGGTATGTATATCCCTACTTCTGGAGCTTATCTTCCTATCTACAGAGTGTCTCATGGGGCATCGCATGCGATGACCTATGGACCTTATTATGGGGCGCAGTATGGATAGGTTTATCCACCTTATGGAGGTAGGTATCAACAACCTTCTTACTCTCCTAATTACGGCTTTGTAGCTCCTACTAGTCAAGGTACACCGTACTATGGTACTTCCACGCCACCCTATACGGGTCAAACAGGAGGAGGACACTATGGAAAAGCCCATGGTGGTAATCAACCCTATATGAACCAGGGAGAGGTCCATCGACCTCATCATCCTAGGCTCCCTTTCCTCATGATGCTTAATATTACTGACTTATCGAGACTTACAAACGATCCTATGGCTCATGACCCGGCTTGGCCGGCTGTCCCTACCAAGCTTCCTTTGGACATACCTAAGTTCGAAGGAAAACCGGGAGAGGATCCGAGCGAACACGTTACTACGTTTCACCTATGGTGCTCTTCAAATTCATTACATCAGGACTCAGTCCATTTCAGACTATTTCAACGCACCCTCACAGGGCCTGCTGCGAAATGGTATATAGAGTTACCTAGGGGTGCTTTTACTTTTTTCGATGACCTTGTGATGACTTTTCTTAATCACTTCCAGCTACCAGTGTGCTATGACGTTGGTACTGAACTCTTGTCGACATTTCGGCAAGATAAATACACCCATATTTCTAATCATATTCAAGAGTGCCGTAGACAGAAGAGATTAATTAAAGCCTTTATACCACTGGAGTTCCTTCTCGAGTGGTTCCTCAAGTCATTATTTCCGTATATAGCGAAGGATGTTTCCACATCCGTAGTGCAGAATGAGGAACAAGCAATTTTTAGGGCACAGGAACTGGACTTGATCTATGCTCAGTCCAGTTTATTGTATGAGATTATTCCCAATGCTCCTTGTTCCAGTTTCGATCCCAAAGTCAAACCTGGACCACATGCCGATGGCATTGTGGGTTGTGCAAGTGCGAAAACTACGGATTCGGTTGCAAAACAAGTTGGTCAGTTGTCAATCAACCAATCAGCTTCGGGGCAAGCTACGGCTTCATCTCAACCCGCCCAAATGGTGAATGTACTTTCTGTGCAATCATTGGACCCGAAGGGTAACCAACAGCCTAGACGGAATAGAAATAAGGGTAAAAATAACAATCGAAAGGGTGGGAATAAGAATGAGAGTGCTAACAATAATGACAAGAACAGTAAAAATGCTGGGAAAGACAAGAAAGCTAAACGTAAGGTTAAGTTCCCTTGCAAGTTATGTAAGGGCGATCAACTCACTTACTTGTTCCCTTGGATTGCTGAAGCTTCGATATTCGTAGCACAAGGCCCAGCTGTTCTAACGAACCCTTTACCGCATAACTAGAATATGAACTTGAAGTCCCATGACCAGTCTAGTGATGATGATCCACCAGAGGGTAGTGGTTGTGGGTGCATTAACATGGTCGGTGCTGCCAAGGTTATGACTCATGCGAAAAACTATAGTTCGTCACAACCCATCCCAAGCAAAGAGCCTGATCCACCAGGAACTCCTTTGCGCATTGAGAAACCTGCAGATAAACCTGAGGCTGCACCTCGCATTCCTAAGGGAGTCCTTAAGCATTCAGGGCATAATCCAAATGCCCGAGCTACCTAGAATTATTCAGTTGTCGAGGATTTGGGCTACACTCCTTGGGAGATGTCTACATTGGAAGTTCTTCAAAGGTTTCCTTCGCAAAGGAAGGCGTTGCTTTCTTCTCTTGGTGTGAATGGTGATGATTCTTCCTCGGTGATCAAATTTGAAACCGCAGGACTGCAACCTCGCTTGCCCTACTATGTGTCTCTTTTGGTGCATGTAGAATTTCTTGGTATGACCGTCAAACGTACTGTGATTGATGAGGGTGCTGCGGCTTCTGTGATGTCTTTGTCCTGTTGGAAGGGTCTGGGTTCTCCTGAGCTATCTAAATCAGTGACTATGTTAACTGCGTTTGATGGGAGATATTTTAGGCCGCATGGTATCCTTCCTTCCCTTAAAGTCTGTTTGGGAGGGAAGACCATGGCGATAGAGGTTGAGGTGGTTGATGCGCCCCTTGACTACAATCTCTTTCTAGGTAGGAACTAGATGTATAGTATGCAAGCCGTTGCTTCTTCCTTGTTCTGCATGGTATGCTTTCCACATAACGGGAAGATTGTAACGATTGATCAAATGGCATTCAAGAATCCGTCTGTTACCGTATCTTTGGGAGCTTCGATCCCGATCGTTGAACATTCTCAGCCGACAACTAGGAGTGTGGTTGTAGGCATGTATCCATCCCTCATGGGAAGCTTTAGTTGTCCTGCACTGATCCTCATGATAGGATCTTGTTCCGATTAGGCTTCGACATCTACGACCTCGGTGTCTTTTCACATAACCCATATGGAAGACCCTTGGATTCTTCCTACATTGAGTACTTCGAGTGAGCCCGTTGAGACGAGCGTGCTATTGCCTACAGCTATGATAGCTCATCAAGCTAATATCAAGAGTGTTGCAAAGCCTTGTTCTTCCTCTTTGCGGATGGAGGAGGAAGACCGCTATGTGCTGCAGGCATGGGCAGTACAGTCTTCTCATGCACATGACTACCTTGATATTTTTTTCCCTTCATAGGAAGCGATTATCGAGGCTATGTCGGGAGTTGAGCCACCATGGGAGGAACTTCATCATAGATCCTACTTTCTTCCAGAGCTTGACCGTTTGGAGCATGAGGATTATAGGGAGATTCTTAGTCAAAAATTTGGTAGTCTTGTGGTTCCATTAAGCTCTCCTGGTCCGATGGCTGATGGAAACATGGTGAACATATCGTCAATGATTCCTATCAACATTTTCCGCAATCATGGCACAATAGAGAATGTTTATATTGGGGCGGAATGTTCTCATGCTGAGATTCTGGAATATATGGAGCTATTCAAGGAATTCCGTGATATTCTTGCTTGGTCTTATGACGATATGCCAGGTATTGACCCTCAAATTGTTGAGCATGAGATTAAGAGTTACCCCAATGCTAAGCCTGTTCGACAATGTTTACGCGCCGTGAATCCTAGGAAAGCACCCGCCATTAAGGCAGAGATAGAGAAGCTGTTGAAAGCCGGTTTCATCTATCCCGTTCCCTTGACGGAGTGGGTTTCAAACCCCATTCTGGTAGATAAGAGGCAGGGAGCGATCCGCATATGCACCGATTTCCATGATTTGAATCGTGCCTGTCCTAAGGATAACTTCCCCAAACCATTTATTGATCATATTTTGGATGAGTGTGCGGGTAGTGAGGTGTTCTCCTTCATGGATGGATTTTCCGAGTATAATCAGATACAGATTAAACCTCAGGACCAACATATTATTGCATTTATTTGTCCTTGGGGAACATTTGCATATCGAAAAATGCCTTTCGGCCTTAAAAATGCCAAAGCTACGTTTCAGCGGGCAATGAACTTGATCTTCCATGATCTCAAGTCTATTATTGAAGTATTTTTGGATCACCTCACTACTCATTCTTGTATGAGAATGCGTCATCCCTATCACTTGAGATTGGTATTCAAAAGATGCTGGCACTATTCAGTTATATTAAATCCTCATAAGTGCATCTTTTGTGTGAAGTTAGGTCATTTGTTAGGACTCATCGTTTCAAAGGAGGGTATAAAAGTCAACCCTTTGAAGGTTGAGGCAATACTTCAGTTGTCTGCCACGAAGAATATTCGTCATCTTCAGTGCTTGCAAGGCATGGCAAACTTATTACGAATATTTGTTGTCAACTTTGCCAATTTGAATACAGTCTCCATGCGTCTCTTGAAGAAGGATACTCCCTTTGAATGGGATGAGCGAGCCCAGGAGTCCTTCGATGCACTCAAGTGAGCCCTAGCATCGGCCCCGATGATTAGTCCTCCAGATTATAGCCGTGATTTTCTATTATATGTGGCCACATCTTTAGAGATGATTGCTATGGTTTTGGTTGAAGAGGATGAGGAGCTCCAAGATCATGTCATATATTATCTGAGCCGAAACCTTATTAACACATAGATTTGTTATTCTCATGTCGAGAAGCTTGCTTTAGCTACCGTACATGTAGTTCAGCGTTTGAGACATTATATTCTCCTTCGCCAGACATTGGTTGTGGCCCATGTCAATCCATTTTAGTTCGTCCTCACACGAACGATGTTTGGGGGAAAGTATAATAAATGGATTGTCATTCTATAAGAATTTGATCTTGAGTTTGTTTCGGCAAAATCGAAGAAGTCTTTAATTTTTGCAGAGCTTATATCGGATTTTCCGAGCGAGGCCGAGGAGTTGGTTTGTGAAGATACATTTATCGATGAACACATCTTCTTAATCTCAACATTAGACCCATGGTATGGGGATATCATAGTATATCTGCAAACATAGAGGACCCCTACTCACCTCTTGTGAGATGAATGATGACGATTACATCACGTCTCTAAGAACTACCTTATAGTGGACAATACTTTGTATTGCCGTGGGGTAGATTCCATTTTACGACGTTGTTTAACTCATGAGGAGGCTGAGGTAGTGCTGAATGATTTCCACAAAGGGGAGTGTGGTGGTCATTTATCTGGGCTTTCTACAACTCAAAAGATTTTGAGAGTGGGTTATTTCTGGCCGTCGATCTTTAAAGATTGTGTTGATGTGGTCAAGAGGTGCCACCCTTTCTAGGTGTTCACACATAATACGCACTTGAAACCTACCCCGTTACATCCCATTATCACCGCCAGTCCCTTCACAAAGTGGGGGCTCGATTTTATGGATTGCAACCCAGCTTCGGCTGGGGGGCACCATCATGTTATAGTGGCTGTTGATTACTTCATGAAATGGGCTGAGGCTATGCCTACAGTAAAATATGATGGTGAGATAGCCGCTCACTTTGTATTCAACCAAATCATTACTCGGTTCAGGATTCCAAAAGATCTTGTCACTGACCATGGCTCGCACTTTCAGAACCGTATGATGGAAGAGTTGGCATCCAAGTTAGGGTATAATCAAGAGAATCCATCTTCTTACTAACCCAAGCGAATGGACAGGTAGAGGCAGTGAATAAATCACTCAAATCCATTCTCCAATGAACCATCACACAAAGCAAGATGAATTGGCACATTATGTTATATCCCGCTTTGTGGGCATATCGAACCGCGGTTAATATTGCCACTGGTTTTTCTCCATATCAGCTTGTACATGGAGTGGAGTTGATATTGCTGGTTGAATGAGAGATTCCTTCATTGAAGCTAGCTGTGGAACACTTACCAGACACTTCACCTTTGGAGGAGCGTTTGGTTCACCTTGAGCAACTTGATGAGCAGCGTCGAGATGCCTTGGTGGCTCTAGAGGTTAATAAGCGTCACGTTAAGGCCCAGTACGATAAGTCTGTCCATCCAAGAGTGTTTAGTGAAGGAGACTTGGTCCTCTTGTGGGATCAACCGAAAGAACCCTTGGGGGCAGGGAAGTTTAATCCTATAATGCATGGTCCTTACATGGTCAAGCATGTGTTAGAGAAGGGTGCCTATGAGTTAGTAGATTACAAAGGCACAACTTTGGTGGAGCCTAGAAATGGGCTCTATCTCAAAAAATACTATGCATGATCTTTAGCCAGGGCTGCTTGTTGTATATTATTGTATAGCTTTGCATAGTTAGGTCTTTTTCTTATCGTAATCGGGTTTGTGATTAGTTTTCTTTTCTTTTGGCAAATGTCAATGGAATCTTCCACCTACATAGGATTCACAGATGGTGCAAGCCGTCACACTCAACACTCAGCCTCAGTTTCTTGGGTGATTTATACTCCTATGGTTCAGGTACTATCTTTAGGAGGTGTATGTCTACGGCCATCTTCCAACAATGTTGTTGAATATAGATCCATTATTGAGCTTCTATGGGATACCATTTTGCATGGCGTTCTATCTCTTGAGGTACATCTTGATTCGGAGTTAGTAGTGTCACAGCTCAATGGTTTGTACCATGTTAGAGATCCGACGTTATTGAGAAGGTTCTTACATGTGAGATTGTTAGAATGAAAATTTGACAGTATAACATACATACACATTCCAAGAAATAATAATCAAGTTCTCGACTCATATGCTAACTATGTGTTAGATTGGAATTTGTTTCATTCATAGTAAATTAATCACAAACACAATTTTTACACATGTAAATAAATAAATTGATCACCATAAAAATTTTGTATATACATCAAAAATGTGGTAATACATAGTGTCATAATAAAGAATTGGGGCTTTTAAAGCCACCATCATATAATACACGGTCATAAAAAATGAATACACTCCAAGGTTTCTAATCCTGTGGAGGAGGAGGAGGGTTGTGATCATGGAACATCACTATGGCTCTAGCTAGCCATCGAAATAAATGCACCCATGCACGTGATACACCCACCACCTGCCGCTGCATGGCCTTAGGCAAGTCCTCGACTTGCGCCATGGGAACTCTATGAGTCAGTCTCACAAAGTTGGTATGAATTATCTGGAGTGTTCCCTCCGCATCCACACCCATGATGTCATCTCCTCTTCCCCTCCATCTATGACGAGGGTATCTTTCTAGCCACCGTGGTCCCACATATGCACACAAATGGTAGATGTCATTATGTATTTTCGTGCAAAAACATGTCTTTTTTATTCCACATAATCAAGAAAATACAAAAAAAATTAAATAACTAAATTTTTTTAAAAAGAGTGGGGGTCGATATTCATTACCTATATTGCCATATGCTGATCCTGGTGGAAATGGCATGTTCAAGTCCCCTCGAAAATCTATCCCTGCATAGGGGTAGTCATTAGTGGCAGGTTCTCTCGCCATTGACAGTTTCTTGGGAATACATCAATGTCCCCTGATCGATGGATCCTCTCAAGTGTTCGAACTCAACACATTTATTCACACTTGTTAGTTTGCACTCTAGTACCTTGATTCCCATTTTCATCATTGGTGGGTGATCTCGCGTCTGTTAATGGTATACATTAATGACCAGTAATCAGATGATGGACTACTATGTTTGAACTTGACACCTCTATTCGCATAGTAGGACATGTACTCGTAGCGGTTTGTGTAGAAGACTTTCCAGATTGGTGGCATCTCTTATATGCTACCTCCTTAATCGTGCCAGTGTTCATGAGATTTCAGCTCTCGTGACTTGATTCGAGTATATGTTAGACATTTCCAGCCACTATGGATATCTTGATCTATTATATATCTTTATCCATTTTTGAGATCATGGTCCTTTGTATATCTTCATCATGGAGATTCTAATCTATGTATATTGTACGTGGCTATGACCACATATGTGACATCATGTATCATTCCTATTCATGGCCATTGTACTCTTATGTATCTGGGACTGCTATATGTACTTGCAGTTATATGCAGAGTTGTATTATTGCACTATGTTGATTGGGTGGCTGGTCTTCCATTTGGGATCCTTCATCACTCCACTTCTGCGATGGACTTATAATGTATTTCGGCCATCGTATAACCCCTCTGATATCATACATTAGGGGCCATCTGTTATAGCGGATTTCACCACTCCAGGTGAATCACACTTTGTATGGCCTTCCCCAGAACTACTGCAGACTCCTTAGCCCCTATGGACCACTTTTTGTCCTTTGATGTTTCCTTGATCATCCCTAAAAACACATGAAAAATGTTATACGAGACTTTTAAACCTATAACTGCATACATACGCGGGTTTGAACCATATAACCGTGTACATAGGGATGTGTGCATAGTCCAAATCCTTTTGGAGTTTTCCTTGACATGGATCTAACTCATTTGACTCCTAGCCTTCCATATGCCTTGAGATCACTCGGATTCGACCTTTCATTACACCTTTTAAAAGCTATATAAGGAACCCCTTGGTACATTGAAGGCATAAGAGACAATTGAGAGAAAAGAAACTATAGTCCATTGTTGCCAGAACTTATGCTTGAGTCTGCATCCCTTTGTCCCTTGGATCACTTTTGTGTTCTCCCCAAGCTTGCCTTTTTCTTGTGAGCTTGCTATCGAGAGATGGTGGATTGAAGTGGTGGAGGCCCAATTCGGGGATTCAGTTTCTCCGGTTCGCAGACGTGCTGTCATAGGTTGTATCTTGTAATCTCTGATTTATATTAATAGAAATATCTTTTCCTGTCCAATGATGTGTATTTGAATGAATATTTTATCCATGGGATTATGTCAAATGCTTTTACATTATTGATTATATATGCTAGAATATATCTAACACCATGATATATAGAATGCTTGTATTGTTTACTTATTGTTGAGGATGTAATATAGCAATTCAAGATGAAGATTGGAAAGCTCCACGGGGATCTACTTCAACCATCCGGAATAACATATGAAGTCTAATCCTTTAGTGTTAGACATTTTATTTCTATTGCATATTGGAAAGGATTGATTTATGGAGTCAAGCTGTCTGTTGTGGTACCCCAAGCCATAGGAATTTCTCTCCGTAATAGATGGAAAGACAAGAAAAATACAAACCATTGGGCTATGGAGTCAAAGTCTGAAAAATTGAAGGATGTTACAACATATAATGAAAAGGGTTTTCTCTTCGACGATATGAGGAAAAGCAAGCACAAAATTCAGTGAAATATCTTTAAAGCGATGGAAAGCAGAAAAAGGAAAGATCACGGTGCAGCAGAGAGGTGTCTATCAAGAGAGAATCTCTGAGAACACCTATAGTGGAAAATGAAAAAGGGAGACAGCTAAAATGGAGCACGTGTTGATGAATGAATTCCACAGAAGCTATCACATTCACATTACAAACATGATTTCTGATGTAGGAGCGCTTATCAAAGAGCGAATTCCTGCATACTAATCTAGAAATGTATTGGCAGAACAACACACATGAAAATGAAATAAACAAAGAAAGAACACACTGAATGTAAGCACCGTGATGAATATCATAAACATAGAGAAATATATTCATTAAACACTCCCAAAAATGTTGTAGAGTTACAAAAATCGGTGCTGAGGCCTCAAAAATGTAAATCAGTCCAACCTCTATCCTCCTTAAGGGAGGTTCTATTTATAATTTCATTGCTCCTGGGACCAACCCCGAATAGAGCCCAATTCTTTTACAATGTTGGAATAAAATCATCATGGATGCCATGAGATGGAAGATTTTTCATTATCACAAACAAAATAGGGAAATATTGGGTGATGCACATGTTTAATCAGAACAACAAATATGGCATCCAGGACTAGGATTTCCAGTTTAAAATGGCGTTTCAGAGAACTCCCAATAGTCTAGTGTTGAATTATCTTCGTATTTCTCTTAAACAATAGAGGTGAAATAGCATTCCATCATTGGAAACACTAGTTCTTACACAGCTACCTCCAAATCTTCATCATTTCACCTCTTTTAGGGGACAGATTGCTGAAAAATAGGATTCATATCCCCACCTGCATACCTCAAGTGATAACACCTATGTAAATATTGCAAGTTTTTTTTTGTAACTCACCATGCTATCGAAAAAACTCATGTTTCCATTTTCCCATATTCCTCTCCAATTCTTTAGGATATTCTCTTGAATTTGATGACTCAGCTCAATTTGTGAAATTATGTAAAATTTCCCCTTGCATGTGGCTTCAATTAACCAAATATATAAAACATATGTAAAAACTGAGAGAAATTATTGTATATGAGCATGTTCTAAAGAAAAACCTCTCTCAATTTCTGAAAATTCCTCCGGGTTTGGCAGAAACAGGTCACGGAAGTTAAGGACAAAACCGTCACTTTGCAGAAAAAATGTGTTTTCATGTGCACCATATGAAATTTTGTTGGGCCTTCCTGACTTAAAACTCATGTACTTTTCCCCCACTAAATTAATGTGGGATATTGATCGAGATCTAAAAATATCTAATCCGTCTGATCATGTAGAGTGTACTTGATTTCGCAGCCACATGGATTTTGTTGCTTCCGTGCTTGTTGGTGGTGTGAAAATCACCCACCGTCATTGATTTGTTTCACCATCGATCAAACATTCAATTTGGTTCATAGATTAATTTCTTTTCACAAGTCCAGGTCTCTTGATTTACCCATGCATTTTCACCATGCAAAAATTCTCTTGTGTGATTGACTTACGAATGGTTTGTGTGCATTGTTAAAAAAAAATTGTTGTAATATCCCACATGCATTGGAGAACTTACATCTTTATCATTTATATACCCCACGAATCTGAATATGTGTTAACGAACAAATAAAGGATAGTACTCCTTGTGTGCAGGGTGCTTGGACACTTGAAGGATTGCTGACTTGTATTTGTTGTTGATGTGGCCAGTGTGTGGATCCCCATGTGAACATATTTTTACACAAAATTTCATTATCCAAGTTAATAAAATAATGAACTTTGGAAAATAAATAAATAAAAATTCAACAATAAGGCGGAATTTAGATATAAAACCAATGTTCATATCTCGTTTCAAACATTGCGTAAAATCTTTAAAATTCATTAGGCTTCCTTTCTTTTTTCCCAAATGACCAATGAAATATTTTTCTATTGTAAACCCGCACAAAAATAAAGTTTGACGCAAGTGCTAATAGGGAGTACATGAATGCATATCTTAAGTGATGGAATTTTGCATTCAACCGAAGTGACTGCTTCCACCCCGTGAACGAGTTTGAAAGGTGAAAAACCCAGGACAGTATTGACATTGGTACGATACACCCAAAGTGCAGGATATAGCATGATGTTCCATGTTGATCGGCTTGCATTAATGGTACGCTTCAGAATGGTCTTCAAGGTCTTATTTACTGCCTCTACTTGGCCATTCGCTTGTGGGTAGAAGGAAGATAAGTGATCTTGTTTGAGCCATAGCATTGTAGTCAGATCGGTCATCATATTATTATGAAAGTGACTACCATGGTTAGTGACAATCTCCTTTGGAATACCAAAATGAGTAATGATATGGTTAAACATGAAGAAAGCTATCATTTCTTCGTCTGCTTTGAAGGTAAGCATAACCTCTGACAACTTGTTAAAGTAATCGACAGCAACAATGATATATTTGTGCCCCCATCCAAAATTGGGTTACACATCATGTAATCCACCCCCCACTTAGTAAAGGAGCCTATCGCAATGACGAGAAACAACGGAGCAGGATGTGACCACATTTTCCTGGTATAGAGCTGACATAGATCACAATGCTTGATAGCTTCCACACAATGTTAAAATATCGTGGGATGGAAATAACTGACACGTAAAATATTCTAGGACGTTGCTAACCCAAATAAATGACCCCCGCACACTCCTCTACGGGTATCATTTAGGACACGCTCAACATCCTCGTGGGTGAGGCACCGATGCAAAACATAATCTACCCCTCTATGGTATAAAGTATCACCAATGATCAGGTCTTTTTTTGCATGTATACACAATTTACGTCGCTCTTCCCTTGAGAAGGATGCATTGCACTTCAAAGTATGTAGATATATAAGGATATCTCTCTACCAAGGATCAGATGTGGAAATCAGAAAGATATACTCATCTGGGAATGAGTCTTCTTAACCACTACACTTTCTTCCATAGGAAATTCTGAGATAAGCTCTGCAAAAACTAAGGACATTTTGGATTTAAAGAACTAAAAATCCAAGTCAAACTCCAGAAGAATGACTATCCATTTGTTTAATTTTCCCCCAATTATATTGAAAATGATTAACATCTGCCACCACTGTAGTTTTTCTCAGTAAAATGTAGTGATGCAACCTCTGAACATCATAAACAACTGTTAATGCTAAATTCTCAACATGGGAGTATCTGAGTTCAGGACCAGCTAATGCATGACTGAGATAGTAGACAACATGCTCTTGGAGCTTGTCATCCTCCTGAACCAATACCACCCCAATGGTCGACTCTGACACAATGAGATACAATATAAAGTCTTTAGAGTAATCTAGTGGATGTAATAAGGGATCCGACAATAAAGTGTTTTTCAATTCCTCGAATGCAAGTTGTGTGGTTTCATCCCATACAAATGGAGCGTCCTGCTTAAGTAGGTGCATGAAACCCTTAGCTATCTTTTTATAGTTTACTATAAAACGTCGAATGAAATTATATTTTCGTTGCAGGCTCTGAAGTTTCCTGATAGACCAAGCAGGAGGTAGATTTACAATGGCCTCTACTTTCAAAGGATCCACCTGAATTCCTTTGTTTGATACTATAAACCTGAGTATCCTTCCCAAATCAACACAGAGAACACACTTATGGGGATTCAAGCATATTTTGTAATGTCTAAATCGTTCAAAAATTAAGAGAAGGTGATCTAGATGGTTGTTCCTCTTGCGAGAATGGATAGGCACATCATCAAGGTACAACTCGACAATGTTTTTAATGTCATCGAAAAAAAATTTCATTGCTCGCTGAAAGGTAGCCCCGTCATTTTTCAAACCAAAGGGAATTTTATTGTACGGGAAGGAAAACCATAGAAAAATAAAAGTCATTTTGTGTTGGTATTTCATCTTGATTTGGATTTGATTGTATCCAGAAAACCCATCCATAAATGAAAAAATCCTTGCTACCGACACAAGCATCAATAATTTGATCTATAAAGGGTGTGGGGTTATTTTCCTTGGGACATGCTTTAGTTAGGTCACACAAATTATTGCACATGTTTATCGTCCCTTGTTTCTTATTAGTAGGAATGGGATTGGATACCCATTCCATCAAAGCAATCAGGTAGGTAAAGCCAACTTTCAACAACTTTTCCACTTTAGCCTTAACAGTTTCCACTTTACATGGATTTACAGGTTGAATCTTTTGTCCAACTGGTTTAGCATTAGGATAGGTTCGTATTTCATGTTCTACGATCGATGGATCTATGCCTGGAATCTCCTCATATGATTAGGAAAACACGTCATGAAATTCCTTAAATAAGGCAGTATATATGGAAATCTCCTCTGGAGAGCAGTTTGCATAGATATGCACATTTTCGACGATGTCAGGGTTTGCAGAGATGTTGATAGGGATGGTAAAAAATATATTTTTCATATTCCCCTTAGCAAATATTCCCTCCTTTGGAAAACAATTAATCGCTATATCAAGATCTTCTACCACTCTCACATGGAACTCTTAGTTTTCAAATCTACTCAGTTCTAAAAGAAAGTAGGATTTGTAGTGAAGATCTTTGCAAATCTTATATCTCCCACTCATGGATTCCAAAATGGCTTCATGTGAAGGAAAAACCATGTCTAAGCAGACATACAAATATAAATAATTCTATTCCCAAGCAGGAAGATAATATTCTTTCGATAGGATCGGTAGTGGTGTTAACAACAGCTTGATAAGCCACTTCCATTGCCGATAAGGGAACCTTAGGTTCATAATGGGAAGGAAGGACCCAAGGATCCATTCTATCAACAACCACCATGATATACTTCCCTACACTGGTAGAACCTAAATATTTTATAGGGGTTGGGATATCAAATGTGCCCATTAACAATGAATACATTCCAACCCCCAAGATCTCATTAGCTGGTTTAAACTGATCAACCAAAGGTATAGTGGACTCATTAGTTTCCAAATGGCCCTTTTCAGTGAAACTGAGCTGGTCAATTGTAACCAACTTCCCTTCATGTGGAAAAACCACCACTCTCAAAATAGAGGAGGAAATCACACACATGGCGTCAGTCTAGCTTCTCCCTGAAAGCAATTTATAGTCCAAAGGAGCATCAATCACCTCTACTTCAACTACCACTGCTTTCCCTACCAGCTTAATATCGAAATCCGGTAGGATACCATGCAGATGGAAAGACATTCCGTTGAAAGTAGTAAGTAAGGTATTTGATGGAACTAGCTCTGGGGAACCTAAATCCTTCTAGCAAGAAATTGACATTACAAACATGGAAGCACCTTTGTCAACAACTGTGTGCCCAATGGTTTTGTCGCCATGAACGATGTCTACTGACAAAGCAACATGATACAGTAGGAAAATCTTAACATTTGACATATTAAAATTCGTCATGAGGCTTGATCAATCCATACTACCTAAAGCTACTAAGAGGGAATCTTGCTGAGCAGGAAAACTCTATAACACTTCCAATGCCAACATTGCAAATGGGGTTTGAGCCAAATCTTCAACTACAGAGTAGTTAGAATCTAGCCCTAGAGTTAGGATTGTGAAATTATTTTATAAATGCACCTTTGGTATCTTAGGCATTGGATCAGCATGTTTCTCTATAGTGAGAGAGTTAGAAGTTTTAGGAGTCCTCTTACCCTTCTCTGAAGCTTCCACTTTGTAATTCTTATTTCTCATCTAGAGTGAGGTGTTTGATTGTACCATGTTGATATAGTTATGATTAGGAGGGGCACTATGAGTGCCTCGGCTACATTAGAAACAAAATATGCATTCTTTCCTAGGGGAAATGGATCCTTCAGGATAGCCTCCTATTGGTTTTTAAGTAGCTTCTAGGGTTAGTCAATAAGAGGGAATTGATGGGTTAGGTGGTCTCCCTAACACAAATTAGAAGAAAATGTTACCTTATTCTTATATTTCTTACCCCAATCAACATTGTTCCTGGTTTTTGGCTTCTTTTGATTACCCTCACCCTTCTTCCCTTTCTTCTTTTTCCCACTGGGATACTAATTTCCCTTCTGAGAAGATTGTGCAAAAAAATTTGCAGTTTGAGATGAAGGGGTGGCATCCTTTGCTGCCTCCACTATAGATTGCTTAACTGAGAACTCATGGATTTTTGTTGGACAGTGACTCTATAGTGGGGGAATTAACTGAGCCAACCACACCATCAGCATGGGGTCTAGGATTGAGTTTCTCGACACTATTGGTATATTGTGGTGCCTGAGGTATAATCTCATACAAGATCCCAGACTGAGCATAAATCAAATGTAACTATCGGGCCCTGAGGATAGCCTCTTCTTCTGTGGTGACCCCCGAAGTTGTTACATCCTTAGATATATAAGGTAGTAAATATTTTAAGAACCACTCTAATAATAACTTAGGGGGTATGGTGGCTTTGATAAGCCTCTTCCATCTTCACCACTCTTGGATGTGATCCGAGATGTGCGTGGCATTTTTTTTCCAAAAATATGACAACAAATCTATGCCAACATCATACCAGACAGGAATCTAGAAGTGATTTAGAAACATCATTGCTAAGTCCAAAAACATTTCATATTGGAAGGTAACTTAATCAAAATAGGTGGCCATGCAACAGTATGCCACACTAGGTCATTTGTCAACTTGGACAAGTATGACAATCTTAAAGTTTCCATAAAGGGAATTTTAGCCATAACCAGAGCTTCAAAAGCATGATTCTGGGATGTAGAAGGACCTTCCCCCTGGTTCCCAAATGTAAAGGTGAGGTTGCCCCCAGCCACTAGTTGTGAAGTAGTTAGACTACTTTGAAAAGGATTCCACCCATAAGCCAGTGAATTACTTGTGTGTGGTGCTTTATAAAGTGGTTTGAGCCACCCGAGATGAAACTAGAGTCTAAAAGATAGGAGCATGTATCCCTCTGCTAAAAAGTGAAAATGGAGAGCTCATGACAGGGGTCCAAACCTGTGTTTGGAAACCTTGGCCATAAGCATTTGTCTTTCCAAACTGCATGCCCAAATATGAAGGTGTAGGACCTACATAATAAGTGGATGGGGGAATGTTCCCCCCATTCTACGAGAAACCATGGACAAACAAGGAGGATCCTCTTATACCACTCTGAGTAGTATGCATGAAGTATGGGAAAGAAAAAGGTGAATTGGGAATCCCAGTCACAACCCTGCTAGAAGGACCTACAACATTAGGGGAAGTTGGTGGTTGGACCAATTGACTACTTGGTGAAAAGGGTGTAGTAGGTGTACTTTGTCTTGGAGTACCAACTGGGGGATGTGGCACTCCTCCGACCACAACGGCTGAAGTGGGGGTAGAAATACCCTCTCCAGAGCTAACCATAACTTTGCTCATAGGAACACCAATAATAGGTGAATTAAAAGGAATAACTTGGACGATCACAAGATCGTTTAAGTCAGTCAGAGGTGGGTTAAAATTCCTTGGAAAATAGTTAGCCTACAAGTCTTCATTCTCTACTATAGTTGTATCTTCCTCGTTAGTCCTAAGTTCTGGTTAACTTGGAACTTCACTAACTCCTACTGGTTCAAATGAACTGTCAGTACCTAGTCTCTTCCTTTAAGGGGGTAGTGGAGGCTCCATTGTATCATATGGAGGAAGTTTTTGCAACCTTCTTGAGCTACAGAGAGGTTGGTCCTCCACAAATAATAATTTGACTCACACACACCTAAAGGCCAACTAAATATAGACAAACCAAAATAAACTCACTAAAAACATCCTAAAGTCACATAGACACAAATGGTATAAGATATGCCTTCCAAAGGAAACCCTGAGATGATTAGGGCCCATGTACAACCAGTGAAGAACTAATAGATGGTTCCTTGGCATCCCATGAAAATGTTCTTAGGCACAAGTAGAGGAATCACCCAACTGCCCTCCCACACTATCCACCGGGGTTACCTTCCAAGTTCGTCAAAGGTATACCAGAAATAGTCTTCTGGTATCACCTGTGTATGATCCCTAGTGTCAAGAGACTTAAGGCTACCAAAACTACACTAATATTTTGGCAGAACAGTTGAAAGCATGATCCTTATGCATGGGCAGGGTAGAAAATCCCAAAACCCTGTCAACATTAGCACCGCACGGGGCCCAAGAGGTTGTATTGACAATATCCCCAAAGGCATAAAAATCTTGATATATGCTCAAGCAAGGAATCAGAGGGTTATATCCTCAATCCAGGTCCTTACGCGACCTCTTTCTTAACTCCTATGTGAGAGGATATATCTAGATGGTCTCATGTAAAGGAGGATTTACCTAGTGAAAGGCCAACTACATTTGAAGTCAAATACTTATGGACAGTTAAAACTCCCTAGCCCACAATCCTAGCCTGAACTAGTTGATGTATGAACCTAGAAAAAAGAAACTTACTAGTAAATTTTAATTAATCCTTCTTTTTAATTGCATTTTATTAGTCATACGTAGCACAATGAAACTATATGGTGTTATAGAATCAACAAAAGAAAGCAAAAAATGATGTAAAAAATAAAATTTTCAAAGCAAATTGCAACTACTATGCCATTTTTTCTTTTCTTTTCCTTGTAAAATTAAAGCTAATGAATTTCTTAAACAAAGCATGAGAAACTACAAGGCATTAAATTTTTTATTTTTTCTTGAAAATTAACAAAAAGAACACTAGATGAAACCTAATGCAAAAAGTATAAAAATTTTGTCTTTTCTTTTCAAAAGAATTTCAAAAATTATAAGTGCAACTAAATGCAAACTTGAGCAAGTTTGAAAAATATAAACATATAGAAGAAAATGATGCAAGCATATCCTATAATAACACACTTCAACCTGACGGGAAGAAATGGCACAAAACCAAACTTGGTGAAACTATCCAATCAAAGACTAAATTGATTCAAAACGGCAAGAATGACTTACTCAAACCACTAACAACAGTGCAAATCATATAGTGTTTCCAAGTAATGATCAAAGACCCAAAAAACACAAGCACTCAGACCTAAGCCAAGTAGGAGGACCGAGAACTTTCACCAATGAAGAAATACAAACACAAAAAACTCAAGGACTTGAATAATCAAGTAAACTATGAGATGTATAGACCTAAGACTTACATAATCATGTCAGAAACATAACCTACACAAGCATCAAAGATGTCACAAAACAGGTACAAGAAAGAACCCTATGAACTCAAAGACACCTACACGAACACGCACCTATCATAAAGGAAACCCATGTGTGACACATGACTCTCTATAAATAAAACCATGTGTACAAAGTGAAATACGCGACTATCAACAAGACAACCCACATAAACTGTGAAAAAATTTTCAAAAAAGAAAAGTACTGACAGACAGGCCTTGAACATGCAAAACTGAAAATTAAAGGAGAAAACGAAACAAGTCACAAACAAAATCAAAAATAGAAAAAAACTAGTGAGGGAGCCTAAAGAGAGGACTTGCAACAGGTTGGAATCCCTAGTGAAGTCGCCAGTTCTGTTGTTCAAGAAAACACACCCTTATAACTGAGGGTCTCTGGGGTTATCAACTTAATAGACTTAACTTGCATACAATCAACCATGTAGAAATTGAAATAGGAATAGGAAGAAAACTAAGCAAACTTGGTTTATGAAGGTTGATCCTATCTTTTCTTCTCCTCTTCCAGTTACTTCCATAGCTTCCAGGGTAACTACAATCACATGCAAAGCACAAGTTCTTCTTGCAAATATATATATATATATATATATATATATATCAAAGGTTAATGAAATAAAATATTCATAATAAAACAATAAGATCATTCAGAAATCAACATATACAAGAGTGCACAATATTGGAAGAAGAACTTTCTTTATTGATAAACAAGGATGGTGCAATTACAACCCAACGCCTCTAGCAAGTACTCCTCTGCAAACCAAGGACATTGATTTCTGCTGCTCCAAGATATCTGAAAGAATACCACCAACATAAGTTTTTTCTTCTAATATTGATTTATTAGCCCCAACCTATACCCTCTATTTATACATGAGGAAAGAGAGAGGTTTTGAAGGTTGAGATAGTTATTATTAACGGCTCAACTTTCCTTGAATAACCATGTTTTATATTTTTAACTTCAAATTAAGGTACACATGACTATTGATATAGGAAATTCATGTATGATACACTCCTTGCTTTCAGGAAACCCATGTGTGCAATGCATATGTAATTTTCAATACACATACTCACGCGTGACACACTGATTGATGTGAAAATAATTGTGTTTTCAACCCTAATATCCAAACAAAAGTATACTCATCTGGTCAGGTGATGATGTATCAACAGTCATACCTATTTATAGTGTTTTGGCTACTTCAATCCATTTCGTCCTTTTGTGTTCTAACATATTGGATGTCACTACTCAGATGGAGAAGTGCCATTTTACATGATAAAACTAGAGAGGAATAAAATATATTTAGGGACCAATAGTTGGATTTTATTTACCCTCATTCTAGGATTCTATGTGAGATCATCCTTGATGCACTGCAATCAAAATTTGAGCCTAAGTTCAAACCTATGCCACATGCCGATGCCATTGCTGGCTCAATAAGTGCCAAATTCGTAGACCAAGTTAAAATTCAAATGAAAAATTGGTCTATTAACCAGTATGCATCTGGACAGGCTATGACCTCGTCTGCTCCCACCCAATTAGTGTATGTACTATATGTGTGATTCATCAAACTAGAAGGGTAACCAACAACCTGAAAATAATAGAAGGAAAGGAAGAAATAATAAATGGGGTGGGAATAGGAAGGATGATAAAAGTGATTAGAATAACATAGATAATGCTAGGGGGGAAGAAACCTAAGTGGAAGGTCAAATTACCTTGCAAGATTTGTGGAGGAGAAAATATCACATACTTGTGCCGTTGTATCAAATATGCCTTGAAGTTCATCACACATGCCCCAGTTTTGTTGATTGACCCTTTGCCTCATAATCAAAATATGGATTTGAGGACCGTAGATGCCGAAAGAAATTCTTGTAGGAATCAAAACCCGCTTACTATGGAAAATGGTCATGGTTGCGTCAACATGATTCTAGTTGATAATGCTGTGACTCATTCACCAGAGTATTGTTTGTCACAACCCAACATGGGTAAGGATCCCACACCTATTGCAATTCCTTTGCAGATCGATCACCTTCAATCTATACTACACATACCTAAATGGGTCTTAAATTGTTCGTGCACAATCTTAATAGATGCCCAACATTATTCCATTGTTGAGTATTTGGGCTAGACTCCTTGTGCAGTGTAAGGTTTTGAATTTATTGAGACTTGTCCTTCACGAAGGAGAGCGTTGTTGTCTACTCTTGGAGTAGTTGAACCTAATTCCTCCACTTTGGTTATATTTGAAACTCATGAGGTCTAGCCTTTATTTCCTTACAATGTGTATTTCCAATTCAATGTGGAGTGTTTAAATAACACTACTGAATGCACAGTTGTTGATGAAGGTGTTGCGGCCTCTGTGATGTCGCTGGCTTGTTGGAAAGGCATTGGCTCACCCGTTTTGTCCAAATATATGAATGTGCTGTTCAGATTTGATGAGCATTCATTCACGATACATGGAATTAGTCCCTATCTTGAACTCTTGTTTTGCGAAAATATCGTGTCAATCGAAGTTTATGTGGTTGATGTAGCCCTCAACTACAATCTTTTACTAGACCAGAACTAGATTTATGCGATGAAATTGATCATATCATTTGTATTTCGAGTCATGTGCTTCCCTTTTGAGGACTGAATTGTGATGATCGATCAATTATTTTTGATAATTCCAGATCATCAACATCATCAAGACCTACTATACCGAGCATTAATAATTCTAAGTCGGTAGTTAAGAATTTTGGCATCGCAATTTATTTGTAATTGATGGGAACTTTTAATATTTTGGTACCAATTTTTAGATATTAGTTCTACTCTTGGTGGTGGTGTGTCAACTTTGAGTTGAGTCCCATTTCTCAAAATGTATTTTGATGAACCTTGGACATTGCCTCATCTGTTAACTTCATATGAAGATATTAGACGTTCCAGGATGGAGATGTCGTTATCTACAGTAGAGACTTGTTATCAAGCTACACTTGATCCTACTATGGACCATGGTCCTTCCTTTTTGTGGATAGAGGAGGAGGATCTCCTTGCACTTACTGCTTGGGAAGTTGTTTCGTTATGCTCATATGATTTCCTTTACGGTATTTTTCCTTTAGATGAAGTAATTCTTGAGGTCATGACTAGTCTGGAACAACCTTGGGAGGAGATGTATAATCCATCTTACTTATTCCTGAATCTTGAATAGATCAAGTGTGATGAATTTAGGATTACCTTAAGAGAGAATGTTGGACATCCTCTAATCCCATTAGGAACTCATGGATTATATACCTAAGGGAACACGAAGAATTTATCTCCCATTATTCCTATCAACATTTCTCGGAATCTTGGTAAAGTTGAGAATGTTTACATATGTGTTGATTGTTCACCAGATGAAATAAAAATATACACAGAGCTCTTTTATCTTTGCTGGGTTGTATGATTAAATTCCACAAATTGATCCCCGCATTGTTGAACATGAAATCAAAATGTATCCAAATGCTAAACCGATTCGATAATGCTTGCATATGATGAACTCTCGTAAAGAACCTCCAATTAAGGGTGAGAGAGATAAGTTGATCCGATATGGCTTCATCTATCTGGTTTCGTTCACTAAATGGTTTTCCAACCCCATTGTTCTTGATAAAAATTAAGGTTCCATCCATGTATGAAACAAATTTAGAGATTTGAATAAGGCTTGTCCAAATGATAATTTCCCCACACCATTCATTGATCAGATTTTGGATTCATGAGTGTGCTCGAGTGAGGTTTTATCACTTATGGATGGATTTTGGGGGTGTAACCAAATCAAGATTAAACTTGAGGACCAACAAAAGACTACATTTATATCTCCTTCGGGTACTTTGGCATACCGCAACATGCCTTTCGTCCTTAAAAATTCAGGACATGACCTGCACATTGCATGACCTTAAATGTATTATTGAGGTTTATCTAGATGATTTAGCTGCTCACTCTTGTTTGAGTATGGATCAACCAGATCATGTGTGGTTGGTATTTGAGAGATGTTGTCATTATCAAATTCAGTTAAATCCTCAGAAATGCATCTTTTGTGTAAATATTGGCCATTTATCATGGTTTATTGTATATAAGGAGGGGATTAGGGTCTATCCTTTAAAGGTTTAGGAAATATTACAATTGTATCCTAGGCACATGATTAGACACCTTCAAAGAATCCAAGGGATTGCTAATTTATTACGTATATTTGTCACCAATTATGCCATTTTGTCCAAGGGATTTATGCCCTTGTTGAAGAATGATACCCTATTAATATCGGATGAGCGAGCCTAGGAGTCCTTCGATGCTCTTAAGAAATCCTTGGAATCTCCCCCCATGCTTATTCCACCTGAATATAGAAGGTATTTCTTGTTGTATGTGGCTACGTGTCAAGAGAATATTCGCATGGTTTTTTTTTAAAGAAGATGATGAGATGTAGGAGCACATTATTTACTCTCTTAGCTGAAATGTTATTGATGTGGAACACCAATATAGTCACATTGATAAATTGGCATTCCTGACTATTCATGTAGTCCAATGATTAAGAAATTATATCTTGCTTCACAAGACTATGGTTATATCCCATATCAATCCATTTCAGTTTTTCTTGACTAGACAAATGATAGGGGGGATATAAAAAATGGATTGTTACCTTGCAATATTTCAAACTTGACTTTGTTTCTACGAAATCGAAGATGTCGTTAGTCTTTGTTGAGTTTATGTCAGATCTCCCTAGTTTGGATGAAGATGAGATGCATGTGCATTCATTTGTGTATGAGAACATATTTCTCATTTCATCTACAGAACCTTGGTATTGTGAATTTATTGTCTATCTTCATACTTTGAAGGTTCCCCCTCACCTCTCAAGGGATGAGTTTCAATGCTTATATCATAACTCTAAGAACTACCTCATTATCGGTGGCACTTTCTATTCTAATGGGGTGGATTCCATTTTGCATCATTGTTCAACACATGATGAGGCTGAGGTTGTGCTAAATGATTTCCATGGCAGTGCATGTGGTGGTAATTTATCTAGAATCGCTACATCCCCAAAAAAATATTAGAGTGGGTTATTATTGGCCTTCGATATTTAAATATTGTGTTAATGTGTTCAAGTGATGCCACCCTTGCAAGGTGCTCACATGGAACATGCACTCACCTCCCTCCTCGTTACACCTGATTATCACCATTTCTCCCTTCACCATGTGGGGGTATATTTTACGGATTGCAACCTAGCTTCGACTGGGGGACACCATCACATTATAGTGGTCCTAGATTACTTCATGAAATGGGAAGAGGTTATGCCCACAAATAAACTCGATGGTGATATGACTTCTCAAGTCCTATTGAATTAGATTATAACTCAGTTCAGGATCCCAAAGGATCTTTTCACTAACCATGGCAGGAACTTTCAAAATGAGATGATGGCAGAATTAGCATTGAAACCGGCATATAAGAAAGAACTTTCAAAACGAGATGATGGAAAAATTAGCATTGAAACCGGGGTATAAGCAAACACATTCTTCTTTTTATTGCCCTCAAGTGAATGTTCAAGTTGAAGCTATTAATAAATCCCTTAATGAAATTCTAAATAAAACCAACACACAAAGAAAAACAAACTGGAATATGTTGCTTTACCCTACTTTCTAGGCATATTAGACCATAGTTAAGACCGCCACTAGATTTTCTCCATATCAACTAGTACATGGGGTGGAGTTGATTTTGTTCGTTGAATGTGAAATACCTTCATTGAATCTAGCCATAGAGTTTTTCCTGACACTTTTGAGTTACAAGAGCATTTGTTCCACTTAGAAAACCTATGTAACATTCCCTCTTCATTGCCGGGGAGGAGCACGACTACTACCGATATGATATTCCCATGATGTCATGTACCCATACACCTGAATGATATGCATAATATAAAATTCATTTATTTCTTCTTCTTTAAACACAGTCATGGGTCATGTTCATATTTTAACATTCATTCTGCAGCTTAAAACCACTATAACAGTCATTATGCAGCTCATAGATCCACTCTATGACCAAAAAAGTCATTTGTGCACTAAACCTAGCTTTTTCACCTTCGACTTTCTGCTTTCCACATTCCTCAGTGCAGCTTGCGGCAAGAGAAACTCTACAAATTTCCACTGTGATTTATCACCTTTCCATTTTCTGCAGTAGGCTCCGGGTAGCAAAAACTTAAATTATGACAGAGTCATCTATTCACCTTCCTCCTTTTGTATTCCACTATGGACTTCAGGTAGCAAAAATTTAAGATATGACGAAGTCATTTGTTCACCTTCCGCATTTCGCATTCTTCTTTCCTTATTCCGTTATGGATCTCAGGTAGCAAAAACTTAAGATACGATGGAGTCATTTATTCACCTTTCTCTTTCTGCATTTCACTGGGGACTTTGGGTAGTAGAAAATTAAGATACAACTGAGTCATTTATTCACATTCCTCCTTCCACATTCCAGTGCAGACTTTGGGTAGCGAAAAAGTGGCATTTTTCCTTATTTCTCTTTCTATTTTCTGATTTTTTCCTCCCTCCTTCCACCTTCCGCAGTGGACTCTGTGGTGCGTAAAACACCTTTTAACTTATAATTTTTTGTTCTTTTTCTGCTTTCTCTTTTCATAGGTGGATTCCAAGGTGCGAAAAAACGACAATTTTCCTTGTTACAGCATCTCTTTCTGCCTCTCGCCTTTTTCCTTCCACATGTGGATTCTAGGGTACATAAATGCTTAAGACAGATGCATTTTGACTATGTAACCAGGATTCTATCCTCCACGAACTTAAAAAAATTCATTGGATGGAAAAAAGCATATGCAGATGTAAAATGCAGGAAAATATAACAATAGTAAAATCTACTTGAATCTTTACCAAGAATTCAACACATTCATAATAATTCTTAAACAAATACATTGCAGAATTTATATAGAGAATACTTATCTTGAAGNATATGGGCATGATTTCCACAAGGGACTAGGGAACAAAAGGATCACACATGACCATAACACATCAAACAAAACCAATCCAACCTACAGTTGGGTTTATCAGGTTGTTTAACCAAGGAAACACATAATAGGGTTTATTAGGATGTAGGGAGTGACTCACACATATCCAATATTCACATTAAGTTCTAACCAAGCCAAGTACTAGTTGTGTTTATCACATTGTTCATACAAGCAAACGCATTGTTGGGTTTATCAGTCTACTAAGGTAGTGATTCACACATAGCCAAAATGCACATCAAGACACAGCCAAGCCAACCTACAGTTGGGTTTATCCGGATTCTTAGCCAAGCCAATATACAATTGGGTTTATCAGACTGCCTATCCAAGCCAATATACAATTGGGTTTATTAGGTTGTTATCCAATCCAATCTACATTTGGTTTTATTAGGTTGCTAAGGGAGTGGAAAGGAAGAATTGCTAAGATAGTGAGATCATTCACTGAGATAGGGACACCTCCATAATATCTATTTGGCCTGGCATCCACAGTATCTACACACCCAACACAAGAAAGTATCCCCTTGTCTGGTACATAGTCCCTCAGGCCATACCTTCCCCTCCAGTGCTCTTCAAGGTGCGCATAGAATATTCACTTTCCAATTTTATCTTCTTGTTAGGTTCCTCTCTTCACTAGGTTTATCAAGCCAATTCAGTGTCTCTTCCACTCCTACGTATTGCATATAGTTCAGCCACAAACTAGGGTACACATAACAACAAAACACAAGGTAGCACAACAAAACAAAGTTCCACCCTGTAACAAAGACAACTAGGGTTCCATACCACTCTATAATATAGAAAAACATTGTAACAAAACAACAAGGGTTCCCAGCCAAAGATAGGTGAAGAGATACAATGCAAAATGCAAAATGAACACCTCTGGTAGCTATCGTTGTGCCTGTGGGATGATAGTTTGTTCGGGTAAAGGGATCGAATGAATCGATGATGGAGAGAGTCCTTCCTGCATGAATGAGGAAGAAAACATACTGAAGAACAACCATTAACTACCACGAACAACCATGGACAATGAATCCTTCTGGCAACTGAGGGATAAGGAATGAATGAAATTGGTCACACATTTCCTTGGTGATTACTTTCCCCATAATAAATACTATGGGTTCCCAAAGACTGCAAGCTTTCCTAGGAACAACATCGAATACCATGCCCCTACCTACCCAAGGCATTAACTTAATCAACCAACTTATGGAAGAATTGAATGATCGAGTGTAGAGGAAAAAAATGGTAGCTTAGTGTTTATGTCTTCTCCAATTGACATCTAGCCTCACCCTATGGCTCAGGGGTTTAAATAAATCCCCTCCTTATAACTTGTGAAATCATGTTGCCATCTCTTTTGTTGCAGTTCATATCTAGTTGTGATATTTTATTAAATTGCATATTTACATTATATCTTCAAAATATATTGTTCCTAACTAGCACTACAACTGTCTCATCGATATTGATATTCGATACACAAAACATCAAATCGATGGTAGAGCCTTGGCCTTGAGCTCCTCACCATGATTTAATAACAATATTTACATCATGTATAATTTTAATACCATGGGGTCAAAACTGGGGTGTTACATTCCCCTCCCCCTTCATTGGCACTATCCTCAGTGCTCTAAAAAATTGAACAAAAATGGATGTGCCACTCTCATGGCATCCTCCAGCTCCCACGTAGCCTCATCAGGACTGTATTTCTTCCAATGCACCTTTACCTGTCCATCGGCTAAGTTGTAGAGCAATGTGAAATTCTTGTCGAGGATGTGCAATGAATTGGTTTAGAACTCTCCCTCGGGTTCCACCTAGATCACATCCCAGTTAATCACATGTTTAGGATCATTTACACATTTCTCAAGAAAAGAAACATGAAAAACATTATGAGCTCTAGTGCTGGCAGGTAATGCAACTATATATGCAACTGACCCTATTCTTTCAAGAACTTCAAATGGTCCACAATATCTAGGTGACAGCTTGGCACAACTCCCAAGCTTCAAGGAACTCTTCCTTGGCCCCACTCTAAGATAAACATGATCCCCAATACTTAACTCTCAGTGCACTCTATGTGTATCTACATAGCTCTTCTATCTATCTTCGGATGCTTTCATGTTCTGCCTGATCTTCACAACCTCTTGCTCCATTTCCTTTAGTAATTATGGACCAAGCACAATCATGTTCACTAGATTATCCCAAGTCACTAGTTTCCTACACCTTCTTCCATACAAAGCTTCATATGGACTCATTCCTAGTGATGCTTGATGTCCATTATTATATGCAAATTGTAGCAAGTGTAAATATTACACCCACTTGGATGGTTTGTCTATTACATACATGCAAAGCATGTCTTCAAGAACTTGATTCAATTTCTCTTTTTTCCCATCAATTTGAGAATGGTAGGCGGTGCTAAAGTTTATATTTGTACCCAAATATGCAGACAGACCCTTCCAAAAATTGGAAGTAAATTTAGTATCTCTATCAGAAATTATTGCCTTCAGAAACCCATGCAATCTGAAAATTCCCTTCATGAATTTTTTTTGAATGGCATCAGCTTTTTATGTGGACTTAACCAGTATAAATTGTGATTCCTTTGTTAACTTGTCCACCACATGCATGATGGAATCCTATTGTCTCATAGTCATTGGAAATCCTCTAATAAAATACATGGAAATGACTTCCCATTTCCATTCTGGAACTAGAAGAGGTTGCAATAAACTTGCCAGGTGTTGATGCTTAACCTTCCCCTGCTGACATTTCACGCACTTAGAAATATATTCAGCAATCACCTTTTCATTCATGGCCAAAAATACTAGTTTCTGGTTGTAGCAATTGTTTTTTGATATCCTGGGTGACAAGAATATGGAGTTTGATGGATCTCATCCATAACAATCTTCCTCAAGTCTGTCACATTTGGAATATTAATTATGTTCTTATAAGTAAGAAGTTCATATTATTCCAATTTATATTCCTCGTACTTCCTTTCAAGTTTTTGTTGTTGCAACTTGTCCTTTATCTATACGTACATTTCATCCTCGGCAATATGGTTAATAATCCCCTGCCTTAAATCTTGTTGGAAATTACTAAGAGATGCCACATGCATTTCATGTATATTCCTACTGAGAGCATCAACCACCTTGTTTTCTTTTCCCTTTATGCATTTGATTTCAAAATCAAATTCACACAAAAAATTCCAACCATCTAGCTTATCTAGCATTTAAAGTTGGCTGATGAAACAACTATTTTAGACGACAATGGTCTATCCTTAGCTCAAATTTCCTTCCATTAAGTAACGCCTCCACATCTTGAGAACATGTGCTATGGCTAGAAGTTCTAAATCATGAGTAGCATAGTTCTTCTCATGTTCCCATGGAATACCACATGGTTGTCTTGCATAAGAACTCCTCCAAGTCCTTAATTGCATGCATTGGTACACACCACAAAGTATTTTTATGGGTCTGCAATTTTCAAAATTGGTGCACTTGTGAGAATATTCTTCAATTATTGGAAGCTCTCCTCACATCTTGGTGTCCATGCAAAGTTTATCCCCTTCATTTGCAAGGAAGTGATTGAATGTGTGAACTTGGAGAATCCTTCAATGAACATCCTGTAGTACCCTACAAGTCCCATAAAAAATCTCACATCTGTCACATTTCTTAGTGTTGGCCAATTGATAATTGCTTCAATCTTCTTATGGTCCATAGACCATATTCCTTCATCTCAGATAATGTGACACAAATAATGGATTTTATCTTTATAAAAGTCATATTTTCTCAACTTTTCATACAAGTTATGCTCCCTTAGCAATTCCAATGTCATTCTTAGATGTTCTTCATGCACTTCTTCATTCTTAGAATAAATAAGAATGTCATCTAAGAATACAAGAACAAACTTGTCCAAATACTTGCTAAAAACACTATTCATGAGATAGATAAATGCAGCTGGTGCATTTGTGAGACCAAATGGTACCACAAAAAACTCGTAGTTTCCATACCTTGTTCTAAAGGTTGTCTTATGAATATCTTCCTCTTTGATTCTTACTTGATGGTAACCAAAACTTAAGTCAATTTTTTAAAATACCTTTGCTCCTCTTATTTCATCAAAAATGTCATTAATTCGAGGTAAAGAGTATTTATTCTTCACAGTGAATTTGTTCAACTGCTTGTAATCAATACATAACCTCAGTGTCCCATATTTACTTTTCACAAATACAACTGGTGCACCCCACAGGGACACACTTGGACTGATATATTTCTTTTCCAACAATTATTGCAACTGCATTTTTAGCTCTAGAAATTTTGGTGTGTTCATCTTGTAGGGTGTCTTGGAAATTGGTGCTACTCCAAGCACAAGGTCAATTGTAAAATCAATGTATCCTTTGGGAAACTGGTGTTGCTCCAGGCACAAGGTCAATTGTAAAATCAATGTCTCTTTTGGGATTAATTTCGGGAATCTCATCAGGAAAAACATCCCGGAATTCTTGCAATACATGAAAATCCTCCAACCTAGGAGTTTCATTCTCCATTGCCTCCAAAACATGCGATGCATACTATCCATAGCGTTCCTACAGAACGTCTTCAGTGCATTGCTTAAATATACCTAACAGAAAACACCTTTATAATGCCTCTTACAACTCTTGGGTTTCCTTCTTCATCTCTGCATTCAAATTTCCTGTTGTAGCTCTCAATTTTAACTCTGTGTGCTTCTAACCAGTCCATTCCAATGAGAATATCATAGGAACCAAGTGGAAGAATATTATGGTTTGCATAAGTGTATAATCCATCCATGACTAATGGAAATTTATCTACCACTTCACTAACTTTTCTCTTGGTTCCTGTGGCTAGTTGAACTAACCATGATTTGCTATGATTTAATTTCTTAAAATCACAAATCTCAACAATTTTAGGAGTGATATAAATGTGAGTAGATCCAGGGTCAGTCAAAATAGAAATAGATTGTTCAACAATATTACCTTTGACTTCAACCACAATTGATTGATGATATTCCTGGCATCTTCTCTAGTGCTGCATAGATTCTAGGGATGGTCCTTGCCACTTGAAGTAAAGTTTAAACTCCTTGGATGTTGTGAACTTGCCTTACATTCCCATTCTCATGCGGACAGTTCCTACGCATATGATTTCTTCCACATCCCCAACATTGGAGTGGTTCTCTTGGATCCTTGGGATCTCTTGGTCTGTCTCCCATCATTCTAGATTTCTTAGTCACATCTTGTGATGGATTCTTTTGATGACTTCAGAAGTGAGAGGGTTTGAAACCTTAAGTTCCTTTGGTCAAACTTATCTTTCTTCTTATCCTTCCCTGCCTTATGGAAATTAGTTCTTCTTTTGTTTTGGTCATACCAATACTTGGCATTCCTTATTGCCTCTTCTAGATTTCGAGGTTCATCAAACTCAATCCTATATTTATATGATTCAGGTAACCCACTTAGAAAATGTTGAATTTTCAATTTATCATCTTAGATATACCTGACATACCTCAATAGTTACAATAATTTGTTTGCATATTCTTCCATGGTTAGCTGTCCCAATATCATCTCATGGAACTCTTTAATCTTATCATCATAGTACCTATCACAGAGGTACTTATGCTTGAAATATTTCTTGAACTGTTTCCACACAATCTTTCTTTCATTGATCTTCTTCATTGTCATGAGGTGCTCCTACCATATAGATGCTCTTCCAATTAATTGTAAAATGGATACCCTTTCCTTCATATTTCTAGACTAGTCTTGGACTTGGAAATACTTTATCATCCCAAGAAGCCAAGCTTTAGCTTCTTGAACAAACTTTACCTCACCATCAAATGAAGGAGGATTTTCCTTCTTAAATTCCCCATGTGAACTGTTCTGGTAATGCCTCTTTATCTTATTCCTGTGAGATGAAGAGCTTGAATCCCCAATGGATTCTTCATAGTTAGAGGATCCACTAGAAAACCTTTTTCTATATATGTTGGACTTATTGCAGGGATTTCTTCTTGAAATTTTACCACTCCCTTCTGGATTCACTGAGAGGAAATTTCAACTCAAAATGGTCCTTTCAACCCTAATTCAAATTCCTTGTAATCATGTGGTAGCCAATGAAATTGCTTTAAATTTGAAATACACTATAGGTCTTAAACAATTTTTTAATATAAATTTGGAGATATGTATCATAAAAAACTACTTTTTTTGTTCGTATTTTCGACATATCTCCTTGTGTTTTTACACAAATTTGATCGAGAGAGCTATGTCATCATCATGTTTTTTCATGTATTTCCTTTTTGGGGGCTAGCAGGGTCTGTCAAAAGTATGTAGATTGGGTACTCATTGGATGCATAATTAAATTCCGCATCCAACAATCTCTTCGGATCGAAATTTGAGTAAAAACAAAGGGATATATGTTGAAAATACGAGCAAAAAAAGTATTTTTTGTTTTCTTCCTCCAAAATTAATAAATATTATTTTATTATTTTAACTATTATTTTGTTATTTTCCTTACAGGGACCATTTTGAGTTGAAATTTCCTGTAATGTGTTGTTTGATTCCAAGAGTTTATCTGCCTTTGGATGTCTATAAAACTATGTAGCATGGATGCATTCAATTGATTTTTCTCTTCCTGAGCTTTAATCATCCTCTCATTGTCTTCTCCGCAACTTTGCAACCCCACCCTTAGGCTCCTCATTGTGGCTACAATATTTGGGGAAGTCTCCTTATTTCTTCTCCCATTCGATTTTTTTTCAGCATTCCCAACCTATACATTTTCCCCCATGGAATCTTCCTCGAGGTCATAAGGATCTTGTGCATCATCCATGATGATCATCTTGCTTGGGACAAAATTTCCAAAATGTACTATTCGATATGTTTCCTTTAAAGTGACTAGGTTTGTGCAAAATGTGTTCATAAACACAATTGTTAGCTGCGCAATAATATCAGAAATTTATAAATTGCTCGTGGATTGTTCCGCTGCAGTTTTCTTTCTACAAACTATTTATTCCAAACAAATGTTTATGGTTAGCACAAGTTTTTCATAATGCAGTGGAACTAGATGTTCCCAAAAGGTGACAGGGTTGAAACTTGTAGCTCTAATACCACAATTTCACATACCCTTCCCTCTTCATTGTCAGGGAGGAGAACAACTACTAGTTCTCTGATATTCCCATGATGCAATGTACCCATACACCTGACTCATATGAATAATATAAATTCATTTATTTTTTATTCTTTAAACACAATCATGGGTCATGTTCATATTTTAACATTCATTTTGTAGCTTAAAACCACTGTAAAAGTCATTATGTAGCTGACAGATCCACTCTGTGACCAGAAAATACATTTCTGCACTGAAGTTGGATTTTTCGCCTTCTGCCTTCTACATTCCTCAATGCAGCTTGGATCAAGAGGAACTCAGCAAATTTCCATTGTAATTTATCACCTTTTTTCTTTCCACTTTCTTCTTTCCGCGGCGTGCCTTGGGTAGCGGAAACTAAAATTACGATGGAGTCATTTATTCACCTTCCTCCTTCCACATTTCGCTTTCCACATTCCACTGTGGATTTCTCGTAGCAAAAACTTAATATATGATAGAGTCATTTATTCAACTTTTGCCTTACGTATTCTGCTACGAACCTCAGTTAGCAGAAACTTAAGATAAGAAGGAGTCATTTATTCACCATCCTCGTTCCAAATTATGCTATGAACTTCAGGTAGTGGAAACTTAAGATACAACGGAGGCATTTATTCACCTTCCACCTTCCGCATTTTGCTGCAAACCTTGGGTAGCATAAAACCAACATTTTTCCTTATTTCTCTTTCTATTTTCTGATTTCTGCATCCCACCTTCTGCCTTCCGCAGGGGATTCTGGGGTGTGAAAAAAACATTTTACCTTAGAGGTTTTGGCTCTTTTACCGCTTCTGCCTTCCACCTTCTGTAGGCAGACTCGGGGGTGTAGAAAACCAACATTTTTCCTTGTTTCAGCTTCTCTTTCTACCTCTCTCCTCCCTCCTTCTGCCTTCAACAGGAGGATTCTGGGGTGCGAAAATGCTTAAGTCAGATGCATTCTAAATATGTAACTAGGCTTCTAGCCTCCATGAACTTAAGCAAAATGCATTGGAAACCAAAAAGCATAAGTAGATGCAAAATGTTGGAAAATATAATAGCAGTAAACTCTACTTGAATCTTTACCAAGGATTCAACACATTCATAATAATCTTGTAAGCATTGTTTTTCACTCCACATAAGATGATGAGGAAGGTAAAATAGAGTGAATCACATCCTGAAAATGAACAAAAAATACTATCTGTGGATTGGCCAAAAATATGCTAAAAGGGACAACGCTTCTATGGTGGAAATCTGGAGGCGATCCAGATCGACAAATATAATGGATTTCTCAAATACTACAAGTGTGACCCAAATCACATTTGTGATTTCACGGAATAATATAAAATACCGCAACTTTCAAGGGCCAGGATCGACAAAGGATAGATCAACAAATGAGATTAATTCTTCCAGATCAAAGTGCCCGTATAAATTCTTGCTCCAAGATCCATGGAATGGGTTAAATAGAAATAAATTTCAAAGGTGTGGATCGAGCTAAGGAAAGATCTACGATGGGTGATTTCTTCGTTGATTGAACAAGCACAGAACAAACCTCCTTGGGGACTCAAGAAATTTTGGCTCGCTTTACACATGGATGAAAAAGATTGAAGGCGTTCAGATCAAAAGGATGGAAATGTTTCCGCCCGATGAAAGTTTCCAGAGGGTAAATATGTGACGAAAAGACAATTTTGTGTACGATCAGCTTATTTTGAAAAGATCATGCCATCGGGATATTCTGAGACAAATGTGCAAGAGGCTGAACTGACAAGAAATGGAACACCTCAGTACCATTGGAGCATGTCTGTGAGTAAGAATTGACTCCCCAGAAAAAACCCCCCTTTTCAACCCAAAAGATCGCTACTTTGAATGCGTGAAAATCGGGAAGATATCCTGATAATTAAAATATAGAAGCCGGGTATGGCTTCCACACGAAGCAGGAAAATGAAGCAGACAAGAAATATTCTGATGCCGTCATCAGAAAGGGAAAAGAGGTAAGTGGTGTCAAGTCCATGTGCCATGAGTCGAATGGGAGATGATGTGAACCAGTTCCAGAGATATTTTTTGTAGCCAACAATATAGCATCATAGCAGAAAGGACAGCATGACCGGATTCTCAGCAGGAAGACCGGATCCCAAACCCATGTGTCCATGCATGTGTCAACATGCTACTCAATGGTGAAGTGTGTGAAGGTGCTGAAAGGACCATCGATAGATCCAAACTTCCAGGTATTTATAAGCGCCATTTCTTAGATCCATCGAGAGATAAAGACTGAGTGAATGTGGAAGAGAAACTAAATTGGTTGAATGTTAGTTTGCTGAGGATTCTAAGATTTCTAGAGAAGGTTTTTGATGGCCATCTGGTTTGAAAACCTTGTATGTCACAGTGTGTTATTGGTTGGTGAACATAGCTCCATATTCCTGCATTTCCATGGTTTTTGTACCGAAAAGGCTCCATCATCGGGGCAGGGACGTTCATTGTATTAGAGAATCCTTCTGGCACCAGCGAGTTCATGGAAAGGATGTTCATCACATTAGATGGACCTCCTCAGGCTCGTGAGGGAATTAATATCTTAATATAAGGCCACACCCCCATGGAGGCAGTTCCTTGAATTTCCTATCGAATGGGAATCTGTCCAAAACCTCTAAAGAGAGTCGTGGTCTCTATAGTCCCAACATGTGGCGACCATTTGTAGCGGCGACACATTTGATCGAGTGCTCGTATGGGAGGAGAGGGAGTCCAAATTCTTCATCACTGCCTTTTTTATTTCCACTTGCCAACTTTATTTGGGGTGGTGACGAGGCCACGAGTGTGCCACGCCGTGCAACCTATAGAAGGATCCTCCTCCTAGGAGGAAGGAAGCACAAGAATGATAGGTCTCCTCAAGGACCTGTAACTATCAGAAGCTGTGCGGTGCTTCTTCAAGTCCCCTCGAATAAAAATGTTACCAAGAGAGGGGGGAGCTAGGAGGAAGGTTGAACACAAAAGGAACACAAACCTTGTTTCTAGCTATAATCCCATCCAGAAAGGTGCCTTTGAGCACATAATGAACACAAATAGCCCCGAAATAAAAAGTACATGTTGCAGACCCAACAGAAAGATAAGTGGTTCGAGCCAAGTCAGCGACAAGCCACAAAGGGATGTCCTCAGCCTTCGTTTTCAAGAACAGCAAGCCTGAGGCCAGGGACGTTGTGCTGCTGTTAAGACCAGCATGCATGTTTTCTCCATAATGTTTTGTTTTATATATGTAAACCATGATGGATATGCTACGTTCTAGTCTGTTAAAGTTTTGATAATTATTGTAACTAACTTCTTGCCCTATTTCTAGGTTAGTCTCGGGGGCTTGAAGCACTATAAATACAATTCTCGTAGAGGGAGAAAGGGCTGGATTTGGTTAGAACTTGAGATATTTTGGTTCTTATGTAATTTGAACCATTTTTTAATACAAAAAATAGAGTTGGATGTAGGACTTTGGATTTAAGAATTCTTGTGTATTTCTTAGTCTCAGTCTGTACTCTCCTTTCCTTGTTTACATGTAATTCCTATTATTTATTTTCATTATGTTTTCTTCATGTCTTTTACATAGTGTATAACAGTTTAGAATTCATATTCCTATGCTATGGCCATTGTTTTAGACATCTGCCAAATGTTTCTTCCAAAGTTGGTGTAGAATTCATCCGTGCGCTACTCTACATCGATGGACTGTCATCGTTCTTCATTTTCCACCAAACCCGAACATATCGAGTGTGACCGAAGTGTTATATTTCTCTTATGGACATTCTCTGTGCAGAATTCTCTTTGTTTCTTGGTACTTGTGACTCCATAGCCCAATAAATCATACCTTGTTTACACCGCTAACCTCTGAAACTCATCTCGTGACAATATGTGTGGTCTTGTTATAGATTTGTGAAAGAGCCCTCTCTATAAATGGGTAATCCGAATCCCTTTCCTAAATTTGTTCTGCTATTACCTCGATGTCCGCCTTCCCACAAACTTGGGTGCGATTATGGGTGCTAACAAACTGGCGTCATTGCCAAGGATGAAATTTAAGATCATCACTGGGAAGAACGAAAAAGATTCAAATTAGAAAGGGTTTTTTAGGGAAAATAGGAACTCCTGCATGTGAAAAAAGTGTCAAAATTGAACCCAGGAGATAAAACAATTACGCTCACAAAATTGTAAATCAAACATGCAAAATTAACACTAAAGGAGACTGAAATTGGAGCATAACACTAATCTGTATTGAGTAAGTGTACAATAGCCAAACTTATGAAGTAATAGGATTCTATAATATATAATTACATGATATATTCAAATGCATAAATATTCCATTCGAAATATTCAAAAATTAGGCTTACCAAAACTAGTCAAATCCCGCATAGGTGCATAAAGTCATTTCCAAATATAGGTAGATGCTCATGAATTGGCTAAGTCAACTGGGAAAGATAAATAGGGATGTAAAGACAACTCATACATACTTTTATTTGTAGAAAAGGAGGGAGGATGATGTGGGAAAAAAACAAGGTAGTTACAACTATTCTAGCTTTTCCTTTGCCTTAAATCAGAAATAAAACAAGGTAGCTTTACGAAAAAAGAAGATATGCACTTTGGAGAATCTAGAATAAAGCATACATGCTAAAATAGGTTTCCAGGATGTTTCCCAAGCACTTCATGACTCAATTTTAGCATGTGTTGACTTCTAGGACATGTAGAAGGCAACTAGCATAGAGTGGAATCTAGGAAACTAGGTAATAAGACACAAATGATTAAGTTAGTGTCTAAGGTAGGTAAATATGGGTTGATTATTCTAACACCCCCCCTTACTCCTAAATTTATGAGTAAATATCAGAAAACTGTAGGGCCTAGAAACAAGGCTTAGTCACCCTTTACATATTGATTGTCCATACAGCCAAGGAAAGAGGAAAAAACATAGTGGGAAAATCCTCCCTTAAACACGGACAGGAAAACAAAATTTGGAAATATTTTCGTCAATAATGCTTCATAACATGATCAGCAATCCCCAGCAGTGATTTGAGATTTCCAAATGTCTTCTCACAAAAAACTTTGGTGAAGATGTCTACTACTTGTTCTGAATATGCACAGAAGAGTAGACGAATGGTACCTTCACGCACAAGTTGTCTGATGAAGTGCATAAGGATCTCAATGTTATTGGTTCGCTGTCTATGAACTGGATCATTGTAGATTTGAATGGTGCTCTGATTATCATAGTAGATAATATTTGAAAACTCTGATTCGAAGCCACATTCTACAAGTATTTCTTGCAACCACAAACATTGAGTTGTTGCATTTACAACTCCTCTATACTCTACTTATGTAGATGAAATTCCTATGGCACTCTGCTTCTTGTTTGAATAGCTGATTGGACCTTCTGCAAGCATGAACCCATATCCTAATGTAGACTTTGAATCTGTGTTGTCACCTGCCCAATCAGTGTCAGTAAAACCAATCAAATCAAGATCAAATTTTGCTTTGTAGAAGATCCCTTGAAGTTCTTGTTCCTTGAACAAAGTTTAGCATCCTTTTGGATACTCTCCAGTGGATCTCATGAGGGTGATCCATGTATCTCAAATACACACTAACTGCATAATATAAATCAGGTTGAGTGTGTAAAAGATAAATCAAACACCTAATCAACTGCCTATACAGTGTATTATTTACCATGGGAGAAGAACATGCTTCTTCAAGCTTAACTCCTGAAAGGAAGGGAGTCTTTCTTGCCTTGCAATATTTCATGTTGAACTTGTTCAGAAAATATAAGGCATACTTGTACTGATGTACTTTGATTCCATGTTGGGATTGAGCAATTTCGAGACCCAAGAATTGGCTCGACAATCCCAAATATGTCATAGAAAATGCATGGTTCATTGCATCTTTCAAGGAGTCAATCTCTTTCTTTGAAATTTATGAAATCAAAAGGTCATCCAAATACAAGACAATAATGATCAAAGAACCATGAATCATATTCAAATATACATTAGGATCAGACTTGCATCAAACAAAACTCAATGACAACAAAAATCCATCAATATTGGCATACCAAGCCCTGGGGGCTTGCTTGAGCCCATACAATGATTTCTTTAACCTGCACAATAAATATGGACTAGAAACAAACCCTTCATGTTGCTGCATGTAAATATCCTCAGTGAGATCTCCATTTAGGAAAGCACACTTCACATCCATGTGATGTACCTCCCACTGCTTCAAAGCTGCAATGGCTAAAGCTAGACTTATGGAGTCCATCTTTGCCACCGGTGCAAAGGTTTCCTGGAATTCAATACCATGTACTTGTGAGTATCCGTTGGATACAAATGTTTCCTTATATTTAAAAGGTGAACCATCAGCAGAAAAATTAGTCTTGAAAACCCACTCACATTGAACTAGCTTCCTCCCTGGGGGAAGATCAACTAGTTCCCAAATGTTGTTCTTCTGGAGCAAGTTGAATTCTTATTTCATGATTGTTTTCCATGTTGGATCATGTGCTTCATCTTGATATATTTGTGGATCTAATTCAACCATCAGATAGTACCTATTAGAAAATAAGAGGATCTTTCACACAAAGGGCACTCTCCAATTAAGATCTAGTCCTCCTAGTGTCATTAGGATTTCCAACTAGTTCCCAGCTACATGAATGGTCTTTGCTGCAAATTTTGGTCTTTTAGGAATATTAGGATATGAAATCAAATAATCATTATCAGACATATCGGAATCAACAAACTCAGTACTCTCTTCACTTACAATCAATGGATCTGGTGATGAAGAAGACTCTCCAACTTCAACTGTTACTAAAGGCTCTTCTTGGAAATGAACACTTCTTTCAATGAAATATTTTTTAGTGCTAAATTTGATCAGATTTTACCCTTTTGAATCTTCAGAATAACCAACAAATAGGAACTCTTGGATTTGGGGCTGCAAAGCCTTCCTCTTTTCTTTTGGAATTCTATCCCAAGGCTTTGAGCAAAAAATCCTAAAATGGGTCACATCTGGCTTGTGCCCACTCCAAGCTTCAAAAGGAGTCATACCATCAAGATTCTTATGAGGCACCCTATTATGGATTTAGGATGCACATTTTATAGCCCCGGCCCAAAACTTTGGTGGCAAAGTCTTAGACTCCATCATGCAGGTTTCCATCTCCTTTAGTGACCTATTCTTTTTCTGAGCAACACCATTTTGTTGTGGTGTGTAAGGGATCAAATGCTACATATGAATACTTGCATCTTTACAATACTAAATGAACTCATACTTGACATACTCACCACCATTATCAGATATGAAGATCTTGAGTTTCCTCCTAGACTGGTTTTCAACCAAGGATTTAAAGACTTTGAACAGGTCAAAAACTTCAAACTTATTCTTTAGGAAGTGAACCTAACAATACCATGAAAAGTCATCTATGAAGGTGAGTGCTTATTTGGCTTGACTCATGGACATATGAGGAAATGGACCAGAAATGTCAATATGGATCAACTCAAGAGGTGCAGAGGTTCTCTCATGACTAGCTCTCTCATACTTGTGCTCTGGGTGTTTTCCTAGGATACAACCTTGACAAACTCCCTTAGAAAACTTGATCTTTGGTAACCCTATGACCATATATTTTTCACTCAAATAAATAAGGTACTTGTAGTTAAGATGGCCAAATATTTCATGCCAAAGCCTGCTTGCCTCAGTAGCATGAATCAGAAGAGCAGAGGGGTTTGATTAGGGTAGAAAATGGGAAAGCATGTATACCTTCGAAGTGTGATCTACAACACCTTTTTCTATGACTTTACCATTTGAAATACTCAGTGATTTCAACATCATCAGGGGAGAAGATGAGCTTATTTGGAGACCTAGTGTGAGTCATATGATACACTAACAAGAGACTAGAGGTAAGAATTGGAACATACAACACATTATTAAACTTACCATGGTCAAGATCAATCCTTCCCTTCCCCAAATTGTCAGTGAGAGAGTCATCTCCCAAAACTATTGGTAGACCTTTCGACATGTCAAGAGAGGAGAATGCCTCTTCTATCGAAACCATGTGTCTAGAAGCTCCAAAGACTATGATGAAGCTAGGTGAGCTTGATGTGCCAGCAACCAAGGCATGTACTCTCTCTCTATCCTCTAAATTTGATCCTACTTCCCTCTTCATTGAGAAATCAAGAATGGAGATATTATTATTCTCCAGGAGTTGAGTCAAGATGTCAATTTTATTCTTCATACAATAGCTCTCAGGATGATAGCCCTTATTGTAGTATGTGCACTTGCTCATTTCTCCTTTGTTCTTCTTCTTCTGGTAGTTCTTCTTTGAACCTTGGGGGTCCTCTTGAGACTTAGACATGTCTCTCTTTTTATCAGGTGGATTTTTAGCTTTTTTCTTTCTTTTTTAATCCACCCTTGAATCTCTAGCAACCAAATATCAGTACTTTGAAGGTTTGATGGTGCACATCATCACCAACTTATCTTGTTCTTGTGTGAGGAATTCCATGAACTCTGCAAGCTTAGGCATCTTCCAGGCTCGAGCTGTCAACTTGGTGGCATGGATAGTCGAAAAAAACACTAAATAGTCAGGTCCAAGCTTAGAGAGTATGGCCAAAACTAGTTTCTCTTGCTGATTTTCTATCCCACACTGTTTCAACTACAAAACAAGGGCCTTAAACTTGGAAAAGTAGAGTTGCAATGATTCGAAGCTACTAGGACTCAAGGAGATCAGCTCATTCTCGATTTGATGTCCTCTCATCTCATCTATCTTTCCAAAAATATCTAAAAGATTCTCCAACACTTCATTAGGTGATATCAATCCATCAAGTTAGAATAGGAGGTCTCTTGAAATGCTCATACATAAAATACCATAGGCCTCATCCCTCCTGTTGTTCCATTTGATTTTCTCTGCAGCTACATTGGGCTCTACCTCAATTTCCATAGTCACCCTATAGAGGCCTTTTGTTCTAAACAATATCTCCATATCAAATTTCCACTCAAAGAAATTGAATGCAGTCAAGATGATCTTCTGAGATTGGTCCATAGCTCAGAAACCGTCCCCTTCAGTCAGCAGAATATGCTCCCAGCGAAGATGTCAAGCCTCCAATAGAAATATGGAAGGAGAGAAATGAATCTACAAAGGCTTGGATATGATGTAAGGTTTGATTTTACACCAAAAACTGCAGATTTTGATGAACATTTGGAACCCAACACAAGGCCCTATCACCAGGAGTGGTGGTTAGTCCACTTGTTTTATATTCACAAAGGTGCGGCAGTTATACCATGTAGAGGTACCCGATAATCCAACACCCCACCTATGTTGTAGCTTAGGGGAATTGAAATTGATACATATGCTCTAATACCATGTGGAAATTTAACCCAAGAGATATAATAATTACACTCACAGAATTGCTAATCAAACATGCAAAATTAACACCAAAGCAGACTGAAATTGGAGCATAACACTAATCTATATTGAGTAAGTGTACAATAGACAACCTTATGGAGTAATAGGATGCTGTAATATATAATTACATGATATATTCGAATGCATAAGCATGCCATTCGAGATAGTCAAAAAGTAGGCTTACAAAAACTAGTCAAATCCCCCATAGGTGCATAAAGTAGTTTCCAAATCTAGGTAGATGCTCATGAATTGGCTATGTCAAGTGGGAAATATAAAGAGGTCTATAAAGACAACTCATACATGATTTCATTTGGAGAAAATAAGGGAGGATGATGTGGGAAAAAAACAAGGCAGTTACAACTAGTCGAGCTTTTCCTTTGCCTTAATTAGAAATAAAACAAGGCAACTTTACAGAAAAAGCAGATATGTTCTTTGGAGAATATGGAATAAAGAAGACATGCTAAAATGGGTTTCTGGGATGTTTTCCAAGTGCTCCATGACTCATTTTTCGCATGTGTTGACTTCTAGGACATGTAGAAGTCAACTAGCACAGAGTGGAATCTAGGAAACTAGGTAATAAGAAAAAAATGATTAAATTAATGTCTAAGATAGGTAACTATGGGTTAATTATTCTAACAAAAAGGGTTTCATAATTTTCCTTGGTGAATCCACGTTAAAGTTTCAAGAAGATGAATCCACTGGAGATATCGACGACCGAAAGGAGAAACACAAGGAGGAGGGTTCAAATACTCCTGAAAATATCGAAGATAGTGCCATAGACCAAACTGTCAATAGTGAATGGTAGTCAGACATCCAAAATACAATGAATCTTTCACCCAATGATTTCCAAAACCCCATTTTTTCAATACTGTGACAGCTCCATTAATGTCATGATACTAAAAGTAAAGTTTCCAAAAGGAATTGGAAAGCTCTGCAACTCTTGTGGATTCACTGTAAAGGCATGGGTAGGCTTGAGGAGAAGACAAGATACTTAAGGTTCATCTTTATCCAGAATATCTTGGATTTCCTTGTAAATATTTCCTCCTCTTTTCTTAATATTTTTAGAATAATCTATCATGGCTTATTTCACTCCAAGCAAAGTTATGAGTTCATTCATGTATATCCTTCCCTACAGATGGAGAGTATCTCCCTGTCCTGTGCATTTGATTTTAAACAAGACCCTTCGCTCGAGACCCCTGACATTAAGAGGTATCCTGATGGATGTCATGATGTCATTTCTAAGAGCATGCTTTTCCCACAAGACCCCGTTGCACCTAACACCCAAAGATGATATATGCCTCTTCGCTTGCCTTGAATCCTTCAATATTTCCCTACAAAACACTATAAATATGTTGCTAATTTTGATGGAGAATCTAGAGACTTTACATTTGATAAACATGTGTAATCGTTTCAATATTTTCTTGACCTTTTTGAGATAGAAAATGAGGATGTTTGTATGAGGGCCTTTTCCAATCTTTGCAAGGTAATGTCAAAAAATTGTTTAGACATCTGGAACTGGAATCCTGCACTATGTGGGAGGAGTTCTCTCATACATTTTTAGAATTTTGGGGGAAAAGGAGATCATTGGACCAACTACTCTCAGATTCTTATTCTATGAGGAAATAGGAAGGTGAAACTACGTCAAGTTTCAATAGGAGGTTTGCGAGTTTCTATTACATCATGTCCAAGGATATTCAACCATTAGAAGGTGTTGTGAAGCTGCATTATGTGTCTGTTTTTCATCCTAATTTGTCTTTATTTCTGTTAGAAAGAAAATCGGTCTCATTACAAAGAATGTTTGTTGATGCATTGGAGGTCGAAGAAAATTCTAGATTTTCGGAAAGATTCCTAGACCATGACAGCAATAATGAAAGTGAGTAAGAGTTAAAACTGGTAGAATTCCCTGAGATGAAAGAGGAATTTCCTTGGACACTTGCACTTTTGTCTAGTATACAGAAAGAAGATCAGCACGAGGTTGGAAAGGTGGGCAATTTTACTAGTTCATTCCCTTGAGATTACGACTAGCCTGTTGCAAGTTGTATCTATGGTCACCTCGAAAGAGATTTTGGCACGCCTATATATGATGAATATGAATATGACTACTGGGATGGAACACCTTAGGAAACAACTAAAGATCCTAAAAATCCAGGACCTGACAGGGAAAGAGATGGGGTTTCTAAAGTTAATGCTTCTCCATATGTTTCGAACCTAAGGATCTCATATCAAGGTGAAGTGTTTTTCTTACTCGACCCTGTTGAGGGAGATGACAATATCCTTGAATTATATCTGAAAGATGAAGTTCTAGATCCTAAGGATTCGAGCTAGAACCTCAATGCATAATTTGAGAACTTCCTGGAGTACTCTGTGTATGGTTCCTTTGGAAACCAACCCGATTATGGGCAGGAGGGGTTACTTCTTGAACAATTTTCCCAATACAAGCAGATGATAGATTTCTCTGGATGCTACAGTGTTCCTTATGGTCATGTCCCTGATTATATGGAAATATTTTTTACCAGGAGGATTACCAGGGAGTAGATGAAGATCATGGAAGAGGTACCTTTTTGTACATCCTAGACCCAGAAATAAATCTTCCCTGTTCTATTGAGGAACACAACGCTTCTTTACTAAACCTGTAAGGAATCAAGTTTTAAGTACCAGAGCTCCACTTAGAAAATTTGATGCCATATTTATAAAGGATCTGGAGGTCATGTCCCAAATCCTTCTAGAACACCACCTTTGCATGATGTTGGAAGAGTGGTAGCTAGAACATTTTTGTCACGTCAGGTGAACGACTGAAGAATTCATCATCCATCAGGGTTTCTATGATCCAGTAGAAGAGTACATGGAGGGGCTGGGAAATGGTAATGAATGGGTAGGTATTTAATGTAAAGATAAATTTCTTTATTATAATTCGGTACCACTAGGTCTTTGGGTCTTGTCCTTGGTCCAACATGAAGAGAAATGGGATTTATGGGACCATTTTCATGGATGGATTCATTGATAGTAAAAAATCATTTGACTGGACGATGAAATCCAGTAGATAGAGTAGGTAGATAGAGATGAATAAGCTCGACATGACGATCATTTCCCTTTAAGCAATGTTTTAGTATCAACTTAGTTTTTCAGTTGGTTTCGTCATTGGTTTAGTGTTTGTTCTTTGGAGCATTTTTTAAATTTTGCAGAAAATCTTGGGAGTCGCCCAATGGATTTTGGCACTTGTTCTATGTTGTTCTTTGCTACCTCACAAGGAGGATAGAATCACTAGTTGAAGCCACTTATTACCACTATTTTTCACTCAATGTAAGAAGAGGAGGAAGCTAAAACGGAGCAAATCACATCCTAAAAATGCACAAAAAATACTAATTGTTGATTGGAAAAAAATACGCTAAAAGGGATAGCGCTTCTATGGTTTCAATCTGGAGGAGAGCTAGATCGACAGATACAATGGGTTTCACAAATACTACAAGCGCGAAAAAAATCACCTTTCTGCTTTTGTATCTTTTAAGAGCTAGGATCAACAAAGGATAGATCAATGGATGAAATTAATTCCTCCAGAACAAAGTGCTCGTGGATATTCCTTCTCCCACATCCACAAAATGGGTTAAATAGAAGTAAATTTCAATGGTGTGGATCGAGCCAAGGAAATATCTACGACATGTTATTTCTCCGCTGATTGAACAAGAATTAAACAAACCACCTCGGGGACTCATGAAATTTGGCCTCCCTTTACACGTGGATGATAAAGATCGAAGGAGTTCAGATCGAAAGGCTGGAAATGTTTCTTCTCGATGAAAGTTGACAGAGGGTGAATTTGTGACGAATAGAGGGTTTTGTCTATGATTGCCTCATTTCGAAAAGATCCTGTCATCGAGATATTTTGAGACAAGTGCACAAGAGGTTGAAGTGACAGGAAATCAAACACCTCAATGCCATCGGAGCATGTATGTGAGTAAGAATTGACTCCACAACAGCGAGCACCCTCCTGAACCCAAAAGTTCATTGCTTTGAATGCGTGAAAATTAGGAAGATAACCTATTAATTAAAATACTGAAGGTGGGTATGGCTTCCACACGAATCAGGAAGACGCAGTAGATGAGAAATATTCTTATTATGTCATCAAAAAGGGAAAAGAGATAAGGGGAATCAAGTCCATGTGCCATGAGCCGAATGTGAGATGATGTGAACCAGTTCCAAAGATATTTTTTGTGGCCATTAGTATAGCATTGTAGCAGAAAGGATGAAATGATCAGATTCTCAGCAGGAAGACCAAATCCCAAAGCTACGTTCCCACATGTGTGTCATCATGCTACTCAACGACGAAGTGTGTGAATGTGCTGATAGGGCCATCGTCAGATATAACCTTCCATTTATTTATAAGCGCCATTTATCAGAGCCATCGAGATACAAATACTGAGTCAATGTGGAAGAGATATAATAGGTTTCACAAATACTACAAGCACGACCCAAATCACCTTTCTGCTTTCGCAGCTTTTAAGGGCCAGGATCGACTAAGGATAGATCAATGGATGAGATTAATTTTTCTATATCATATCAAAGTGCCCATGGATATTCCTTCTACCACATCCATGAAATGGGTTAAATAGAAGTAAATTTCAATGGTGTGGATCGAGCCGAGGAAATATCTACGGCAGGTGATTTCTCCACTGATTGAACAAGCACGAAACAAACCACCTCAAGGACTCATGAAATTTGGCCTCCCTTTACACATGGACGATAAAGATCAAAGGATTTCAAATCGATAGGGTGGAAATTTTTTCGCTCGATTAAAGTTGACAAAGGGTGAATCTGTGACAAATAGATGGTTTTGTGTATGATCGCCTCATTTCAAAAAAATCCTGTCATCGAGATATTTCGAGACAAGTGCATAAGAGGCCAAAGTGACAGGAAATAGAACACCCCGATGCCATCAGATCATTTCTATGAGTAAGAATTGGCTCCACAGCAGAGAGCTCCCTCCTAAACCCAAAATTTCATTGCTTTGAATAAGTGAAAATAGGGAAGATATCATAATAATTAAAATACAGAAGGCATGTATGAATTCCACACGAAGCAGGAAGATGCAACAGCTGAGAAATATTCTTATTATGTCATCAAAAAGGGAAAAGAGATAAGGGGTGTCAAGCCCATGTTCCATGATCCGAATGGGAGATGATGTGAACCAGTTCCAAAGATCTTTTCTGCGGCCAGTAGGATAGAATCGTAGCAAAAAGGACAAAATTACTAGATTCTCAGTAGGAAGACCAAATCCCAAACCCACGTTCCCATGCATTTTTCATCATGCTACTCGACAATGAAGTGTGCGAAGGTGATGATAGGGCCATCTTCATATCTAGCCTTCCATCTCTTTATAAGCATCATTACTCATATCCATCGAGATACAAAGACTAATTGAATGTGGAAGAGAAACTAACATGGTTGAATGTTAGTCTGCTAAGTATTCTAAGAATTCTAGAGAAGGTATATGATGGTCATATGGTTTGAAAATATTGTCTATCAGGGTGTGCTATTGGTTGGCGAACATAGCTCCACATTCTTGGATTTCCCTAGTTTTTGTACTGAAAAGGATCCAGCCATCAGGGTAGGGACGTTCATTATATTAGAGAAGCCTTCTGGAGCCAGCGAGGTCATGGAAAGGAAGTTCATCGCATTAGATGGACCTCCTGAGGATTCTCAAAGCATTACTTTCTTAATAGAAGGCCACACACCCATAGAGCCAGTTCCTATAATTTTATGTCCAATGGGCATCCCTCCAAAAAACTCCAGATAGAGTCGCGGTCTCCATAGTTATAGCACCTGGATACCATTGTTAGCGATGACCCGTTGGAGAAAGTGCTCATATGGGAGGAAAGGATGTCCAAATTATTCATCACTGCCTTTGTGATTTACACTTGTCAACTTTATCTAGGGTGGTGATGAGGATGATAGTGTGCCACATCGTGCGACCTGCAGAAGGATCCTCCTCCTAGGAGGAGGGAGGCACAATAATGAAAGGCCTCCTCAAGGAACTATCACTGTTAGAAGTAGTGCAACCCTTCTTCAATTCCCCTCAAATAACAGTGTTGTCGGGAGAGGGGGGATATAGGAGGAAGGATGAACACAAAAGGAACACAAACCTTCTTGCCAACTATAAGCCCATGCATAAAGTTTCCTTTGAGCACATAATGAACACAAATATCAATGAAAGAAAAAGGACACATTGCAAATCCAACAGAAAGATAAGTGGTTCAAGCCAAGTCAGCAACGAGCCACCAAGGGATGTCCTGAGCTGTCATTTTCAAGACCAGCGAGCCCGAGGCCAGGGATGTTGCACTTCTTTTAATACCGGCATGCACTTTTTCTCCATAATGTTTTGTTTTATATATGTAAACCATGATGGATATGCCACGTTTTAGTTTGTTAATGTTTTGATCATGATTGTAACTGACTTCTCACCCTGTTTCAAGGTTATTTTGTGGGCTTGAAGCACTATAAAGATACTCCCTGCTGAGGGAGAATGGGTTGGTTTTGGTTGGAACTTGAGATTTTGGTTCTTATGTAATTTGACCCATTTTTTTAATACAAGAAATAGAGTCAGATGTTGTCCTTTGGATGTAACAATTCCTATGTATTTCTTAGTTGTAGTCTGTACTCGCCTTTCGTTGCGTGCATGTAATTCCTATTAATTCTTTTCATTATGTTTTCTTCATGTATTTGACATGGTTTATAATGGTCCAGAATTCATATTCCTATGCTCTAGTTGTTGTTTTAGACATCCACCAATTTTTTCTTCCAAATTTGGTGTAGAATTCATCCCTGTGGTCTGCTACATCGATGTACTATCATCGTTCTTCATTTTCCACCAGACCCTAACATATCAACCATGACCGAAGTGATATATTTCTCTTGTGGACATTCTCTATGGAGACTGTTCTGTTTTTGTTTGTATCTATGACTCCATAGACCAATATATCATACCTTGTTTCCAACACTACCCTCTGAAACTCATCCGGTGACAATATGTCTGGCCTTGTTATACATTTGTGAGAGATCCCTCTCTGGAAATGGGGAAGACAACTCCCTTTCCTAAATTGGTTCTACTGTTACCTCAGGGTTCATCTTCCCACATCCGTGGGTGTGATTCTGGGTGCTACCAGATCCTTAAACAAATACATTGTAGAATTTATATAAAGAATACTTATCTTGAAAATGACTTTGTCCCACAACTAGCTATGTCACTGGAACATTCCACCAAACCATATGTCAGTTGTTCTCATCAATATCTAAAAAAAACTGCCACCCCTGAGATGGGCACGATTTCCAGAAGGAACTAGGGAACAACAGGCTCGCACATAGCCAAGATACATCAACCATAACTAAGCCAACCTAAATTTGGGCTTATTAGGTTGTTAAGCCAAGCCAACACATAATTGGGTTTATCAGGCTGTAGGAAGTGAGTCAGACAGCTAATATTCACATTAAGGTCTATCCAAGCCAACTACCAGTTGGGTTTATTAGGCTATTCAGCCAAGCCAACACACTGTTGGGTTTATCAGGCTACTCAGGCAGTGATTCACACATAACCAAAATTCACATCAAGACACATCCAATCCAACCTACAGTTTGGTTTATCAGGCTTCTAAGACAAGCCAACATACAATTGGTTTTATCAGCCTACCTAGCCAAGCCAATATACAATTGGTTTTGTCAGGATGTCATCCAAGCCAATCTACATTTTAGCTTATTAGGATTCTAATGTAGTGGAAAGGAATAATTTCTAAGCTACTGAGCTCATTCACGGAGCTAGGGACAACTCCACAAGATCTGTCAGGCATGGAATCCACAATAACTACACAATGAACACAAGGAAGTATCCCCTTCTCTGCTACACAATCCCTTGGCCCATACCTTCCCTTATAGTTCTCTTTAAGGTGTGCATAGAAGATTCACCAGCCACTCTTATCTTTTTGTAAGGTTCCTCTCTTCACTAGGTTTATCAAGCCAATTCACAATCTCTTCCACTCCTAATTCTTGCATATAGATTAGACCCAAAACAGGGTACAAATAACAACAAACCATAAGTTAACACAACAAAATAGGGTTCCACTCTATAACACAAAAAACTAGGGTTCTGTACCACTCTGTAATATAAAAAAACACTGTAACAAAACAACCAGGGTTCCCAGCCAAAGATAGGTGAGGAGATACATTTCCTAACATGAAGAGATACACTACAGAACATGAAAAGAATGCCTATTATATCTCTCGTTGCATATGTAGGATGATACTTTGTGTGAGGATAGGGATCCAATGAATCGATGATTGAGTGAGTCCTTCCTGCGTGAATGAGGAAGAATGAATACTAAATAAAAACCATGAACAATGAATCCTTCTGGTGACTAAGGGATAAGAAATGAATGAACTCGGGCACACATTTCTTGGGTGATTACTTTCCCCATAACCAAGAATACGGGTTCCCAGATACTGCAGGCCTTCCCAGGAATGACATCAACTACCGTGCCTCTCCCTTCCTAGGGCATTAACTTCCTTAATAAACTTCTGGAAGAATTGAATGATTAAGTTTAGAGGACAAAAGGGGTAGTTGAGGGTTTGTGGGTTCTCCCATTGACATCTGGCTTCACCCTATGGCTTAGGGTTTTGAATAAATCCCCTACCTATTCCTTTTGAAATAATTCCCCCATCTCTTTCATTGCAGTGCATAGCTAGTTGTGGTATTTTATTAAATTGCATAATTTTACATGATATCTTCAAAATATACTGTTCCTAACTAGCACTATAACCAACGTCATTGATCTTGATCGTAGATAACGAAAAAACAAAATGAATGGCAGGGCCTTGTCCTTGAGATCCTCATCATGATTTAATGACAATATTTACATCATGTACAATTTTAATATCATGGGGTCAAAACCGGGGTGTTACAACCTATATGACCAGTGTTGGGATGTTGTAGTGGCTCTAGAAATACATAAGTGTCATGTTAACTCTCAGTATGATAATTCTATTCATCCTCATTGATATAGTGAAGGTTACTTCATCCTCTTGTATGAGCAAGCTAGTGAAACATTAGGGGTAGGTAAGTTTAACCCCATGTGGCATGGGCCTTACATGGTGAAACATGTCCTAGAGAAAGGTTCCTATGAATTTGAATGCTATGAAGGGAATTCCTTGGCGGAGCGTAGAAATGGGATTTATCTTAAGTAATACTATGATTAAACTTCCGCCGAGGCTGATATCTTGTATATTATTGTACAGTTTTCACAGTTTGTTTTTGCTTCCCTTAGAGTGTTATTAGTTTGTTGAAATTATTCCTATTCTGTGGCGTATGTCAATGGAATATTCGATGTAATTAGGATTCACTAACGGTCATAGTAGTCATACCCAAAACCTAGCTTCAAATTCTTGGGTTATCTATGTGCATGAGGGTCAATTGGTGTCTTTGGGAGGTGTGTGTCTCCGAATATCTTCAAACAATGTTGAGGAGTATAGTATTGTGAGTAAACTATTATTTCATTCCATTTCCCATCGTATTTGATCTCTTCAAGTTTGCGTCAAATCACAGCTAGTTGTATCACAATTAAATGGGTTGTACCATATCAGGGATCCTACATTGTTAAGAAGGTTCTTAAGGGTAATATTGTTGGAATGACAATTTGATTACATTACATACACTCACACACCTAGAGTTCATAAACATGTTTTTGATTCACATGCAAATTGTTGGCAGGGGTTTTGGTAAGTGAGTGGCGCAGCATCACAGAAACTGTACAACCTCACATGGTACTGTGCAAGGCTAGATTAGCATGATGAGCAAAATAATAACTGCTTTCAATATTGTATATGTTATTTGACCAAGTTTTGTTGTAATAGGTCATTAGCGGTTATAAGTTAGTTAGAAGTGGACCCTCAATGTAATGGCACAAGCCTATTTATAGATATAGTTTTGCAAGTAGGGAAAGGAGGCAAAGAGGAGAGAACAGAGGATCATGATTATCAGTGTACCTACGATTTATCTAGGTTTCCCTGATGTATGCGGTCTCCGGTTTTGGAGAAGAATTGTGTAATGTGGGTCCTTTGCGCAAGATTAATATGATATGACAATTGTGGCACAAATCTTGTCCGTTATCACTGTTGCAATCTAATATGTTATGCTGCTACAACCTATTTTTTTATGATGTTGTTGTGATTTAGTCTCTTTCTGTTATATTGATGCGATATGTTTTAAATTCTGCTACTGTCTGTTGCACTATGACTTGATATGTTGTATGAACAATGCTGCGAGATTAGAAATACTGTGACAACTGTATAATGTTATAATGACTTCATAAGTTCTGAATACACTTTGCAAGTTGAGGAAATGGCTTAAAGTCAACTACAAATATCTAGATCTAGCAGTTATGGTGTCTTCCCATCAAATCCACGTATCCCCAGTCCCCATTGTTGGAAGCCCGGTTCTGATAGCTCTCCCTTGAACATCTTAGGTGAGACCTCGTCTGCTCTACAGACGTTGCTAGGTAGGGTAAGACCTGTCCAAGTCGGTGGTCAGGGAGATTACGGTGGTTGGACATTGACAGAGTGGGAACCCCTATCAACGAGGCTTTGTTGGTGGGTTTCACCAACAAATGGTTTTGTTGTCAGGGCCAAGTTTCTATTAAGAGGAGGATATGTTTTGGCATCTGACTCAACCGGAGATCGAAGGAGGGTTTGATATAAAGTTGTGGGAGTTTGTTGAAGCTAAAAATCAGAATCTGAAATTGTGGACAGCCACTGGCTGGATAGGTATATCCATGACGGTCGTCATGAATGGTTATTTTGTGAATTTCCTCTCCTCTTCCAGGAATGGATGACAAAGTTCACTAAGAAGAAGACAAATTTTCAACGAGGAGGGCTGACATCCTGGACCCTAGAGTTGATCTAGGAGTTGCAAAAAACCAATAATAAGGAATAGTGGGAAGTTGAAGTATGGTTGGACAATATCTTAGAAGGATACATCACCGAGTTTGTAGTCAACACCAATAAGTCCTTTAGCGAAATAGAAAGTGAATTCTTCAGTGGAACTTGAGGAAGATTCATGTTGTCGTTGCAGCTATCCATTAAGCAACTAGTCTATGAAAAAGGTACTCTAAATATGGACCAAGAGTAGTGGAACTCTGGTGTGTGGAGGATGTAGGAACTGCGATGGAAAGTGGGAGATGCATGAAAAGGTAAGGGGTATATGGGCCTGAGTTCTAGTGCTAATGTAAAGGTTGCCGAGGAAACAAGTGGTCGTACAAGGGGAGGAGAAAAATTTCAAGAGAAGAGGTAGAGGACATGAGAAGGTCCTGCTGTGATCGAAGTGCAATGCCATGAAGAAAAACCACACGGGATGAAGCTACCTTTTTGTGAAGATGAGGATGACCAGGCCCAAGTTACACTCAGAAGGATAATAAGATCAAACCCTAGCATTAACGTGCCCACGCGTCTATGCAATAATCCACCACAAGGAAAAAATACACACTCTACGTCAACATTCCCAACGTGTCAGCAACAGTCTAGTAATAAAGCACCAGCAGGAGGAATAAGGCCTAGAATGGTGGGAAATGAAATGAAGTTACCGATATTCAATGGGAATGGAACTGATGGTCCAGAGTAGTACTGGTTCTTATGTGAGGTGATCTAGACCGCCTGACAAACTGTCGATGATGATGTTAAGAAAAGTCAGTTGGCCACTACTCTGATTGCTCGTGTGCTGGAATGGTTCATGAGATTCACGCGGGTCCCTCAAGGAGGTACCATGAAGACATTGGATGAGATCAAAATGAGGTTATTTGAAGAATTTAAGAATACAAAATCTAGCGCTCAGTATATTACTGAATTGAAGGAGATCAAACAGTTCCCCAATGAGACAATTTGGGCCTTTGATCAGCGGTTTAAGACATTGATGGATCGGGTCAGTTTTCAGATGAGCGATGTTCAGGACAAGGAATGGTTCATCGTCGCACTTGTCCTACATATTAGATAACCACTAATGTAGCAAAACATTGCGACATAGAGCAAGGCTCTGGAAACCGTGATGAAATTTGAGGCATCACCAGTAGGAGAATCTGCGGTCGGAATGAACCTTGTTCAAGCGCAGTTAGCCAATTTTACGCTCCAACTGCAAGATATCAAAAAGGCCAAGGAAGATTGTAATGATATTTGGTGCACCCATTTCCATGCAGATCGACATACCAAGGACAGAAATTCGACGTTTTAGAATTATTTACTGTCAGGAGCCCCAAGTCCGTTGAGCTGTGGTGGTGTACCATGGTGTCACATATGTCAGGTCTATGGTTGTCGACATGAGAACTGTGTTTACATGCAGAAGATGGTTAGCCAGGCAGAAAATTTGTACTATACATTTTGTCAGTTAGTTGGACATGATGACAAAAACTGTCGAGCTTATGATTTGCTCCAAGAAAGGACGTATGATTCATACTTTGTGAAAGGTAAGGACCCTCGGACAGCACAAGCACAACCACAAGTAATACAACCAGCAACACAAGTGTCATATACACCACCACCTCTGTTGCAGTTTGTCCCTACGCAACCGAAACAACAATTTATATCATAGCCACAATTTGCACCTCCACCACAAATGGTGGTACAACCACAGTATAATCAACCACAATATGTTCAAGCTGCACACAATGTCTATTAGCAACCAAAAGCATCGAAGAAACAGATGGCCCAACCATAGTTTCAGCAAGGAGGAGTTCGAGGAGGATTTTGCAGAGGGTTTAGAGGTCAAGGAGGAGGATGAGGTCATGAATCAATCCATTTCTACACCTGTGGGGCATTTAGGAATTATGAGATGGAGTGATCTCATGCGCAGTGTACATAGTGTGCAACCAACAATCATAATGTTGAAAGCTACCCTCAATTTATTGCAAAATGGTAGGTAAGAAATATTCCTTAGTTACAGAGCGTGCAAAATCAGAATCAGCCTACATTCCAAGTACAGAACCAACCGATAATGCAAAACCAGGTCCCACCGCAGACTAAGACTTAGAACCTGCCTTAGAATCAGAACCAACTGATGAATCAACCATTGAATCAAAACCCTCCATTGAACTTGAATCAAGGATCGATAGTCACCACCATTTAGGCGGAGCCACGAATGAAGGATGTCGACGTTGGGATTGTCACTCACGCTAGTGTGACAACTAGAGATGATGGACCACGGCTGCAAGTTCGGCTCACTGGTAAGAAAAAAGGTCACATTTGATATTATGACAAAGAAAGACACTATCTTTGATGCAAAGAATGCAATGGGGTGAAATATGGGTAACTTACCGATTGTTGATATGCCATTTTCTTTGGATCCATCTATAGAGTAAGGACCATCGCAGCAGCATGGTGCCTTGCAAAATTTATTTGAGAGTTTTCTATCCCTGGCAAGGGATCCTGATGCCCTTGTTGAGCTTTAGACATTATTGTACCACCTAGATAAGGTGGTAAAGGATTCTGCTATGAATTCTTTGCAAAAAAGGAAGACATGAAAGGAGATGAGGATAAATATCCAGATTGGAGATTACGAGGTTGACTCAGTCATTCTAGATCTTGGATCAAATGTAAACATTCTGACCAAGCAAACTTGGCAATTTTTGGGAAACCCAACATTGGGATGGTCGCCGGTATAGCTGTGACTAGCAACTCAAGCAAAGGTTCATCCCATTGGTCGCATTTCAAATGTGGTTGTCGACATTGAAGGTATGAAAATGCATGCTGACTTTGATGTGATAGAATTCGTAGAAGACGGTGGTTCCTATCCCACGCTGCTAGGGATTGGATGCGCTAATGATAGCATGGCAGTTATCAACTTCAAAAAATAAGTTATGACATCTGAAAACCAGGATGTCAGGGTCATTTCTCCTATGGACCCTAAGGAAGGAGGGTGATATATTGAACCCGTAAAGGATACAGTTGGGAGAAGTTGGGATCACACTTATAACATATCTAAAGACTATACCCATCCTACTGTTGATGGAAAACTTGGATGGTGCAGTGCAAGTTCTGCGTCCTTTGACTTTGAGGATGCTTTGTAAAGTTGGAAGAATAGGTTGCATGAAGTATCATTCAGGAAATGTGTGTTGATTACACAATGTCTCTGCATGTTGCAAATGCGACTGTTGAGTTTCCCATTTATGAAGGACTGTTGGGACTATCAGAGTTCTTTCAGGAATTTGAAGCGAAAATGCTTTAACCACAAAGGATACTGCCTCTTGATGTAGCACTGAAGGCTACTCTGTCTTGATGGTGGGTGACACACAAATAGATGATCCATGACTGGGAAAAGTGCCACATATTGATGATGGTGCGCTTAGGTGATTTAGAGGTCTATCATGCAGGGAGATATGATGGATGGAATGATCCCATAGCTCATTGAATCGAGTGTCATAATTTATGGATGTCATGACCCAGAGATGAATGGGTCCACGCTTTCATTCACACTCTGGAAGAAATGCCGAGATCCGGGTATGTGGTAGCAAAGTTGTGCAGGACTATCACCACTTCGGAGGAGTTGTCTGTTTGTTTTTCATACACATTTAGTTTTCAAGACATCAACCTAGAGGTATGCAATGCTTTAAAAATCATCTGTGATTTCATCCTCAAGGTCACCCCTGTCTCCTATGCAGTTGATCCACATGCGCATTGCTCAATCCAGTCCATGATGACTTGCTACAACTTGTCTAGGGAACCTAAAGATGATGATGAGTTGCAAAATGTTAATATTCTAGATTTCGAAGGAAGCCCCGATGCTGCAGCCCCCAACATACTGACAAACTCGATGAGTCAATTGCTGAGGATTCGGAAATTCAACATCGGATCAACAGAGAACCCGAAATTTTCCAATTTCAGAGACTACTGGGACGAGGAGACCATGGCCAAGATCACGGACTTGCTACATGAATTCTAGGACCTTTTTCTGACATGGTTTTCAGAGATGAAGGGAATTTTAGGAAACTTGGGGGAGATGAGAATCATATTGAAACCAGATGCCAAACCGATGTGACTGAGGCTATATCGACTGAATCCACAATGCAAGGACCATGTGAAGGCCGAGATTGAATGGATGCTTGATGCTAGGATCATTGAGCCTGTAGAAGAATCCAAGTGGATAAGTCCTATGGTGGTCCAAGATAAAAATACAAGAGAAATCCACATTTGCATTGTCCTAAGGAAGTTGAATGATGCATGTGTACATGATCCATTCCCGACCCCTTTTACAGACGAAGTTCTTGAAAACATAGGTGGCCAGAAGATGTATTATTTCACAGATGGCTTTTCGAGATACCACCAGATCTAGATTACAAAGGAGGATCACTATCAGACTACGTTTTTCACTGAGTGGGGATGTTTTCAATATACAATCATGTCATTTGGGTTGAATAATGAACCAGTTGTATTCTCTTGCATAGTACTCGTTGTATTTAAATACTTTATTCAAAAGTTCCTGGAGGTGTATATGGATGACTAGAATATCTATGGACTAATTAGGGACCATCTGGAAAACCTGCGGTTGATGCTTGAAAGGTGTTACCAGCATCAGATCACCTTAAACTCTAAAAATTGTAATTTTTGTGCACCATTTGGAATGTTGTTGGGGCACATAGTCTGCAAACAAGGTCTATTGGTTGATCGAGCAAAGATCGTACTAATCATCAGTTTACCACCGCCAACTAATGTCAAAATGCTTCGAGCCACACTGGGGCATATCGGATACTATCACAAGTTTATCAAAGGATACACTGCAATTACTGCCCCCATGGAGAAACTACTAAAGAAGGATACATCCTATGAATGGACTTAGGAATGTCAAGGAAGTTTTGACACTTTGAAAGCCAAGATGGCCTCTGCACCCATACTGGTTTTTCCTAATTGGGATAAGGAGTTCCATGTGCACGTCAACGCTTCTTCTATCACGCTGGGGGTCATTCTTACGCAACCAAGTGAGGGAGACCTGGATCACCCGATTGCATACTCCAATAGAAAGATGTCTTTTTCTGAATGAAATTATGCAACGATGGAAAGGGATGGATTGGCAGTGGTTTATGCACAACAAAATTTCTAGCACTACTTGTTTAGTAGACATTTCAAGATGTTCACTGATCATTCTGCTTTGCAATATCTAGTCAATAAGCCTCTGTTGGGGGGTAAGATCTATCGATGACTATTAATCTTCCAGGATTTTGATTTTGAGATAGTTGTGAAGCCGGGGTGATTGAACGCTATCCTAGATCATCTATCTCGCATAGAGAATGGTGAAGAAATGACCAATATTGATGACATATGGCCAAATGCACAACTGTTCTATGTTGACATAGTAGATTATCACTATGCACCAATTATTCAGGTTTTGTCCACTACTATCACCCTAGAGGACATGTCGACTGGCCAAAAGAAGCAGCTGGTAGTAAACGCTTCTGATTTTCAATTAATTGCTTGAAAGTTATATAAGCTTGGACCAGATGAAATATTGTGATGGTGTATTTTACTACATGAGGAGGGTCCCATTCTCAAAGAAGCACATGTAGGAATTACGCGAGGCCACTATGGAGGTCGGGCTACTATGTGAAAGGTGTTGCGTGCTAGCCTATGGTGGCCTACATTGCATAATGATGCTGCAGACTATGCAAGGATCTGCAATGTTTGCCAGCGTGTCGGTAAACCATTGCAGTGGGATGAGATGCCGCTGGTACCGTAGGTGACTCTGCAACCATTTGATAAATGGGTTGTGGATTTTGTGGGTCCTATTAATCCACCAAGGAAGCATACTGGTGTATGATACATCATCACTACAACCAACTATCTCAGTAGGTGGGCAGAAGCTACACTAGTTATGGATTGTACCGCTACGACTATATCAAGGCTCATCTTTGAAAACATTATGACATGGTTTGGGTGTCCTAGGATCTTGATGAGTGGCCAGGGTAGTCACTTCATCAACCGGACTGTGAAAGTGCTAACTAAGGAGTTGTAGGTGCAACATAAGAGGAGTACACCATACCATCCGCAGGAGAATGGGACAGTCGAAACATTCAACAAAATCTTGGAAACAACATTGACTAAGGTATGTAATGCTAACCACGATGAATGGCACCTAAAAATCCCAACGGTGCTATGGGACTATCACACTACTTATAAATGGCTAACCGATCAGACACCATTTAAGTTGGTCTATGGGCAAGAGGTAGTTATTCCCATGGATTATATTGTTCCCAGTATGCGCATTTCACCAAGGACGGGAATGGATGATGCACAAGCATTATAAGAACAAATTTCATAGTTGATCTAGCTTGAAGAAGACCGCTTTATTGCTGGCTTCCACCAACAGGTTGCGAAGGATTGATAGAAGGCGTGGCATGATCACCAAATTAAGAAAAAACAGCTTGCACTAGGACATTTGGTGATGTTATACGATACTAAGTTCATCAAGCATCTAGGTAAGTTACAAATGCACTAGTTAGGTCCATATCTTGTTCATTCCATTACTCCTAGTGGTGCAGTTCAATTACAACAATTAGATGGTGCAGTCTTACAAACGCTTGTCAATGGGAGTCGCTTAAATCCTTATAGGTCAAGGATGAAAAAGGGCACTACTTGAGGCATTGAAAAAAAATGAAGATTTTAGTTCATAACAGAAAGGAGAGCCCCTAGGGAGAGGCTGGGCAAGGTTAAAGTTTGTAAGTGATGACTGGTCGACCACTTGCGACAGTTGTAGGGATGTGTGTTGGTCAAATCAAGTAATAAATGCAGGTAGTTAAAAAATTTGGTCGACGATGCTTGTTGAAGTG